>VZRM01000668.1:892701-905201 GCA_013397955.1 Grantiella picta
AGCCCCGGGGTTCTGCGGCCCGTGCGGCAGGTGAGGAGCCCCGCCGAGCGCGTCCCCGAGCGGCCCGAGCCGCCGCTCCGCCTCGGCCGGGCTGCATCCCGCGGACGGGAGCGGGGCGGGCCGGGAGCCTGCCCGGGCCGGCGGAGCTGCTCCGGGACGGAGAGGGGCGGGGGAGCCCTGCCGCTGGCACCCCGCTCTGGGTCTGGGGCTTTTCCCTGCCCGACAGCAGCCGGGGGCAGCAGCGTCCGGCCGGGCGGCGGCATCGCCAGCACCGCAGAACAGGGGCTTTTTGTCTAGCCCCTTCTTTTTTCTTTTTTTTTTCCTCCACACAGCAATTTTCCTTTTTCTTTTCCTTTTCTTTCCTTTTCCGTTTTCTTTTTGTGTTTTTCTTTTACATTTCTTTTTCCTTTTTCTTTTTCTCTTTTTTTTTCCTCTTTCTCTTCCTTTTTTTTTTCCTTTTTCTTTTCATTTTTTTCGTCTTCCTTTTTCTTTTCGATTCTCTTTTCCTTTTTCATTTCCTTTTCCTTTTCCTTTTTTCCCTCTTCCTTTTTCTTTTCTATTCTCTTTTCCTTTTTCATTTCCTTTTCCTTTTCCTTTTTTCCCTCTTCCCGAATGGTAATTCGCCGCAGTTTAAAGCAAAGCTATAAACACCAAGCATCAAACAACACTTTCCCAATGAGCCACTTCCTTAAAGCATCCCCCGTACCTTCGGCTGGCGCTCGATGCAGCAGGATTCAGGGAGAGGAAGAGGAGTTCCTGCCGCACAGAGCAGGGAGCACCGCAATGAGGGGGCAGGTAAACTGGCGGGGCTTGTGTGGCAGCTCCTTGAGAGTATTACCTTAACAAGAGAAGTTATTTGAAAGCACTGACTCTTCCCATCATCCCAAGGCTGGTAGTAATTTTAATTTACACCCGTAATCTGTTTAACACACAAATCTGACAGTTGTCTAAGCTAGCTGGCCCCTCGCCATCCGAGTCACACTGCGAGAGTTACGGTTCCCCAGGACGGGGAAACCCAACGGAGCCCTCTCAATTCTGCTTTCCCCACCGTCGAGGTGGCGATGGTTTTGTGCAGTTAATTCTAAAATGCTTGGCGGCTTGCCCGACAAACCATAAGCAATAGGAAAATGCAAACAAACTCTCAGTTTAATAGTCAGTGGACAGTGCAACTAATCCACTGTAAACTGCTAATGGGTATCGATGTCAACAGGTACACGGCGAGAGTCTGATACTCTGCACTCAATGGAAGACACTTCCTTCTGAACGAGGATTATGTGCAAAATGCAACTTGGCAGAAGGATCCAAATTAAATTCATGCTTCAGTTAATTCAGATTAATTTTCTTGATTGCCCTAGCACACCAGACAACCAAATCCCTGTTATATTTGCTCCTTTTCCTTTAAAGAGTTGATACGAATCTCTACTCCTGGAGAGTGTTGCAAGATGCATACGCTGAAGATAATGATTCTCTAAGGCACTAATTAGAGTAATAAAATACCTGAGATGGATTTTTATATCACTGTTATTACCACAAACATTAGTTTGGGATACTGGATCCACTATATGACCGTGTTTCCAGTGTTTTCTCACTAATATGCTGCAAGTAACATTCCAGCTAATCACCTTAATGGAAATTAGAGAGGAAAATGCTCTATTAGGCTGTCCAATCTGTCCTCACTCAGTAGCATTTTCTTACAGTTTTCGGTCCAGCCTTAAATTTAAAAATAGTCCGTAGGAATTATTCTGCAGTCCCCAGAGGTTGTTATACCAACAGATAGCTCAGAAAAGCATGAAAATACACTAAAAAGAGGTTGCTAAGAAATGTTTTCTGATGGTCAGCTGTGTTTTCTTTCTTTCATTTTATCCTGTTGCTATAAGTCACACATCCATCTGACAACCTAAATATGTGTTCTCCCTTCCTCATCTATACACCTGTCACCACGACCCTGCCATGCTTTTAATGTGGGGGTTTTGGGGTTTGTTGGGGTTTTTTTCCCTACAGAAGGTTAATAAAAGAGTGTGGGTTTAGCTCGGGCTTCATTCCAGGCAGCACTTTGACTACTTATTAATGTCCAAATTCTTGCTCTTTTTCTTTTCCTCTATTTGACACCTCGATGGAAAACAGCATAATCTTTCTTGCAGATTTATTTTTCCTCTGAAATGATAGGAGAAGTTGGAAATTTGTTTGCTTTTGCCCCAAGCCGCTCTCTCTGCTGTTTCCTGTATGAAACATTTACATAGAGCTGGTACCCCACAGAGAATAAATGTATGGTATGGCAGCATGTGGGAGCTTTCTGTGTCAGGGTAGTACATTTTATGTCACAGTCTCAATGTAATTTTACCCTCTTAGTAAGGGTATGGTCTCCCTTGCCCTGTGTCTGGCAGAATTATTCCTTACACAGGGATCTCCTGCCCCCTTCCCCATTTTCACTGTAACCCCCTGTGCCTGACCCTGCAGCACACACCCCATCTGTGCAGCTGATACAACAGAGACACCGAGCACTCCACTGAGGGGGACCCAGCCGTTTTCTGGGTGTTGTTTTATTCCATCTGCTTCCTCACACAGTTACTTATCTGGGAGATGCAGCCACAGCAGGATGAGGTGCAGGGGTGAGGTGCAGAAAGTGCTTAACCAGGCTCTGTCATCAAAATGATGTCACGGTGCTGCAGCTCAGCTTTCTGTCGTCATGTGAAACCTCCTCTGGCGTAAATCGTAAATTGATGTGAGTCAGCTTGGTCTGCTGCTTTGGGTGGTGGTCAGAGGCACAGGCACAAACCATGTCTCCTCCTGGCCTGCTTGCCCCCACGAGCTGCCCTCTGGTCAGATGACGTGCAATTCCCTCCCCCAGACCAGCCTGAATACAGTCCAGTAATTGCCTGAGGAACAATAAATCATACATGAGACAAAGCATTCATTTACACCACTTTATTTCAGTAACAATGAGAGAAACTGAAATGGACCATTGTTAAAGATCACTATTTCCTGCTCTGTAATAAAAGTCTCATCTTCCCTGATGCTTGTTTATTTTATAAATGTCTCTGCTTTGGCTTTCATATTTAGCTGCCAGCAGGACACCATTATTCCCTGACAGCATTCTGTTCCTTCTCCATTGTCATTACTGCTGAAGTGATGCTATATTGCTGTGCTTGGCCTACATGGTAGGGCTTTCTTATCCTGTATTTCCCATTGCTTTTCCCATCCAGGCTTCTGATGAGGCACAGAGCAGAGGTGGCAATGCTTAAAAAGCAATGTTTTCATGAAGTATTAGCAATTCTGGTTTTTGCTTCAAAAAACCTCAACAACAAACCCCCCACTGACTACTGCTGTTTATTATTATGTTTGCAAGGCCCATTGAGGAGGAATGAGTTGAAGTGCATGGGTTGCACCTGCACTGCACTCCTGAGGCCCTAAGGACCCAGTGGGTCTCCAATTTCCCACTTGTGGAGACTTCACCACCATGGCAGAGACCCACAAACTAGAGAGGACCAGGAGGAAGTGAAAAATTGCAAAGAGCCTGGGACACAAGGGATGTTTCCACGTTTTTTTCTCAAGTGGAGGGCTGTGTGTGTCAAGGGCAGGAGTAAGATCCCAACCCTGGTGCCTGTGCACCTCCCAAGGGGATGTGCAGTGCTGACCTGTCCAGACCCACATATCTGAGTAGAGCAGAGTGCCTGTGCAGGGTGGTGAGATGAGCAGTGCAGAGCCTGAAGCAAAGCTTCTTGGAGCCAATGGGAGCATTTCCACTGATTTCAAGGGCTTTGTATTATGCTTTCTAACATCCACAGATGAAAGATACTGTACTAGAGACAACCTATTTTTTTGGGGCCACATTGCCCTGCTGCCCATCTGTTTTGTTGATCTCAGAGCATCACCAACAAAACAGCAAAACCAACAGCAAAGTCCTATTATGTACCACACTGCTTCTCCTTTCAAGTGCTGAAATCTAACAATCCACCTAACTCTCCTGTCCTTCAGTAATGCAAACTGCATTCCTTTTGACATGGCTGTGTCTCACTTCTCCTTCTTCTTTTCTTTCTTAAACAAAATTCCCAAGTGGAGGTATCAAGGTTTTCCTGCAGCTCTATTTCACTTAAAAAATAATTGGATCGTTATTTTCTGTAAGGACCAAACTTCAACAGTAAGTAATTTCTAGAGATGTCAAGTGGCTCAGCATAAAAGTTAATCTTGATCTATTGGTTTGTTAGGTGTGTTTACATCCAACCAGTTAGCTCTCCTTAAACAAAAGTGATTTAAAGCCCTTTCTGGAGAGCATGAAAATGATTCCCCCAGCACTTAGATCCTCAGGGCCATAATCCAACAAAAGCAGGCTTATCTTTAAGCATATGAGTAGCCCTGTCAAAGTCAATGGGGCTCCAGATGTGTTTAAAGATAAACACATACTTAAGTGATTTGCTGCATTGGAACTCGTTGACTGTTTTATTACCATTTCCTTTCAGTAGTAGACCTTAAATTTTGTATACAGAGGATTCTTGCTGGATGTTACATATAGAATATTATTTTCAGGAAGGTTGAATAGGGAAATCCCAACATCAAGAAATAATGTTTAATTATTCAGATTACTTATTTCAGCCGTTATGACTCTATATTGTTTGACTTATTTTACTTGGGGCTTCAGGACAGAAGCACTGCAAACACAGAATTAAGCCACAAAGCCCTGCAAGGCTCCACTCCACTGCCATAAGTTCAATATCCTACATTAGGGAGGTCACTTCACCTGCTCAGGCTCCATCTCACCTCTGCAAAAATAAAGGAAATTAACATTTCCTTTATCTCACTTCAGTTGCCTAGTAAATGCTTGGACAGGGATTTGATAACAGCAAATGTTGAAAGCTGCTTCTATTGAAAAAATAAAACTAGGAAAAAGTATTGATTGTAAACCTGCTTGGGCAAAAAATGTTTCTTTGAGTTTTTCATATGCTCTAGTGATCAAATTGATCAAATAGCAATTTTATGCGACCATTTCTTAGCATTTCAGAGAATGAACTCTGCTATTCTGGATGACTGAGCTCCAGATGAAGGTGCAGCAGCAAAATCATCCCAGTGAATTAAACTAAGGAGGTTGAGCTTTATTGCACGGTGCCTCGTAAGGGATGATCATCCACACATCAGCACTTCTTCGAAATGCATTTGAGTTTTGTTTGGACACTCCATCAGCCCAAAGGACTCCTTTGGCAGGGTCTGTGCTGGCCTGGCCCACCTGCCCTGCCCAGGCAGGGTTTCAAACCCAGCAGAAAAGCCCCCACCCAAGCAGGAGTGTCAGCACCCAGCCGTGCAGAGCAGCCAGGCTGTGCCTGGGAGGCAGCAGGGTGGAAGGCAGTCGGGGAGGTGCATCGCATGCCGTGTTTCCAGATTCTCCTGAGATTCCCGCTGCAGGAAGAGACAGCCTTTGGGCTCATCTATATTTCAACTGCTGCAGTGAGTGCAGCTCGTGCAGGGCCATGGCTGGTGGTCAGACACAGCAGCACTGCTCCGGTTTTCCCCTGCAGCCCCCACCAGCCCTGAGCACAGGGTGGGCAGGGTGCTGTGCCTGCCCTGCTGCTGGCAGGGCCAGAGCTACATGGAAACACCCTGCTGCACGAGCTGCGGGTGTGGAAAGGCTGCAAGGCAAGCACACGTCCCTTTTATTCCTGTCAGATTGCAGGCAACTGGATAGACCCTGTCTAAAAGGAAGGGGATGGGAGGGAGGTGCTCAAAGAGTGGGAACATAATGAAATGAAAAGAAATCCAGATGTGGTGTTCATTTGCCTGAAAGGACTGTTGCCTGGGCCTTCCCACACAGCGCAACAATTGCCACTCCATCTGCTGAGGAAGCAGCTATTCACTTGGAGCAGCCTTCCCACGACACAGCGCAGGGCTGCCCGTGACATCCGGGTTTGCAGCAGGACTCAGCAGCCACCTGCCAACGTGGCACCGTCAACAAACTTGGGCAAGTGGCTGATGTTCTTTTCCTCAGCTGAAAAGACTTTACAGGAATGGATGTGGCAACATGGCCCCGTGTGCCACACAGCCCAGCACAGCTCCTGTCTTGAGGGGACAGAAGCATGGGCTGGTAAGATAACAGAGAGAAAACTGATTCCGTGGAAATTTCCACTGACCTGTGCTGCTTAACTCAAGGCTAAGCACTGCCCCGTGTTTGGCAGGTGAAGGACTGAGTGCTCACTCTAGGCTCAGGTTCTACACCATCTTTTTATTTCTTCCCAGCTGACATTTAGCTCCTCTCAGCAGCTCAGCTTTCCATTTCCCCTTTGCCATGTCTATTCTGTCAGGAAACTTGCTGGCTGCTTTATTGCCTTGAATGTCCAGCTCTTCTGCTATTCTTTTCACATCTGTACAGTCATTTGTCCTTTTCCTTCTGAATCAGAGTACCACTCCAAACAACTCTGTGAAGTACAGCCTATTATCCCTTTTCTCCACAAAGCGGTTTTGATTTTTCATATGTAATGCACTATATAAAAATAAAAAACCTTGTACTGTCTTAATAGCCTAATTCTTAAACAGTTATGGCCTCATTCTCCTTCAAAGTACATAATTCCCATTGACAGCAGTGGGAACACTGCCAACACAATGGTGAATTAGTTCCCATGAAAAAAAAAAGACACAGACACCAAAAGGTCCAATTCTGCACTTCATTAGGAGGAAATGAAGGTAGAGCAAACAAAAAGATAAAACTAAGATGCAAAATTGCATGAAACAGCTTCACACTAACCAGGCAGTAGGTTGCTAACTGAGAAGTCATCAGAATTGACCCTAATATGGCAGGAGTGTGAATCAAGAGCAATTTGAATAACATAGCACCCCATCTCTATGGAAAAGCTTAGAATCAGTCCCCAGAGCTGTGCCTACGCCTGAACTGGGAAAGGTTGGTATGGCTGGACCTTTACCTGCCTTCCCCTACCTGGCATGTGAGAATCTGAGCAGGAGTTTGAAGAACATTTTGAAATCTTGCCAAACGTTTGTCCTTCACAGGCAGACATCACATGGATGTTTTCTGTGCCACATTAAAGGGCAGGGAGTGGGTGGCATCATTTCCACACCTGAGAACTCAACAATGGGGGTTTGGCAGTTATTCAGCTTCCCTGCTGTTTAACCCCTCTGTTTCCTCAATATTTTTTTCTATTCTTGGTGGATGGTCTTGGAGTTGGAGCACTGCCCTGAGGATCTCATTGCATCTCTCTGGCACAACTGGGAAAGCATAGCATTCTCTGGGCTTCTTTGTTTTCCCTCTATACAACAAAATAAAAATAGTAATTTCTTCCATCTGTAAAAATAAAAGAAACCATATTTCCTGTCTCATCTAATTAGTCTGTTTCAGGTTGTTAACAACTTAAAGAATACTCAGTCTTTTTGCATGGCATCTAATCCATCAAGAGCATAGATATAGGGATTCTTGATGTTTTTAATGCAACATCACAGTCCTTGTGCAGTGTAGAAACAACCTAACAATAAAAACAGACAATCAATATCCTAGTAATACCCAAGTCTTTAGAAACATATTATTATTTGAGATTTGTTTCTCTCTATTGTTTAAATGAATAAGTAAAATTATAACAGCACCTAAAATCCTTTATACTCCTAAACAGGAAACTAAGAGATATGGTAAAAATTCCCATACTTCTGACCAAAGTGTTTTATCCTGACCACGAAACTACTCTGTGCCCACCACTGCTCCTTTAACACCAAAGTGAGTCTTGAAATTCAGGCAGCACGTATCTAGACTCCAGGGTATCTTAAAATCATAGAACTGTTAAAGACCTTTAAGATCTTCAACCATCAACCCAGAACCACCACAGTGTTCACCATTAAACCATGTCCTCAAGTGCCACATCCACTTTTTTTTTTTGAGCACTTCCAGAGGTGGTGGAATTATCTTGTCTAGATTTTTCCTTCTAGGAACTGGAAAACATGATAAATCATCCTTCTTGTGCACCCAGAGGGGGAATGCACCTTCTGCCCTAGAGATGCCTAAGGAGTTTGGTTTCCAAATTTTGCAGATCCCTTTGTCAAAAGGGAGTGCACCAGTGCCAAAGATCTCTTCCTCTTCTTGCTCTTCTCATCCTTGCCTGTGCTCTGCAGAAACACAAAGCATTTTCCATTTGCTTCAGACTCCAACAGCTTTGGCTTTACAGAGCAACACTTGCTGAGCTGTCCTCCACATTTAGGATTAATGTCAAATGCTATTCTAAATGTACTATTCTAATTTTTTCCTACCCAATGCCACCAGTCTTCCTGCTATCTTACAGAATATCCTACTCTTGGTACCTCGAGGAAGAGCAAACCAAACCCCAAGCTGTTGCATTTCTGCATCACTCCCCAGTGTGAGCAGTGCCCAGCCCTGGGTTTGAGATTCAATCAGGCTGATCACTGTTCTCAACCTTGTGTAATGAGTTAATCCTAACAATGTCCAAGTCACTTTAAAATCAGGCCAAGGTATTTTCCTCACTAACCTCTTGCAACAGCAGCTCCCATAGGTGATGAGATGTGCCTGGGCATTTATTTTTCATTCTTAATTTGCTGGTTTTAAGTTTTAACCTGATGATTCTTCCCATGTGACAGAATTAAAAGGGAGTCCCTTCAGTGCTTGAGAGTTTTGACTTCCACAATCAGCTCCATTTTCATCTTCTTCTCATCAAAATAATTCCAGCCTTTGCCATCTCTTGTGTATTAATCCTAGCAGCTCTGTAACTATTCTTTATTTGGATTTCTTGAACTTTCTTCTGGCTCTACTTTGTACCTCAAGGAAGAAGAGGATAAAAAGAATAAACACAGATTTAATATGTAATTATGGCATAATCCTATACTACCTTGATTTTTTTGGCATTCTGCTCTATCTTTATACAATAAAACCAAATAGTCTCTTTTTTGGTATTTTTTTTAGGTTGCTCTATAGATTGAGGTAAATCAGACACAGATGACTTCTGGTAAAGGTTCTTTTTCCTCAGAGATTGCAGGAAATTCAGGGCTTTTTGGATTATTCAAGCTATACAGTTAATCACTGATGATTCACATTACTTTTCATTTAGCCACGTTCAGAGCTGTCTGCCATCATGCAGCTCACCCTCCCAGTGTGTTTAAATCCTTTTTGAAGTACTCACCATAAAGTGAAGTCATCCCAAACAGACCCACAATCTCCAGTTAGTTTAAACAAGCCAAAGTGCCCTGATTTTTTGCCTACGTTTTCCATCACTTTCCGTTACAAAATGTTGGGAAGTGTATTAGGAAGTATATTGAGACATTATTCAGGGGTCCCTCTAAAATAATGTTATATTCAGGCAACAAAATCCTGCCAGTATTCAAGCTACATATTCAGTCCAAAAATTTCCTGTAAATATGGCCACATTTCTCTTTACATTATGAGTGAACCTTCAAGACACATAGTTTAATAATTTTCTGTTTAGGCTCTTATTTGTTTGATATAACCAAAAGATCAAGGTAGACAAACCTTTCCAGAAGAGATTTGACTTTGTTTGTGTTTTGTACTTGTGGTTGCTGTTGACATTTCCCATTTTGACATGGGGAATAAGGTAATACCATGATAACAAGGTAAAAACACAATAAAGAAACCTAAATTAATCATTCTGAGAATATTTTCACCAAGTCTACTGGATGCTTGCTATGTGAGCCTTGGGATGATGTCAGAGTTTATCTCACTCCAGAGTGAAGGGAAAATTTCCTATTCTCACATTATTGTAGTTTCTAGATGGTACCTAAGGAACAGACTCAGGTCAACATGATTGTCCTCTACAGCCTTTCCCCAGATCCTGGGAACCATGATTATGAGTTTCTGAGTCACTCTTTGAGTTCAGTCTGATCTGACTTAAGCTTTCAAAATCAAAATAAAAAAAAAAACAAGCAAACAAAATACCAAAAAAATCCCCACTAAATGGTTTTAACCCAAATTTTGATTTTTTTCTTTATTTTTTTTTTTAATTTGATGCAAAGGTGTTCAGTGTTAAAACTCCAAGTACTGAGAAGAATACAGTTCACATCTACTACCCTGCACACGTCACCTTTGCAAATATCTCCTCTTGTTTAAACCTTCCAGCTTGCTTTTACTGGCTCTGTGAAAAAAGAGGATTGTGAGAGTTTTAGCACCAGTAGTGAAGGCTCATGGTCTAACAGCTTTTGAGGTGGTAAATACTCATGAGTGCTCAAGCCAAGCTGGTAAAACTCACTCCCCTCTCAGGAGAGGGTGAAATGAAGGCAGAGGGAATTGGAGTGTTCAGGTGATTACAGAGGGAGTCAGTGACATGGGTGAGGCTGAAACCAAAGCCTCTCAATCTCCTGTCAGAGAACAAACAGTATTTCCTCTTAAATCACAGTTTTCCCTCGTGGAAAGAATCCTGTCCCAGCCCTGTTCAGATGGCTTGCATATGCCATGGGCACGATACAGGCAATAAAGCTTTGTATTAAGCTACTGCCCAGATTGATAACTGTAAGGAGCATCTCATAATGACCACAACATGATTAGTCATGATACATGTGTGATACCCATGCTCATAATTACTGGCCTCCAGAACAGCACTGCTGAGTCCTGCCAATATGCTCAGTTTAGTATCTGGAAGAGACAATACTGCAATTACTGCCAAAGTATGCAGGAAAATTCAGAAGCAGCTAGTTCGGGATTCTGCACCAGGCTGGCAATCAGGAGCACAGCAAAGCACGGGAATGTAGCAGCTGCAAGGGCTAACTTGGATTATCTGGAGCTGATGTTTTATTTTAAATAGATCTGCAGTTGTGCCCATTTATTTTAAACAGTTTGTCCTGCAGAATAGAAGGAATACAAGGGGCACTGGCATGAAGAACACACCTGTAAGAGAGCTGATGAAGCCTGTTGGAAATACTTCCCAATTTCATACCAATATTTGATGTTGTTGCCCACTTATAAGGCAGAAAGAAATTGTCTTTATCTTAAATTTCTTGTGAGCCTCTGACATTTAATTTCACATAATATACACCACATATATCTTATATCATGGCCCAAGGACCCACATGCCATTGAACAACACCAATGAACCTGAGCATCAGTCCTTGGAAAGTCTGGGGAAGTGGAATTAGAGCTGATTCTGACCACAGAGACTAACACAAACATGACTGCCTTACCTTCCACTTCACACGGAGAGCTGCACTGGGTCAAAGACTTTAATCCTTTCCTTCAAAGACAGTGTAAAGTTGCCAGATAGAGACACAGTCCTGTCCTTCAAGGATACTGCTCATTTGGACTGTGGGAACAGTCCATTTTCCCAGCTCACTTTCCAGGCTGGAGATGAACTCAATTCACACTAGAAAAAAATCACCATTTGCAAAAAAGGGCTTAGCATATGCCTCCTAAATGTCCACCAAAGACACAGTTTTATGTACATTTTGAAATTTCCAGAGTTCATCCTCAGGTGTAAGGCAATTTCCTCCCTGGTAGTGAGTAATTGCAAGAGCAACAGCATTTGAATTTCTCAAAACTTTGTTTGGAGAAGTGCTCAATGTTCCTGTTGGTCAACACACCACTGAGACTTGTGGGAAAGAAGAACCTTCTGGTGAACCTTCATGTTGATGAAGATCATCTCCTCCACTCCCACAGTGTCACTCACACTGCACAGGAACATCCTGTCCAAGGGAAATGTAGCATTGGGGCACATAATTATGAGGTTTTTCTCTCTCTTCGTTGCAATTCCTTGACATTACCACATGTAATGTATCACTATGAGTAACTACCATATTCTCTGTTAATTGGAAATAACCAGGGAGTTGTTCAGCCCCAAGGTGCCAGTTCACATCCCCTGGGCTAAACAAGTATCCAAAAAAGGCCTAGCAGCTCCTTGCCATATGTATCTATAAATTCAAAAGCAAATAATCTGAATCAAAATAAGCAGGAAAAATAATGGAAGAAAAATCTGCTTAGGGTTATTAAACACTGAGATGAATCTCTGAGTCAGAAGATCTCTGTACCATGCATTTTTAGCATGAAACGTTCACTTTCATCAACAAGGAAGGGTGTAAGAAGTAGTAGCAGTAATGTATATCTCTCCTGTACATTAAATAGAGATAAAAATAATATAAATAGTGGCAGCCAATGAGAAACAGATTTTTCAGTGTTCTACATGCTAACGCAAACTAATAAAATGGCATTTGAAAAGCAGCAAGGTCTACATGGCAAAGCACAGCCAGGGAGTACCTGTGGAGTATGCTAAGGCATTTTAAGCATTATTTGAAGGGAAAAGAAGTAACCCTTAATCTGCTTATCCAGTGACACATGAGAGTGCTGAAGCTACAGACATCCCTGGAGTTATGACAGTAAGAAGGGGACATATTACGTCCTGAAAGAACATAACATTCAAGAATGCTTAAAGTGTGTTTTAGGGGGAAGAATGAATGAGAGTAGGTGAAAGGAAATTTAGTGGCTGCCAGACTAAAGGAAATGTTGCTTTTGTAAATGGTAAAATTCTGATTTTCCCAGTGCTCTTCTTGATGTTGCTATTTGTTGCAGA
>VZRM01000668.1:914607-955477 GCA_013397955.1 Grantiella picta
AAGCCCCTCTCCCTACATAACCCTCCCGATTTTTTTTCTTTTTTTTTTTTTTATTAAATTTTGTTTTTCATTTTGAGCGGGAGGTACACTTTGTAGAGGGTGATTTCCCTCCTGGGGCAGTTTGGGGCATTCCCAGCCCCGTGCTCGGCTCTGACCCGGCCCCTGTAGTGCTCCCTGGCCCCGATCCCCTCCCGTGTCCGTGTCCGTGTCCGTGTCCATGTCGTGTCCGTGGCGCTGCCCAGCCCTCCCGGTGCCACCCCGGGCTGTGCCACCCCTGGCAGGGCACTGCTCACCTCCGAACCTCTCCTGCCTGTGGCAGAAGCCGAGCCTGGCAGACACTTAGGGATGCACATACGAGTGTGTGACAACATACATGAATATATACAGGCGGATCTAAATCCACACGCACAGCTTGTGTGCACAAATATGGATATTTATAAGTGCTCTCTAAACGGCTTGGCAGCCCAGCCCTGAGGGTCTTTCCTGGGCAGCTAGCACGGGGCAGAACCCCTGTTTTCCAGGAGTCCCCTCGATGCCCTGGCTCCCCAGGCCAAGCCACCTGCGGCACGGTGGCACCTGATGTCCCCACGGGTCCCTAGTTTGGCTCCACTGGGCTCTGCCATGAGCTCATCCCAGCCGGGGCAGATGCACTGCTCCCGGTTAGGAGGGAAGGATGTGGTGGTGATGCTGATTTGGTTGGATTTTTATGAAGTGTGTTGAAATGACCTGGGGAAGGGCAGTGGGGGTGAAGGAGGGGATCGCAGGTGACATTTGAAGAGGTGACATTGAAACTGCTGGTCAAGACTGGAAAATTTCAAAGGGAGGGGAGGGAAAAGCGTCGTCAAAAAGAAAATAGCTGAATGTGCCAGAACAGATCTGCCAAGGAGACCTGGAGGGAGAGGATAGATTTCGGTTTCTGCCTTGCCTGCCTGGACTGCACAGCGTCACCTGCAGCCCCAGACAAAGAGGGGAGCCCTGGCCTGGGCTGCCTTTGCCAAGGAAGGATTTATCCCCACTCAAACCCTCCCTGGGCTTCCCTGCCGAGCGTGGGGCTGAGCTGTGTGGTGAATTTGCCCTGTCCTGAAGGACTTCCGTGGGGCCATTTCAGTGCCTAGATTTGCTGCTGCATCGTGAGCCATGGGAACAGCAGCACAAATGTGTTCTGCCAGAGCTGTCTCAGGTGCCCTCACGTAAAAAGAGGATTTCCCTGCTTGCAGGGGCCTGCCTGTCCCCTCACACAAGTGCCACAAGGCCCTTTTTCCCTGGTTGCTGGCCTGATCTGCAGTCTCAGGGTTGGAGCCGTGGTCAGTGTAAGCTCTTTCCTCCTCTTGTAAGGCAATTGAAGCCAGCACCAGGCTAAACTGCTGACATGATAGCTGAAGGTCTTATTTTACCTCTTTGCAGCCCTCAGAACACATGTGAAGAGCTAGGCATTTTTATTCTTATTACTATTATTATTAATTTTTTTCTGAATATTTAAAAGGAAAAGAAAGGAATGTGCCCTGAGTCTTGTTTAAGCGTTCAAGTTAAATAAATACTTCAAGAAATTATCCTTTTTTTTTTTTTTCTTGTTTCATTCAAATTTCACCTGTCCCACACCTGTATTGGAGGCTGCTTCTGGGCTGGGGTCAGAGCAAAAGCAGACACTCTCCAGTCCCATGCAAGGCTATCACAGTCCTGTTTCAGTCTCTGCTTGTGACTCAGGCCAAAATCTTGGAGCCCCACAGGGAGGAAAGCAATTTGTTGTTTCTTTTGAAATTTTCAGCATCTCAGAAGCATGGGTTTCCTGAGAGCTGAAACACTCTACTTCCTACCAGGGAACACACTAAAACATGTTCATCTGTATTTCTGTAAAAGGGGAGGGAATACCACCTGTGTCATTGCATAGGACAAGTTAAAAATCATTCAAACACACATCTACACACACAGTGAGTGTGGATATAAAAACTGGTTTGGTTTTTGGTTGGTTGGTTTTTGGGGTTTTTTTGGGGTGGTTTTTTTTTTTTTTTTTGCCAACTACACCAAAGCTGCTCTGAAGCTGTGGGCTGCCCAGGGACACTGCTTGCTTGTTTTCACTGAAATGCTGAATTTCATCCTACTGGAGCAATGAACACAAACCACCTCCCTGAAGCTGTTAGTTGTTGAAAGGTTTTTCTGCATTTCATGCTGTATTGTTATTTTTGCCCATCACTGGGGCATCAGAGCTCAAATAGAGAAATATTTGGCTTACGCAGAGGGTGCACGTGTGAGTGTGAAGGGCAGGAATATTTAAAATGAAAGCAAATAAGCAAAGTAAAAATCTATATCTGGCGTGATTTTTAAAAGGAAAACACAAAAGTATTTCTGTGGCAGGCGGGCTTCCCCAAACTTGCCCTTAGCAGCAGCTACCTGTAGGGCTTAGGGTGAGCAAGGAATTGAAAAGATGGACTGCAGTATGGGTTATTGAAATCTGTTAATATGAACTCGAGGAATATTTTCACAGGTATACAGAGAATCTCTCTCTTCCTGTGGCTCTCAGGAAGGCAAAACTCCCAGGATCAGCTCCAGAGCACCCAGGGAAAGAACAAAACATTGTTAGCCAGGTACACATAGGGAAAAGAGGAATCAGTCTATTTAGGGGATTTTTTCAAAAGCATTTGCCCATCCACTTAACATAGACCCTGCTTTATTTGCTGCTCCCCCATAGCCCTCATGCCAGGGATTAGTGCAGCCTCTGACCACTTTGTCTCCATTTGCAATCCTGTCATCAGCCCAAGAGACACGACCTTGTGGCATGTAAAAAAGCACACGAGGTCCGTGATTAACTTCAGAGCATTTAATTTCTTTTAAGGAAAGAAAAACACTTCCAAAGAATAACTCTTGAACAGAATCAAGTCACAGTCACCAGCAAGTGTTTAATGAAATTATCAGGAAGCTAAAATTAAATCAATCGATGTGATGCTGTCTTTGCAACAGTCACAATATGAACTGTGACCCTGGGCCATGGCTGTGGCCAAAGTGCTGGCTGGCAGGAACTTTCATGAGACATTTCTGACTCAGGTGTAAGAACTCTCTAACAAGCAGTTTACACTCCATCTGTCTGCTTCTAATAATTGCTGAGCACCTTAAGCGCAGTATCTATTTATTATGTTTCTATAGGTAATTGTTAGTGTTCATGCTATTCTTGATCTCTGTGTAAATGACTGATTCTAGTCTGAATGTTAAGTCTTAAACTTTTCTATTAGAGTGAGTTCCGCAGTCAATCATACACAGAACAAAAATTATTATCTTTTGTATATAAATTTTCTACTTTTTGTTAACATGAATAGTCCCAAGTTCTGTCATTAGAAGCAGCAGAACAGATGTTCCCACCTTCTGCAACCACGTCCTTTTAAATTGTTTTACCATGTTAACTTTTCTCTGTCTGCTTTCTACATGAGCAATCAAAATAATTTTAACTTATTTTCATACACAGTTCTTGCAGACTGTACTTAATACAACTGTTTGCCAAGAGGTGCTGCCTTTTTTTTCCTATTTTCCCGGGGAAAAAAAATAAAGTAATAAATTCTCAGAGCTTTTTTCTCTTCAACTATCTGCAGCCCATTCTTCTGTTTTATCTCCCCGCTGTGAGCAAGAATGAAAACATCGCACCAGTGAGGCTTTGCCCAGAACACAAACCTTTACTTGGCACTTGGTGTCATTGCCAGTACAAGAAAACTGGATCAGAGGCCTCATCTGATGAGATGCCACAGCCTGGGCAAATGAAATAGGTTTTTTATGTTTCAGCTGAAGCAGAAAACCAAGGAACCAGATGTAGCAGAGGGCAAATTAAACAGCTCAATCCACACAAGGTGGGTCCACAAAATTTGTCACAGAGCCAGGCACATCTACCTGGTAGAAACCTCTTCTTACAGCTCTCACAAATGAGTGGTTTGGCTGCTTAAAGAAGCACCATCGAAAGTACTGGCATAAGCGGAGTTTAATATGAATTTGTGGAAATGCAGCTTGACAGAGTTTGATGGCAAGGTTCACTCTATTATTTACTACACAGGGTGAAGCATGAAAAGGAAGATCAAATTTGAAGCAAGTTGAAAGGATTTATAAGGAACCTGGGAATGCAAAAGCAGGTAAAGGTGTAAAGGATATGGATGCAAAGACAAGGGTGCAAAAGGGTTTAGCAGGGCTTAATCATTGAATTCTTTAACATTTACAAAGTGATTCAGTAGGGTTCACTACAATTTTAACAATGACTTAACTACAAATTTCAGATAGCAATGTTCAGACCATGATCAATTCACAGGCACACAGGTGAAATGATGAGTTCACCTATTTCTGTGTGTGTAAAGGTACATATCAAAATTGCCCTCAGGTTCATCAGAGGGAGATGCTGGTGCAGCTGCTGTAGTCCAGGAGAACTCAAAGGATTTCACTGTTTATAAGGTCACAAGATGATTGACTTTGCCCATCACTGAGTTTCCATTCTGACCATAACCCAAGTCGATAACTACTGGGCTTTTTTTGTAGTTTCACAGAGTGCTGAAACAATGACACTGTTCCACTCAGACCACAATTCAGGTAAGGGGTTTACCAAGGTTACAAAGGATAATTGCTTATCCTTTTTTCCCCACTTTGTTTGGGAAAGTTTCTGGTAGTTTCTACCATGCAAGAACTGGTATGACCAGAGAGTGTCTTATGGCTGAACTGGGAGGGTCAAGGGACACTTCACTACTCAGCTGGTTCCATCAAGGCTTATCAGAAAATTCTGAGATCCTAGAGCAGGCTCAAGGATGAGGGGGATGGCAGATGCACCACTGCAACAATCCAGAAGCACACCACTGAGGGTGCATGAAAAACCGGTTGTGAGACTGATGGAAAATCAAAGGGAAAATGGTATTACAATTTTGTCCCCAAAATAAAAGATGAATGCTAACGTGAATTTGAGTTTGTCCTAAGCTTGGTATCCTTTACATAGTAGAAGATTGTCCATTAGTCTAGCTGAACAAGCATCAATCCAGAGAAAAATTTGCAAGGAAAACCTCATAGAGTTCTCATTCTTCTAAATTCCCTTCCACGATTTTGTTTCTCTTATTTCCGTGGACAAGTAGAAAGAAACTCATGTTGGCACATATCAAGTCGGCAAGTCAGCAGCTGTGGCTTCAGGGTTTCAGAGTGGATATTGGGAAGAAAGCCAGCCAGACCACAAAAGAGAAACCAAGAAAGTTACTGTGGCCACACCTGGCTACAAAAATGCTATTAGAGAGAGAAGCAAGTGAAGCAAAATATGGTTTGTGTCCAGAAGGATGGAAGGATGTCCTCATGGCTTAGCCCCTAGTCTGAAATTAAGAGGACAAATTCTCATTTTTACCAGAATTTATGTCTTATTCTAAGAGCATTGCTAGCCATTAGTCGGTGAGTTTCTATCTGCTCTTCCTCTGAAATGGGAATGCTAGTGCTCATCTAAACTTATGCAGAAGGAGGTGTGAGTGTATACTTGTACTTAATGAAGCTGAGGTAAAATTGTGATCAAAAATTCGACAGCCCCCATAGCCCACTCCAATTCAATGTTTGCAGTCATTACCCCTTGCTAGCCCTGGTCTTTCTTCCTTTCCCTCTTTTCCTGCCTGGTCTCTAATTTAAACCTCTAAAGTGTGCCTACCACTAGATGGTCATAATCTCCTTGAGGCCTCTAAACAATTTCATAAACCAAATCCTAAATGGAAATTAGAAACAGACAGGAGAATAAAGTGTCTGTTGCCATAAAGAGCTAAGGAGGGATAAATAGGCAATCCAAGGCATCCTGAGTGCATGCTCCAAGATAATCTCTATATTTCTCTGGACACAGCATTGTGAACATCCACAAGATCAGCTGATTACTGAGATGAATTAGCAAATAAGAGCCCATTACATCAGGTGTTGAGGGGGACTTTAATTGTGCTCAGGCTCCAAATAGGAAACTTTATACCATGTCACAGCTGTTAAAACAACAGAGCCTTATGGAAACAGCCTTGGATTACTGGCCCCATGGAGTGAGACATTTTTAATGAAAGGGATTATGCTTATTATTTCTTAGTGCATTGTGTTTTCTTTGATATTTTTACTGTCATTATTATTATTATTTACCAAGTTAATTGATACATACACATACTTAACCATGTTTGCATGCTTATTTAATACTTTCTTCTGTTGGTGTAGTTTGAATATAGTCATAAGAAAAATGAGATACATGAATTAGTTAAGACTAAGATCCTGAGAAACCCTTTGTTAAGACTGAGATCCTAAGAAACTCGGTGAATTTGCTTCTTACCCACTTGCCAAGTGTCCTACTGCCTTTACCCGGTGAAATCAGATCCTTTCTCATGTGTTTCAATGGTGTTTTGTTAGAAGATGGTCACCATAGAGGATACTAAGAGCTACTGACTTCAGTCTTAGAAAAGGTCATTTGTGTCCAGAATAACTTTTCTCTTTTATCAGAAGAGCCAGGTAGGGAATATATCTGTTGCAAAGGGAAAGCACCAGACTTATAATTTGCATTTCCAGTTCATTTATTAGTCTGTATTTCATTACCAATATGAGCTCCTGACGTTTCTAACTAGAACTGTGGCAGCCTGACTTAGTGGCAAAGCTCCTCAGGGAAATGCCTTGTGCTGTGTGCACAGACTTGCACAGAAGCAAGGGCTGAGTTTTGTACATGAAAGAAGAAATGGTCATCTAATCAGGCAGTAGAAGTTTTTCTATGCCACATCTCAAATTCCTTAGAAGTGTATTTGGTGAGGAGAACAAACATGAGAAAGTTATTTGAGTAGACTGGATTAATGGGGAAAAGATGAAAAATCAATGAATATAATATTTACTGTGAAACAGAATAATAAAGAAAAACCAAGTAAAGAAGAAATATTCTCACTCTGGTGGAAGATGTTCAAATCCTGCTGCTCAGAAAATGTCCGTAGAAATCTGTCCCTGCAAATAGGAGTTTTGAGCATGTATTTACCTTCGGGCTCTGTGGGCCAGTGAGTACTCGTTCTGTGATGGGATGGTGTTACTGTCTCAAAACTTCTTTGTGAGCCAAACCCTACATCCATCTGGACATAATTATCATAAAACATAAGATGTGAGCTTTAGCTCTATCTTGTAATCCACGAGTGAGACAATTTTTCTAATGTTCTGGCTTAACTTCTGCACATTGTTGTCAGACAATCAGACGCATGAATCGAGGTGGAAAAATACAGTGCAACTCCAGAGCACCAGCTCAGCCAAAGAGGCCTTAAGGCATAATAATTTAGGGTAAATGATCTTTTTCTGCATGAGTGCCTTAAGCGCCAGTGATGCTTAAAAACCCCCAAATTAATAGAAATATCAATAAAATTCCTAGAACACCTTTACGTATAACTGCCCATGCTCAGAGAGAAACCTGCTGGTGATGTACGTCCAGCTGTGCCAGGTGAGCTGCTGGGGGATCTCACCTTTTCTTTCTCTGAATTGGGCCTGCTGAAGGCAGAGCCTTTCCATTCGGCAGGGCTGAGAGCTGAGGCTTCCCCTGCCGGGGCCGCTCAGCACCGCGGACAGCGGCGGCCCCACCGCGGGGCTCCGCGGGGCTGGCGATGGGGAATCCGCGGCTGTTCTGCGGGAAAGAGCTGCGGGATCCACAGGGAATCGCTCTCCACCCTTGCAGAGCAACCAACATCGGCATAGGAGGGAGATGAAATAAGAAGATCTGAACGTCTCACAAAATGCGGCTTAGCGGTAAGGTAGCTCTTGATGAAACCAAATTGGAGGTCGGGGGTGAGGTGTCATGTCAGGAATTTCTCTATTCAGGAAAGAGGATTCAGGAAAGGCAAAACTGTTTCGAATGAAAGACTCAGTTGCTGCAATACCTTTTTGATAGCACACTGCCCATCTGGCAGGTTTGCCAGCTCGGTTCAGCCCTACAACTCTAAGCACAGAGTGATCATCTTCCTGCAGCTTTGCATGCTCAGCATGATGCCACATGGGAGGAGATATCCCTGGGGTGAGCTGTGTCCCCCAGCCAGCTCACTGTGGGGTGGCATGAGGAGCAGAAAAGGCCTTGACTCTGTGCAAGCACTGCTCAGCAGTAACAAAAACATCCCTGAATTACCAAGACTGTTTTCACCACACATCCAAAGCACAGTCCCACAGCAGCTGCTGTGAAGAAAATCTACCCCAGCCAAAGCCAGCACGCCATGTTTTCTAACCTCCATATAATCCAAATGTACATGAAGCACAGTTCTGTCTTGTCACGGTTAACAGGAGCAAGATAATTTCCTTAACATCACTTAAAAGATGTTTCTAACATCTGTAGGTGATCAGGATCCTTCTTTAAAAGCATTAAGTGATCTTTCCAGAACTATGATTGCATGTCTCGGAAACTTCTATGAGAAAGTACAACATTGCAACAAATTCAATGGCACCAGAATGAGCAGACCTTGGCTGGTAATCAGAGAGCTCCAGTTCTAGCACTTTGCTCATTTGCTTTCCCTTTCCATTCTGCTCCCACTCTTATTTAGTTTGTGTTGTAAGATTTGCAGGTAGAAATTCTCCCCTGCTATGCATTTGCATAATTAGGCCAGTCAACAAGCACTTCTTTCATATGAATAACAATAATAAATAGCTTTTCAATCCTTAAGAATATAGTAAACAGTGAAAAATCTACAGCCACAAGTTCAAACCCTTTAAAGAACTGTAATGCTAGTTTATATTAAACGCAAGACGAACGATAATTTTCTACCAGATCATTTGTTTTCACAGTGTAGAGGGCAGATATATCCCTTTCTAGATGTTTGTGGTTACCTTAGCACTATAAAATACTCCTGCTAATAGCTGTGGGACTATTTAATGAAAAAAAAGGTTTCCAGAGTTCCGCTGAGAGCTTCCAAGAAGTTCAGTATCTGCCTGTGTGTAAACACACGTGTGCTTCTGCTAAAACAATCCTTGAAACAACCTGCATCCACAGCTAATTGGTGTGGATAAATAGATAATAGAGAGAAAAATGCAGTGGCAAAAAAGATTTTGCAATGTCCATTTGTGCAAGCCAAAGCAGTGAGCATTGACAACAGCAGAGCAAATCCAGGAACCAAACCTTGATGTAAAGCTGGATCTTTTTTGCCTTGTTACTCTGAATATTATTGTGTAAGATCTAAAAGAAGAGACAAATCTAAACATCCAGGTCAGGGTTTTTTAACATTTTCATAAAGAACTATCAGGTGTTTCATTGCAAGCGCTTGATGTGTAAAAATCAAGAGGTTACAAGTACCAGAAAAAGAAGAAAAATCAATTCAATTTATGTAAAATAAATGTATCTGCATCTGAATAACAGGACAAGGGCCTTCTGCACTTTCAAGGTGTGCTTTGGTAGGTGGTAGTATTGTGGGGATTACCCAAGGGTGTATGGCTTAATATCGAGTCTATTAACTCTTGGTAGTCTGGGACTGGAGACAAACCAAAAATACATTTTGCAACAATGCTAGTAGGCAACATTTTCAGTCTTGATTAAATGAAGAGTTAATCTGGTGAACTCCTACAGTAAATTTCCAGAGCTGATGAGTTTTGCAGCACAAAACAGTGCAGGACTTGAATTTGGCTCTTTCCAGAGCTTGAACCGTGTATTCGGTATGGACCAACTTTCCTCTGTATTCAGGATTATTTCAGGTCCAGAATTCAACAGGATTCAGCTGAGGTGTTGTGTTTGCATTCACACATGAACCACAATTTTAAAAGATATAGATGAAAAGTTTCTTCTGGAACAAACTATTCTATAACTGACTAATTAAAGGTCACCTGAAATAAATGAACACTGTCTAAATCAGAATGCTGGCTAGATGATCACTAGTTAATATAATACTATTTCGTCTATGTTGTTGTGTAAGAAATATTCAGCTTCATGTGCATAGTCTGTTTCGAGAGAAGGAAAGGGAACAGCACAGGCAGCACCATGATTTCTTGAGTTACCTTGCAAACAAGCATGTTGAATGGAGTCAACAGTAGCATTTTCTAAAATTATAGGGAAAGAAGAGATGTGCTTAACTGGAAGGAAATAACTTACCAGCCTTATATGACCACCTGTTTTTTTATGGGGAGAGTAAAATTTTAAAAAGAGAAGTTTGAACATCTCTCAGTGGAGAACTTCTGCCCTGTATCACAGAGACTCTTTGGAGAAGGCTGGAGAGAAAGCAAAGGATTTTGAAGCCTTCAAGTACAAGATACCATTTAGCCAGCACTTAATATGGAGCATGATCCCACAGCCCCATTTACCAGAAATTCTTGCTGACTGTATTTGGCAGCATAGGGCCTTTGGGGTCAGGGTGCTCACTTTACTGTTTTGCCCTTGGAGTCTCAGAAGTAAATAAGCATTTCAGACCTTGAGCTTCAGAAAGAATTTAAGAAATGCACAAGAGAGCCAACTTTTAAATGAACTGGAAAGATTTTATGAGGACAGAAGATCAACAAGTGACCAGGACTCCAACTGTGAAAGAAAATGTGAGAAACAGGCACCTCTTCTAGTGTGAAATTGGTCTAATTCTTGGGGCCTTTAGAGTGGCAGTATCAAACAACTGGCCAATATCGTGTACACTTTCTGCCATCCACATGGCATCAACTCCATTACCACACTCTGTGAAGCAGTCAAATTTGCCACAGGTTTGTTTAACCCCTCATTTCAAAGGGGAGATGGAGATTTTTTTTCCCCTTTCCCAGAGCTGGATGTGTCTTTCTAAATGCACCTGGAAGCCAGTCTTAGCATGCACCTCAGTGCTGCACTCAAGTAACTGCAGAAAAATCCTCATCCAGCCAGGAGCTGTATGAAGCGGAGTTGCAGATGGACCTGATCTCAAAGGGGGTTAAAAGATAAGTGGGGACAGATGGGGACAGGTTTTTCATAGTGCTGGTAGAGATACAGTAAGGGGTAATTATTTAAATATACTGAATAATTTTTTTACAATGAGGGTGGTCAAACAGCGGCACAGGTTGTCCACAGAGATGGTGGATGTCCTATCCCTAGAAACATTCAATGCCAGGTTGGATGAAGCTTTGAGCAATCTGGACTAGATGGCTTTTAAAGAGCCCTTCCAAGCCAAAGCAGGGTGTGATTCTGTGATTGCTGGGTGGCGGGTGCACTGGTGGGCAGGAAACCACAGCTGTATCTTGAGAGATGTGCCTACCTCAGCAAAGCTCCAAGCAAGCTGCTACATTGCTGATCACCAACGTGGAGCTCACAAAAGGGGTGAAGGCTGGCACACCACTTTGGATATTAAACATCAGGTGTATTTGCTGGGTTTCATTTAGAATATCTGATAATACATTTGCACAGTTTTGGGGGATTTCTAGGTATAATTAATGAAATCAACTCGAATTTTGTCAAACCAAGACATGAACTACGCTTTGCAGACATATCACGCTTTTCGTTCTGCACTGCTTTGCACCATTCCCTGGAGGAATAGCTGTCACTGGGTCTGCTCACTGGATCTGCCAGTGCAGTCTGTGCTTGTGTTGTTAAGATTTCAAACAAATCTACTAGATTTGCTACTTCAAGATACCTTGAGAGCAAAAAATTCAGTCTTGTGGAATAACTCCTCCTTGTCCCTGAGGAGAAACTCCTTCTAGTCCAGCTGCTTTTACTGCTTCATTGACAGAATGCAAGAAGAGCACTGGGAAGTGTGTGTGAGTGGTTTTGTGAGTGATTCTGTCTCTCTCTGGTGGGCAAGGCAGGTAACACTGCTCCTCAGCAGACAGACACAGAGCTCTGTGATTTGTCAAACCAATGCCCTTACCAGCACCAATTCCTATCGGATCCCAGTTCACAAAGCAATATTGATCATTTTTCTAAAGGGTGGAGCCTCCACGGTGACATTGTTGGAGGAATGAGGAAGATTTTTTCAAGAAGCAGCATTTCAAGTAAAATAACCCTCCAAGGAGCATTCACTTTCAAATCAGTAATGCACAAGTATGGCTAACTCACAAAACAGCAGCCAGTTATATATGCAGATTTCAATGAGGCTTTTAGGAGAAACAATGGGGCTGGTTTTAAGGGTGGTTGGCCTGTTGAAGTGCATTTCTCTGAATAGATACAATGCTGTAGTGCTGAATGGATTCAATAGTGCTGTCTCAAACATGGCCAGGAGTGTCTGGAAGTGGGTGGAGGTAGAAAGAGCTAGTGGGACTCTTCTTATGGTTGACTCAGGCTGCCTCCTCCAATCCTTTCTTTGCCCTAGCAGGGGCCACGGTTTCCTTCCCCTTTCCCTCTGTGACAAGTGTCCTTCTCTGCATGAACATTCCCCATCTGGAAATAATAGACAGAAATTTGAAAAAAATGTGGGCTTGAAAAATTCAGGCATAACTTTGTCTGAACAAGATGTCTGGGTTGCAGAAGACTTTCCTAAGGGAAGTGACTAATATCTTGGCACCTTGGCTGTTTGAAGCCGGGAAGGAAAAATACATACACGGATAGAATATAATGTAGGAATCAATCCTGCCTTGGCCTCTGTAAGGAAAACAAGTGACCTTAATGATCTATTCTCTCTCTAGAGCACTCACAGAGAAAGCCGTGCTCGCTCCAATTCAGCTGTGTGCCCAGCACATAACACAATGGACCTCACTCCTCGGGAAGCTCTAAGTGCCACTGCAATACAAATAAACAAGTTCTGCACAAGATGGTGAGGGCACCAGCAGCCTAAAAAAGCAGCTCTTGGGGGCCACACGAAGCCTTGGAGTGGGGGGTTGTGCAGCAGGAACGTTCACGTAAGGAAATTCACTTCCCTTGTGGAAGGATACACTTCAATTCAAAATGCGTGCCTCCTTTTTGCCATTATAAATTTCACATGCACACTCCTATATATGTCAAAATAGAAATACAGTGACTGCAAGCTTATGGGTGACACGACTGAACAATGCTATAAAATGCAAGACATGAGGCAGAAATTTATAAATAGCTGCAGGCCATGATCTGCTCTCAACTGTTTATGTGCTGCTCCATTAATACTAATAGGAGTTAAGTGTGCAGAATAAAGTGACAGCTATCGCCCCTCAGCTCTGCCAACAGTTCTTAAGGACTGCTGTGGTCCAGCCAGCACTTCTGGGTGCTGCTCTGCCACTGGACTCCAGGGAACAGCACATTCCATCTGTTCTAACACCATGCAGGGGGTTTTTAAGGTTGCTATCTCCAGTCTCACTGTGACCTGTTGTAATGGGAAAGCAACAACAATAATAATAATAATATACTCTCGTGTGCTTGTGCTTTTTCAGGATGGTGATTCTTTGACAGAGCTTTGAAACTGAAAATGGTGCTAAAGATTGGATTTGAGTGTCCTGAGAAATGTCCTGGAAAATTCTGAGCTAAGAAAGCCACAGACAACACATGGCATAGGGCTACCATGGTAGTATTATGTGCCAGCCATCTCACGGTTTTGGGGTTTTCTGGGGTGAATGGGAATATTTGTTGTTGTTGTTGAAATTGTGCATTACCTCTCTGGGTTCTGAGAAGGAAATCACAAACCCTGCTGGAAAAGCCTTGGTATAGCCTGCTCTCCAGGCAGTTAAAGAAATGGCAATGATCCATTTAACTGGATAGATCTCAGGATGTGTCACTCTTCTCACCAAATCTTTAAAAGCCAGGCAGCTAAAATACTCCCAGTGGCACAGAGATGATGTTCAGCTAACCTCTCTTTCTAGCTATCGCTCTGCTCCTAGCCCACATTTTCCAAACAATTTTCCAATGAGTTTTGAAATAAATTTTTAAATACAGCTCACCTAAACTTCACTCCAGCCTCCACTGCTGGCAGCAGAAAGTTTCTATCAACTTCAGATGCATGGAATCAGGGCAACTGCAAGAAGCTACCACGTGAACTTCTTGAAGCTTTTATTCTTTCTAAGGTTGAAGCACATAGATGTGTGTTCACACATGCAGAAAAAGGTATCCTTTGCTCTGACTGACCCACGTTAGAACAGATCACATTTGGATATTTTGGACACTGGTGCAATTAGCAACGGAAGCACAGAGCTGAGGTGTGGGATGGAAGTTGCCCTGCTGCTGCCTTTGCTGGTGGTGTGCTTTGCTAGTCCCAGCTCACCCCACACCAGCACAGTCCTTGCAACCTTATAGAGCCTAGATTTTTATGCAAAAGCAAACAGAAACTCTCGTGGGCTTGGGACACTGTGCAGACACCACCCCTTGAGGCATCCTCAGGTGCCTCAAAGGAGAGAGATGCTAAGACAAGGCAGTTTCTGCAAAATGAAAATTAAAGTCAGACCTTCATCATAGATTTGCTTCTAATCCACAATTTACAGGGAATGATTTCTCCCTCTTGCCCCTGCTGTGCTGCCCACTATGCAGGCTGGGTACTTAAGCTTGGCTCTAGAAGCAGAACTTGAAGCTAACTGTGCCTTTTGAAAGAAAATATCTGAGGGCCTGTTACATCTCTTTATTAATATAGGTTTTGACTAATCCTCTATTCATTGATGTCCATTATAAGATTATACAGCTAAAATTAAGTTAGTACATACAGTATGTCTACAATGAATTCCATAATTGTGTGTTTCCAAAGAAAAAAAAAATTCAATAATTACGGCTAAGATCAGCAATTGGCATCACAGTCTTTGTTGACTGAGAAATATTGCTGAAGTGTGGCAGCTTTTCTTTGCCTGTTCAAGTTAGACCCCCAAATCGAGGTGGTTGTGCTCTCTTGGAAGAAAGATTAAGCATTTTTCCTCCTCAAAAACATGCATTTTGAAGAGGAATCTAAAGCCCCAAGCTGACACCAGTGATAAGTATGGTGGCAGGAGTGATTCTCAGAGAAGAGATGTATTAGCAGGTTTATTCAAGGTTTATTTCTATCAACAGAGCTTGATAGATGGCAGCCGGTCAGGAAGGCCAAGTGATCCATGGCACTGCTGTTTTTTTATGAGGAAGTACATTTATATGATGCTGAGTTAGTTATTTTAATTTATTTTGTATCCAGGGCCTATCATCAGGCTTGACTGATACAGAAGTTTTCCATGCTTAAGACATGAGAACATGAAAAAAGCATGCCTGGTGTATTCTTCCTGCCTGATCATTACATAGGTAGATAAAATCTGGTAACACGTGTTCATATGAGGAACTTCCAGGAAAGACAAAAGCTCATCATAAAAATAGGCAGCTAAGTACAAAAGATAAATTATTCTTCCCAAGACAAGTCAATAGATTACACCTCAAATAGTTGCACACTGTGCTGAACAGGTAAATTTTAAGAGCTTTACAGGACACCTGTTTGCAACTAAAATAGCTTTTTGTTTTTAAAATCTCTCCCTTGTTTTCACAAGTTTTCTAAAGTTATTCGCTAGACCTGGCTGGCTGGTCCTGCCCTGCCTACCTTTGCTGCTTATAAAGCAATTCTCCTCTCTGGCACTGGATTATCAAAACACAGGGTCACATCTGCAGCCCTGACTCAAGCAAAACTCATATTGACTCAACCACACTTCATTGAAATAAGGTCTGCAGAGCCTGGCCTTCCCTCACAGCCAGAGTAATATGTCTCATTAAAAGAGGAATCACTGAAGGAGCTGCTCTGGAGAAGCCAACAATGAGAATGTCCATCCCTCTGTCTTTATAGGGAGTGAAACTCTGCCCTCGTCAATGTCAGGGACATAATTGAATTTGATGTGCAGAACCAGAAATTTCACATTTTAAATAGATTTTATAGGATCTCTGCAGATGCCTAGAAGAGCTGCAAGACCATCACAAGTCATTTCCCTCTCTGAATATATCGAGGTGACTCATGCCACTCACATTAGCTTTATTTCTTTATAAATCCAATCTTTCCATTTTATGTCCCTGGTACATATATTAGACCTGAATAGGTCTGGATTTTATTTTCTGTTCCTCCTTTTATCCTTGCATTTAGTAATAGAAACTGATAACTCCCAGAGCAAAGGATGCCTTTGAGACAGTGCTTCCAGAATTTAAGCTGAGGGCTGTGATGAAACATCATCTACATTTTTCTCAGTTACATTCTGCCACATAATATTTTGCTTTCATTTTAGATTTTTTGTTGGCAATGGAAAGGATGCAAAGCACCACAAGCTGGATAAAGAGCTCCTTACAGAGAGAAATTCCCCTTGGAAGAGCAGGTAAAGGCATTCCCTCCCAAACCCATACAGCCTCCGAGCAGTCAGCCAGCCTCCTACAAACCAAGGAAGAGCAAACAAGAGAGGAGTGGATCAGACCAGGCAGCTCACTGGTAGGGCAGCTTTGGGGTCCTGCTCTGTATGGCCTGGATGATACTTCTCTTTCAGTCAGTTCCTCAGTGAGGGAGATACCTGCCTCATCCAAAGATTGATGCTTTCCTGTGGATGGATTTTACACTTCCTGAATTTAAAAAACAATCAAACAAAAAAACCAAAAAAACCCCAAACCCCCAAAACCATCAGCAAATTATGTGAGATTTAAACAAGGACTAACCACTCGGTACTTTGAGGCCTATACTTTAGGGAAATAGGCAATGGGACATTGTGCTCAGTAACAAGACAGCCTGGACTCAGCATTCAACCCCCTGTCACTGTGCTGGTGCTGGCAGTGCCTCGACACAGCCTGCCAAGGTAAGCCTACACAATTACTGCAGCTTAACTTTTATAGCCGTGAAGTGTCAGACAGTGATTTGTGCTTCCAGAATGGCTCTAAATATTCTTTATCCTTGTCCCACCACTCCAAAATCTGGAGCAATTCAAAGCATTGCGGGTAGCTGGAGCTCCCAGTTTCCTTCCTTATGATTGCACTGACTCAATGAGGTGTTGTTGCACTGTGTTTAACAGCAATGGTGAGCACTAAATCCCTTGCTACATGCAGTATCTGCAGTGACATTCATGCAATAGTCATTCTGAATAGCAGATCAACTTGAAAAAAAAAAGGCAAATTCTTCCTTTCCTATAACCATGAAAAGAAAGAGAGATGAAGTCCTTTTATTTCATATTACTGGCAATAAACTGGCCTAGCCTTCATAATCACACACAGAGACAGAGCAGAGTGGGATAAACACAAGTGATGTGTGTCTCTGTTTGTAGAAAAGGGGGAGTACCAGAAAAACAACTAGGAAAAAATCCATTATGAAAATATTTTACATTCTGTCAGCTTTTGCCTTTGTCAGAGAAGAAGTAAAAAGGCAGGAGAGCATGATATTAAGATGCCACTACCTAATAATTTCTTGATAATTGCCCTTCAAGAGCAAATGACAATGAAATGAGTAAGGTAGAGCTTTCACCCACTCTATCCTGATTTAGGCAGTATGCTTTGGTACACACTTCCTTTGAGTAAACAGTACCTATAGTTATACAGGATCTATTCTCCCATTGATGTGCCAGGGATTTATGTAGGTGAGTCCCATTAATGTTAATGGAAGTTATGTGTGTAATTCCCCTTTTTCAGCAATGAGAGAATAGACCTTTATGTTTCTAAAGTAATTACAGCCTTAGCTCTGGCTAGGCTGTTCTCCCCACCCTCCCCCCTTTGATAACTTCCTCGCTTCCCTCCCCAGAACTGACTCTGGGAGAAAAAAAAGGGATAAATTCCTCCATTCAGAAAGGAAAATTGGAGAAATAGCTGAAAGGTGAAACAAATGTAACTAGATCCACTCATTGTGTGAAGGAAATGCAAATACAGGAAGCCAATCCACATCCGCTACCTTTGCTGTGCTTTTGGGGACAGATGTAGATTGATTTTCCTTTAATTGTGTATTCATTGGGTATTCACTGTTTTCTGGGCATGTAGGTTATTTAGAGAGAACAAGGGTGGGTTTCTTGGAACGTCATTGTTCAGCAGTTTTAGAAAAACTGCACGTTTTAATACTGCCAGACTTTTGCAGAAAAAGGTAAAGAGAATAAAGATTTTGGAGAAGGAATTCAATGATTCACAGAAACCACTGTTATCATCTGAATCTGAGCTGGGGGATGGTATACCCCATGTGAGAGGTTAAGCATTCTGGAGTTTTGTAAGACCAGCTTTAGGAGGTTCCTTAGCCCTGGGTTCAAGGCCAGCAGGTTTCAGAGGGTGTGCTGTACATAGGGCCAAGCCCTCCAACACCCCTCCTGGATTTTAAATATTATGTTCTGTTCCTGATTATGTGACAGATTACCTCTGAAAGCCATGTGCCAGCTTTTGTGTAATTTCTAAACCACACATAGCAGTGTCTTCCATATAGAGTAGGATGGTGGAAGTTTATCTCATCCATACACCCAGAGCGTGCAGAGAGCACCTGTGATATCTACCTGCTTGATCTTTCTGGGCATTTCTAACAACAAAACCATGGCAGTAATATTCTGTGTCTTTCTGAATACATCAGGTTGGTTGTCCAGCCCTGCTGCCCCTGTTTTGATCGCTGCCATTGCTGTCCAAAGCTGGCCCAAGGCCCCTCAGAAGGGTTGGGGTGCAGTGGGATCCCTTCATACCTGGCTCAGGCTGGGGTAGGACCCTCGGGGCTCTGTGCTCGCTGATTCTCTGGCTGCTGCTCCTGGTTTCTTCCCCCCGCACAGCAGCTGGCACCACGCACAGCACAGCCCCTCCTTCCCGGCCACCTAGCTTTGCCGCTTGCTGATTTCACAAAAAGAGGAACAAGGACATTTTTTGCACCCTGGAAATGTGCTGCCCTCCCCAGCTCTGTTCTGCCTGTGCCTCCAGCTAGCCTCGCTGCATGAGAGACCTTTAGAGTGAGTAGCATCCTTGGAGCGCTGATGTAAACACGTGGGAGTGTGGTTGTGATTTCCACCGACGTCCCCGGAAAGCCTCGGATGTAAATTCAAAAGCAAAAGCTGCGACTTTGGAAATTCCTGGAAGCCATGCAGCAGACAGCTCAAAGTTTTGTGGGTGCACCAACAGGGCCAAGAAATGCCACTGCATGCTCACACTAATTTTTCTTTTTTTGCCTCTTTTGTTTAAATTTTTCACTTCCTCTTTTTTTTTTTTTTTCCCAGATGCTACAGAATTCAAGGGGAACAGAGAGTATCCAGCAGGATCAGGCCCTCATTTAGGAATCCTTCTATTTTACTAATCTCCTGCAAAAAGGAGTTGTATACTCTTGTGGTTCTGTGCCACCTGGCAGGGATAACAGAAAATATCCAACAGTTTCTTACAGGCTCACCCAGAGTTTAATACCCCTCCTGCCACATCAGGAGAAGAAAGGAGGAGTGGGTGGAAACTTTTTTAAAGTATCAAATCAGTCAAAATGCTGATTTATTTTCTTAAAAGCTTGGTGGAGATTAACCCCTGTGACATTTACAACACACATACATTAACTGGATTGAAATACCACTAGAGCTGTAAATGTGAGGGGGAGTGGAGGGAAATGATTGGAATGGGGAGAAAAAAAAAAGTTTGACATATTCACTATACACTCACCTCCCAAAAGAGGATGGAGTGGTTTTCAGAGGCTGCTTCTCTCTCTGTCATTTTTTTTTAAGTGCAGCAATACAGAGTGGAAAGTACAGATTCACACACAGCAGCAGCAGCAGCTCAGAAGCATGGTTTCATCTGAAAGCTCTTTCTCTGAGCAGTCCAGTGAAAAACAGGAACCATTTGGTGCTCTAAAACAGTTACTTTTCACTCGCCTCAAAAATAAATACTCTACTTTAATTTTTCTCATGATCTGCTGTGGGTTTTAGGGACAGCCCTTGCTTTGAGGTAAGGTTTGCCTTCTGCTCTGGTCCTGTGCAGTGGCAGAGAAGCTTGCAGAGCTGGGGGAGACACAGTGGGGTTGGCAGCAGGATTTTTTGGGTTATTTTGTTCATTCTCTTCTGCTGCCTCAGTTCAGGCTACTTCAGGGCTGTTCTACACTGAGGACTTTTGTGGATGACCCTGGAATAAGCCCTGCTCACCTTACTCATGTGAATAATCAGTTCTGCTCAGGAGACAGCATGATTCACCTGCAGGTGACTCACAGACTGAGGTCTAGGTCTACAGAACTGATTGTGGTATTTTTCTGTTGAATCTCCTCAAAAATGTCATCTTTTAAAGCAGCAGATGTTCTGTGCTTGCTGAGCAGCTCCTCCAGCACATCTTCAGGGCTGCACCTGGAAAAACTCTCCAAAACCCTGTCTCCTGGAGTCTCTTTGAGTTTTTTCCTGCATTTGCTTTCATTGCCAAGAAGTTATTTGAAACAAAAATAAGTGCATGAAATATCCAAAATGATTAAAATACATCTGTGTACTTTAAAAATACAAATATATTGAGGGAAAAGGAATGTTATCAGCCTTTTTATTCTGCACTGAAATTTTAACATTTCCCTACATTTAACTTTCCAGCTTCCAAGGGAAGTTTTTTCCTAGTGTGATCATCAGCTTTTTCATCCATTTTTAAGGTGTTTTTGTGGTTCCCTCTTATTTCTGAAATATACTTTATCATAACATTTTTCAGCAGCTGATCCAGAAAATGCAGTAGCAGAGAGAGAGTCATTTTATATGATGAGAGCAGTGAATCAGCCATTCAAATCCAAAAAGCACCTCGAGATAACGGAACAAGATTAAATGCTGGTCAATAAAATATATTTTAATGTCAACTTAATCCTCTGTTAAGTTGACATTAAAATATATTTTTATATGAGTCTGGGCAACGCTAACAATGTGATTTGCAAATTTTAGCTCCCCAGAAGTGCTTTAGGAGATCGGCAGGAGAATGCAGCACATTTTGCTGTTCTCTCCAAATGGATACTCCACATTTCTTTAGGCGCTTTGTGTTCGGGGGGTTGGTTTGTTTGTTTTACAGTAATTGTGCAAGAATCGTGTCTTTGTCTTACCTTGCAACTCTAACCATGGGGCCTTGTTCTTTGAGCAGAAAATCTCTGCTGATTAAGGAATCTAACATTTTATATGTCCTTTTTTTCCCCCCTCGTACTGCAAAAGCTCATGGAAAAGTACATCTGAGTGGTTGTTCTCTGGTGAAAGAATTGCTACTGTAGCTTCTTTTCTGTGTACATTGGTGTGCTATGGAAGCTTTTATTACTGGGTTTTTGCATTCAACACCTTGAAACATTTCCATGAAAAGAATCTCCTAAGTGTTTTGCCCTCGCCTAGAGCAATGTCTAATGAAAAATAATCATTACAAGCAAATTCAGAGATGAAAATATACTGAATATATCCTAGTTAAAAACTTGCATTCAGCAAGATTATAATAATACACACAGACTGTATATCTCTCTACTTTATCAGGCTGTGGGAGGCAAACTCCTTTGACCTATGAAGTTGATCTGTGAACTGTGTCAAAAAATTCAAAACCCCACGGTTGAGGTTTGTGCATTCTATTAGCATAATTTACCACCCAAGCTGTAAATGTACACTTTGCACAATGGCATGCTGAACAGATAGCATTTTACAACTTCCTAAGGGGGAGTGTTTATATCTAACATTTCTTGTGTACATTTGATTATAAGTTTGCCATAATAGCTGCCTTTTTTCCCTTTTCCCGTCCTTCCCGTCCTCCCCTCCCTCCCCTGCCCCCACCACAGTTGCTCTGTAAGTACCTAATAAAAAATGTCTTCTCTACTTCAGGTCCTGGGTGCTTATTTGTGCTGCATAATGGGCCAGCAGATTCTGTAGGGAAGCCAATTTTGGTCTGGATTGACCCACCTTCTCCCGAGGAGGACAGAAGAAGGGATGTCAGAGCCTTGGGTTGCATTTGGGTTCCTTCAGCTCTCCGAAACAGAGCTTGTGCATTGGAAATAACAAAATGGAAGAAGGAGCCAAACTTGAGGCTGAAATACAAGAATTTAATTTCACACATTTTGGTGGTTTTGGGTTTTTTTTAATGAGTGTGTGTGTGTGGAAAGGGTGTTTGTAGAATTTACTTCATGGTTACTAAAGCTTTGTATGACCAATTCAGAATCAGCAAGATGATGTGTGCCATCCCCCCCTCTGCCGTAACCCCTCTGGCTACACCCTCCCTTCCCTTTTTTTTTTTTTTTTTTTAATTCCTGAAATTAAAATGTGTTGGAATGCTCAGTGCTGCTTTTCACTCTCTTTTCAATGGGCCCTTTAGTTTTTCACACCAAGGTGTCCTTTGGGGTGCCAGGTCAGGCTACCAAAACAGCTTCTAGGAGGGGATTAGGACCAATTAACATCTTTGTACACAAAAGCCACTGGCAGCTGAACAGGCGGCCTGGTGGCCTGCTCGGGAGCTGCATTTTAAATAGGGGCCTTCTGTACTTGAGCTCAAGTGGGAAGAGGCGGAGAAAGTTTTTATTTATAATTGAAAATGCTGCTCCTGGATAAAGTCTAATGAAAGGCAGAGTGGTGTTCAAAAGTATCTAACAAATACCATTCGAATATTGGCCTTTATTGTATGATTTCCATCAAGGATAGCATAACAATATAGTCGTTTCTCCTACATATTGAGATGAAGTGATTTTTCTTGTAGAGGAAAACAGTTTCATCCACACATTGCATTGGCCCTTCTGGTTTTCATCTCATGCTTTAAATTCAGCTTTACATTGAAGGCGCCTGGTAGGATGGCTACTCAGGAGTGATATATTTCCATAAATCTGGTTTTGAAGGGAATTCTGCCCTTCATCTACCTGATCCACCAAAGCTAAAGTCCATGGGAAAAAAAAAGAGAGAGAGAATTTAAGTATATGCATCAGGATGGAGGGGGAGATACAGAAACAGGGAAACACAGAGTTTCATATGAGTAGATTTGCATTTATAACCCTTGGATTTGTGCAAAGAGGGGAAAAAATAAAGAGCCCCAAGTCTGATGCGCTGAATTCAGCTGAGTCAGACCCTTGGCAAAGGTAATGGCCTTAGCAGCTTGGCCCCTGGGTGCTTTGCACCTGACTTAATATCTTTATTTCTGCTCTGCTTTGTTTTCAGTGCGTATCACTTCTAAATCATCACTCCTGCAATCTGATCAGGCATTAAAGCAAAGGGAAAGAAATATACGGTGTGAGAATTACTATGGTACAAAACCTAGCAATTTACAAGGGCTTGTAAGTGGGAGTTGTGTGAACTCGCAACGATGCCACAACGCCTGTAATGAAACTGATTTCTGTGTTTCGAGGATGAGCCGCTTTCAAACACAGTATTTCTAATCACTGCATAAGCATTCCTCCTCTCCCTTTCATAATAGTAATAACAGGACACTTTTGTGCATTTTTATCACTCGCATAGAAAAGTAATTTCTAGGAGTTTTCTAACTGTGTGTTTGATAAGGGAAAGATTCATGACAGGAAATTATAGCACAAATGGAATAAGTTAATCGGGTAAGATGGTACTGACATCCTGACTGATAGGATTTTAAAGGAAGGAATTATAAGGTGGAAGGGTGGTGCACAGAAGTTCCTGAGAGGCTTGCAACCGACTGGCTGAAAGAAAATAAGAAGGAGATCAGAACTTCAGTCAGCCTGTGCTGGCTTGGCTGCACTGCTGCACATGAAGGATGCAGTCTGCTGGAACAGAACTGGATTTGTCATTTGCTGGTTTTATTCACATGTTTTTGGTAGGCAACAAAAATATGGATTTCTCTCTGGGCTGACGTGAACAGAAAAACCCTAATCACGATCATTTTCAACCTCCTGGTTTATACAAATAAAGAGAGATTCCACTTAGCGCGACATTCTGCAGCAAACATTAATACACTCGCTATGTGTGGCTTTGCTCCTTCCTACCCCCTCTTTAGTTTCAGATACTGTATTGTATTTCTTCCGACATGTTGATTCTACCTAATGTTAAATGGTAATTGGCAGTAGTATAGGTGGGGAGAGAAACATTGTTATATTTTGTTCATTTTTCACACTTCAGCAGTTATTCCTTTCTCTCCATGGCTGTACGCTTATTAGTGTATGAAATGCAGGTGTGTGGGAAATGGCAAGCACACATTGACAGGTTATTTTGTTGGCCACTGCCTAATTAGTAGCATAGTGGATGCACCCTGCTAAGCTTTAGTGTGGTGCAGTAGAGCTGGTCTGTTCTAATTTCCTCACAGCTTTGATATTCAGCAAGAGATTGACGGTTAGCACAAAGAGCCAAAGCGCGACGGAGGCCTGCAGAAACAATGGCCCTTCTTGCTTGTAGACACCACAGATGTGAGAGAAAGCTGACTAAAAACAATTGGCCGACACTGTCTAATTGTCTCCAATGTCAGCATCATTAATGTTTTCCCATGTAAAAAGTAAAAGGCCAAGGTTGTATCCTCCCTTTATTTTGAGTCACATGATTATGTAACTTACTGAGATTCAGATTAAGTGTTAATTGTATTTGTGCAATAAAGAAACTGAAGCTACCTTGAATTTAATGAATATGTACTTAATTAATTTTGACAGCCTTTATCTTTATTACCTATTGAATAATCACAATCAGAATTAATAACATTTATAGGCAATTAAAATTACAGCCTATTTAATGATAATATATGTTTACATCTTTTGCTGAGATACAAATTATGAATACTTATTAGCAAAGAAGTTGTTTCACTGCCAGGAGGGTTTCTAGTCTGTGTTAACAGCAACAAACAACAATAATCAGTTCAATGTGTAATAGTGCCTTTCACATCAGACAATCTCCCAAAGCACTGCACAAGGGCACACGAGAAAAGGCTTCATGGAATTTAAAGGTAATCACTAAATGGCAAAAATTGTAGTGTGCCTGGAACAAATGCTTCAAAATTACACGCAATGAGACAAGGCCAGCAATATCTGAGCAGTTTCAAAGCTTTATTTTCTCACAGAAAAAAATAATGAGAATAAAAAGGGTCCACTGAGGATGCCACACCAAACTCCTTGATGACCCAGTAATTCCAGACCAAGGACTCAGTAGCTACAAGACAGAATCTCTCCACTGGTACCAGCATGGCTAAAAGCCTTTTGGCACTGAGATCTTGCACAGAAATCCTAACTCCCTGGTACTCCAGAAGGAGCACAGACACAGCTCTGATTCTACCAGCATCCACAAGGGTAGGCAGCGTGATGTGAAACAGAGTAAATCATACAAATAAAGTTGCTTTGGAACAGTGAGTCCTCTCTGCCACTGTCCAAGACTAGGAGGGAGTGGTTGCAAAATTAAAAGAAAAAGGACATTGGTTGTCCAAAGAAGGAAGAAGGATCAGGCCTGGGGCTTAACAAGTATAACTCAAACCATGTCTCAATCCCAATGTCCAACACAGAGCCTTGGTTTATGCTAATTAAAAAAAAGAAAAAACATACCAAACCAAACAAAATACCAAACTAGTGAGCTGCAACACAGCCCTTGTATTATTTCATTATATTGAAAGTTAGAAAGAAACCCTGAAAATGCAATTATTTCTGTCTGAAGCCACAGTGTGCCTAACAAATACCAAGGGCCACCTCCAGTGCAGTGCAAAGATGGCCCATCAAGAGGACCTAGCCCTGAGCAGCAAGGATAGAAGCCAGGCTGAGCCTGTTGACCCAGGGACAGTGATTTCTTCCTGGACTCCTTTGTTTATGAGCATAGATAGAGCCTTTGTAACACCTTCTGAATGGGCAACCATTAGAAACCAGCACTAACTTCAAGGTAAGACTCCTACCAACTCCCTTCTTGCACAGGGAGACAAATAACTAGTTACTGCTGGGCATTGACAGAACAAATAAGCAATACATCACTTTATAATAGCTACTGTGCATGAAATCATTATGTTATCTTATAAAATCAATCTTTATATATTGGTATGTTATTTGTTAAACTGCGAAGTGCATAAACAGTATTTTAACAACCCTGATTGCCTGCTGCATTCTCTTTATTCCAAAGCATGATCCACCTCTTAAAGCCCATAATTCATCAACTTTATTACACTTAAAACATCGACTTCTCTTTTCCATCAGGCATAAGGAAGTGAATCATTCATCCTTTATGCAGCTGTGGGCTCTTACAGCATCTTAAAAAAATACAAAAGTGTACTCGTATTTAAGATAATTGAGAGCTCAAAGCCAGGTTCCTTCAACCTAGGGTTGAATATTAACCTTTCCTGCACTGCAAAGCAGATGCAAGGAAGCTGTGTTACTCATAGAGCTGCTCAGAAAGTACAAACCAGGAGCAGATGCTGCCTGTAGCAGAAAGTGACCAACAAGTCTAGGGTGTGTTTGGCTTCTGATGGAATGACAATCAAGGGTAAAACCTTGGGGACTGAGCAGCCAAGGGACATTCCCAGTGCTCCCTGTGCTGCCAGCACATCTCCCAGCACAGGAAACATGGGTTAAGCAGGGCCTGCAGCACAAATGCACTGCTTAAAGCACAGCAGCAGGCAACAGCTTATTGAGGAGAGCTGCCCAACATTACTAGCCCAGGCACAACACTTCTTCTTGCTGCAGAAGACATTCCAATTATCCTTTTCTCAGATACCACCTAGCTCAGAAGCCAGGATTCCTTTAATTGTGGTTTGCATTAAAAAAATGAGGCATTGGCTTGGTTTTCCTTAATTCATTTATTGGCAAAGGATAAACTACAGGGCTTTGCAACTTCCAGGGCATTTTCTCCTCCCTGACATGGCAGAGTAAGCAATGTACTACTGAATAACTTGTTTGAAGTGTAATTCTGCCCTTATAAACTGCCCTTGCATTCCTCAAAGACACTCAGTGGCTGCACAACACACCCTGTTAGAGCCACACCTGACAACAAAATGACAGGGGGTGAGCACTTGGAAAAAAATAATGTTGTCATGTAAGAAAAGTCACAGGTTTTGTTTGAAGCGTACATCTACGGGAAAAAGCTCCCTTTTAGTGCAGGACATTTGGAAGAAGTCTTTAGCAGTGTCTTCACCATGTGCATTAGGAGGCTCTGATCTCTAGATGTTGCTGCAGGATATAGCAACTAGGAGCTTCTGCATCTAATGAATCCTAATGGTGTCCTTAAATACCATGGGGATTTTTGCAATGTACAGATTACACTAGATTTCCTACCGAAAGTACAAACTTTAAACTATGTTTCAGAACCCAGTCCTCCACAAGTACTCCACCTGCCTTTTTTTCAGTGGCTATTTTATCTTTCCATTCAGTTTTCACCTGAATACATTTTGTTTAATTTAACAAAAGGAAGTCTCAAAAAATGGCCCTGTTTCATCCATTGCTATGGTATCCATCAGGGAGATCAATAAATGAAGCAAATCTTAGTAGAAATAAGAAGGCCAAGAAAAAAAAATGTAGGTGAGTTTTATAATTTCCCTCACTCAGGTAATAGTAGTCTTCAGTAATGTATGCAAGAACAACAGTATTGACTTGTAATCCATTATGAACCAAGGTGTTAGCTTTGCTGCATGGTCTTGTTTTCATTTTTTAAGACTTCCCAGTGGCTTTTAGTACTTTACATCTTCATTAAGGATTTTAAAAGCAAAGATCTTTGCTTACATTAAAAATGCTTTCCCAGGGCTGTGATGAAGCAGAGCCACTTGCTAATGGATTTCTGAATGCCATTTTCATTATAATATTTTTATAAGACCCCTGTCTTCCTCTCTTATTACATTTGCTTTTGTAAAATGGTTGAGACTGCTCCTCATGTACTTTAGGTCCTTTAAATATTGTTCCTGTTTACCATTATGGGAGATAGTTGGTGTTTTATTCATATAAGAATAAAGCCATAATCCAGTTTGTATTTGGCAGCTAAGTGAGCTTGTGCAGAACTTACATTTATCCACAGGATGGATTAGACCATCCTTCAGTATGAATCAGTTAACTTTAAACTACATACATGTAATATTGGTGGAGGCATTAGCCAATGTAGTCTTTATATTTGTAAGTGTCCAGGGATTCCATAATTCCATAATTCCATAACAATAAACTCGGCAGTTTGGGATAAATGGTATTTAGGGGAGCTGAAGTACTGAGAGCCTCACTGTGGTCTGTCCATGAGCAAAGGAAGGATGGAGCACTGCAGTGTCCCTGCCCACCCAGTGACACCTGCTCAGAGGTGGCTCCTGCTCTGAGCAGCTGCTAAGACACAGCTGTCTTAGTTAAGGCATTTTTGGGTCATTCCCTATCCCCAGGTAGGAAGATCTCATACTCAGACATCCCTGCTGGTCTACAGACCTAAAGATGTCCTTTATTTAATGTCAGACCACAAACATGACTCCAGTCCAGCAAGACTCCACCAGCACAAAAGCCACTCCTGGGGCTGCTTTGCTGCAGCCCCTTCAGGCAGCCCTGCAGCTCAGAGGGTGAGGGTTGAGAGCCCAAACCTCCCTGAGCCACACAATGGCTCCTCCACTATGGTTTTGACTACTGCTATGTTTGACTTCTTGGTGGCTCCTCCAAGGTGTCCACTAACCACTTGAAAACAGTGTTAGATTCCCTCCTGACCTCCTTCAAACCAGAGTGGGAAGGCAGTCAAACTGGTTATAACATTAGTACTACAACAGCAGGCTCTCTGTCACTGTCCTCTACTGCACTCATCTCTCTTGATTTAATTTCATGGGAGGTAGAGCTGACTTTTGTTCCCTGGCTATAGTTCTCCAAGTTCATATCAATAGAGATGCATTTGTACCCTAAGCAAGAATAATCTGAAATGAGCAGGGTTCCTGGCTGTCCAGGACACTGAGCAAACCTATGAGGAATGTCCACCGTAAATATCAGTAATGTTAAGATACAGAGGTTTATTACAGAGCTTTTGAAATATATTTTTACAAGTGTTTTTCAGTCATTTCTGCCCCAGTATGTCAACAAGCTGACTTAGAGGCTCAGGATTTGCTCCAATGGGTAGAAGTCAAGGAAAGAAAAACAATTCTTGAGCTTGGTGAGTGTTATATTCTGCCTTAATGCATCTTTTAGCTGACCTGCCAGAAATATTTCAGACTTATATATCCTGAAAATCTTCTTTCAGTTCATCTGTGATATTTGTGCTGATAGCTCTCCTTTCTTGGACCAATGATAACAATGCTTTATAGAATTCCTGCATAGTTAAAAGCAGGTGCTACCCTTACGAGGGTGATGAATCCCACATGTTGAATGTGCCAAAGCAAGGACAAAAGGGCCAGAGTCATGAGCTCAAGGTCTGCTGACAGGCAAAAGGAAATGAAAAAACAGCAACCGAGGCAGACTAATGACAGCACTGGTATTGCTTCCTTTATACCAATCTCTTCATTATCTATTGAAGCTGACTATTTTTTTTTTTTTTTGGAGGGGAAAGATTAGGGTGAAGAGGTTCAACTAATACAGTGTCTGCAGGAGTTTTTATAGCAGTTTTGTGATGAGCGCAGGGTTCAGCTAGAATTGGTCAGGTGCCATCGCGGTGCAAACAAACTGAATGCACCCCTGAGCAATTCCAGACATGCAATTCCAGTCACAGCTCCAAAGAGTGGGTGGTGGGCATTGCGAGCAGCGGGAAACCGGAACATGAAGGGACCTGGAAAATACCTGATCAGTGCAATGTTTTCCATTGGCTGAGCAGCTGAAAGAAATGAAGAGGGCACAAAGGCAGGGGGAGACAAAGTACACACCAGAAGGCTGATTTCCCGTGCTAAATACTGCCCACCTCCCTGAACTTTCATGCCTACTGGGATTTGAGCTACACTTTTGTTTGTTTGACATTCCCCCTGCTCCTCCCTTTTTCATACATTTCTTTCTAATTTGCATTACTTGACCATTTGCACACACCTTGAACTTGATGCAGTTCCACTGAGGCAGCTCGCTTCTCTCACACATTAGAGAACTGGAAAGCAATTAACATTTTGAAGACATTTCCCCCTGTGCCCTGATGGGAGGATGATTTTCTGTTGACAAAATCCAGTTGGTTCTTAAGCTGGAACTCATGGCTAAGAAATGTTTCAAAAGTATTACTGAGATACTAACTGACCAGAGACAAAGATAGTAGAGCATTAGAAACAGCAGAGCTAGAAAAGTTGTATTTACTGAAAGTGTGGCTGGCTTTCGGTAGCTCTGGATATGTGAGCCTCTGTAAGAGAGGAAATTAAAATTCAAACTGTTCGTCTTTAGGTTGCTGACTCAGAATGGGCCAAGATTTATTTGTTGATGAAATAAATCCAGCTTCTAGAAGGAGACAGAAGAATATTAACATCCATCAGCACTGGTAAATTGCATGAATTACTTGCGGGTGGAACTATTTAGAGTGGTTTTTGACTGCAGTCTGTTGTTCTTCAGCAGAAAGAATGGAGACTAAATCGCCACTGGTGCTTGCCAAGGACTTCATCAGATCTGGATGGGCCTGAGACTCATTATTGACTCGGATGCTTGCACCAGAGCCAGGACTGGAGATCTCATAGACTTGCAGTGCCAGCTCCCCCCAGATGGGCAGCAATTCTCACTTCTGCAAGCTGCCTTCATTTTCAGACTCTTTCTACCAATGGACTTGGTCAGAGGGTCGCCCTTACTTCCATAAAATAGAGCTGGTCCCTTTATAGAAGTAAAATAGTCATTCACAAATGACAGGGCAGAACAGGCTGGTTAGACAAGCTTGGCAAGCTGGACTGAATCCCACGCAAAACACAATTGCTTGCGTTTTTCACTAACCACACCATAATGCCTTCCTTACCAGATTAATAAGCACATGCTAGTTAAACAGACACCATTTTGAGGCACAGTGGGAAGCAAAAATGTAAAAGCATTTTTATGCCAAGCATTTGTTCCATAGAAATCTGCTGTTCAATACAGACTGCCTAGTTTTGGCTCTTCTGCTGCCTCTGGAGTGGCTCAGAGGCCTGTGGATGTGTTTTGTGGAAGGGAGAGTTTTTTCTTCAAATGCTGGTGTGGCTGTAGGTCAGTTCATTTAGTGTGAGGACCCAGAACCAGGGTGGAAGTGTTAGTGTGACATTTTAGCTACAAAGCCATTCTATACCTTTTTTACCAGCTAATCAGGAAACATCTTGGAGCTGGTGGTGTGGCAGAAACTGTAGGGACGAATCTCCTGTCTCACATGAGGCGTTCCATAGGCATTGGAGACTTGATTTCAGTAACAGCAGAGAGTGAAATGGCTCCACATCTTCCCCTCTCTGGAGGGGATGCAGCTGCTTGGACTTGCAGCTGTAATCCTGTCCTGAGACAGGAATGCGTGTTAGAGCAGCCTGGGCTAATGGAGGGGTTAGTATCCCTTCACGGCATTCCCTTTTCCCTTCCTTCATCCTGCACCTGCAGCTGTAAATTCCTGCTCCAGCGAAGAATTGTCAAGATTAAAACCTTTGTTTATGGCACTCATACCCAAATATTTTCTTTGGAAAGTGGAGCACCTGACATGTCATCTTCAAAAGGATAGTTGTTTTGGGTTTGTCTTATAACAACACCTAGAGGTATTTCCTAAGTTAGAGCATATTAAAAGCTAGGGAGGGGAGGGACAGGAGGCAGGTAAGGATAGTCTTCAGCCTCCCCCCAACGTGAGCGCTCATTTAGGATGAATTTTCCAGAGCCCATCCCTGGGTTGCTCTGGTTCAGGCAGTGCAGGGGTTGTGCTCTCCAGGATGCCCCTGCACGATCTCTCCTGGTGTTCTGCCTTGGCAAAACCAAACTGTGCGGCCAAGAAATCTCCTGGCCACCACAGGGATCCCTGGCTGGGTTTTTAGAGCTGCCACAAGGTGGTGAGGTGCTACAGCTTCCCATCCAAGCAGAAATAATTTGTTTTGGTTAAGGTTTGATTTATTTTCCTTAAGGTACCAAAAATCAGTGGCAGTGGACCCACTGAAACAAACCCAAAATTTGGTCTTACTAAAAAACTTGCCACTGAATGCTTTATTCCACATCATTATATTTTTGGCTATTCTATAAACAAAAGTAAACCTTATAACGATATGCATGTAGCACAGCTTTACGTTTAGTCTAAAAACTCTTACAGCAGGTACAGAAGTGTCTTGATTGCCATGCATCTGTATATAAAAATAGGTCTGAGTCTTTGTAAGGAGTGTCCAAAAATTATTCAATTTCAGGTTTTGGGGTTTTTTAATTGTTCTGTGGCTAATTGTGAACACCCTGCTCTAATGACAAGTTCATGTACACTACCCACCAGCCCAATCTTTCCCAGAGCCTGAAGCCTTTGGTATTATGTAGGAGATCATTCACTGACTGTTTTAAAAACTGGGTTTTGTCAGTTTTCAGTGGCACTTAGCATCAGCACATCCCATTGGTATCAACACCTTGGGATTCAGGCCTTAAATGAAAACAACTAAGGAAAGAAACGTCCTCTCTTCAGTTTCCTTATTTGAAGTGTAAAATATTTAAGATCAAAGCCACCCTATTCTGTGTGAACTCCTCTACAGTATTTAGGCTCTGGAATGCAAAAGCAGGATTATCATATATTTTTTAAGTATCTTGGCTGGATTTCTGTGCATCTCCTTTAAGTGGCTTGTACTGCAGCACAGTCTGATCTCCTCTCTGGCACCTTTTCTCTAATGCTTCAACAAGTGCTGCCATTCACAGCCTGGATGGATTCAGAACTTTCCCTGTGGAGGTGTGGGAGTGGCGGGAGAGACATCCTCAGGGAATTTTTGGACCTCCAGCCATCCTGGTGGGCTTTGTGACCTCCAGAGGACAGTGACACACACAAGGGGTGGTGGTTGAATGTGTGCTTCCCAGAGTGTGCTGAAACAACAGGCTCAGAAGTACTGCTCAGGTCACATTTTGCATATGCATTTTCTCTAATATGTCCTGATAAGATTTTCATCTTGTCAGGAGATGCTTGGTATAGCCAATGCAAATTACATACTCATCTTCCTGCAGCAGCAGCAGGAGAAAATAACAGAATAAGGGATTGGGTGTTTACTTTGGCTTCTAGTGCAAAGTGTAAGTGGCTACCATAGCAATGTGAAGCAGATTTTAATATTTCTTGTAGCTTAGCAGATAATCAACAACAGCAAACATTGCCGTTTCACATGTAGGGCAGCATGGGGAACTGATGAGAGTAGGAGTTGGAGACATCTTAGGCGATGACAGTGGAAAACTCTGCTGTAAACATCCAGCAAGATGCTCCAAATCACTTGAGCCTTACTTATGTAAAAGCTTCTCAGTCCCTACAGGCAGGGATGTGGCTCAGAGGCCAGAGCTGCAAGTCTGAATGAGGGAGTGAAGTCAGAAATATCCAGCACAAATCAGATCACAAGCCCCTCATTCAGGGTTCCTCAGCTGAATGCGAGTGGCAGGGAACAACACAAGATGGCTCTGCTGAAGGCTGCAGTGGCACTGCCACGCTATTCACATGAGCTCCTTGCAGAATTTCTTGTCTCCTTTCCACCTTTTATCCTTGGGAATAGTGTTCTCAATGAACCTTTTCTTTTATAAATGTTCATCATTATCTAAATTGCTTTTTGTCTTTCAGTTATCACTGCCTCTTCTTGTAGGCGGTGTTCATAGGAACTTCTTCCAAGGAGAGAAGAACGATGAGTAACCCTTTGTTTGCCTTTCCATCTTCTCTTGATTTTAATAAGATGTGAAAGGCAAAAATCTGAGACATCTGTTGTTTCTTTCAGCCATTTCCGCAGAGACATTAGATAGCATTTCAAGCACTCAACTGACAAAACAACTCACCTTGTGAGAACACTCTGATTTATTAGATTGTTTTATGGCACTGGATTTTTACCATGTAGGAATTTTTTTTTCCTCTGAGACTCCCTCATTTTTTTTACATAAAAGCACATAGTTTTTCACATAGTTTTATTGTTTTTTATTATATATGAGTAATGATATGCTTGATATTTTAAATGTGAAGGAAGTTAGTTAAAAATAGTTCAATTAAGCCAACATATAATTGACTGATCAGACCCAGAGATGTGGCTAATGCCTGATTTGCTATCTACTTTAATTAACAAACCTTAATGCAGAAAAAGAATACAACTCAAAAGCACTGGCAGAGCGAGATTATCATGTATACTACTTCTGGTGATAGAAATATATATATTCTCATCTTCATTTTGTTAAAATAGGGTGAACTGAGAATAATTTTAAACTCAAGATAGTTGCTGGGAAGCAGCGTGACAAGCAGGATTTTTACCCTCAATGTCACTCTTAGGAGGTATTGTATGACTTGTTCTGATAGAGAAGACACACTGGAGTGCCCTGTTGGCCTAAAGGCTCTGCTGGGGTAATCCCTGGTGGGTACACTGTACTCCATTTTCACTGTCTGTGATTCTTGGTTTCAAACTCTAGCGGGAACTTGCAGATTTTAAAAGGCCATTTAGCCCTGGGAAACCACGGGCAAACCCAACCCCAGCTGACTGGTGGCTGAGGCCTCACACAAATCAGCAGTCCTCTGCAGCCTAGAAGAACAGAGACTGCTCTTAAATTTTAGCAAACATTTTGGGCCAAGTTTAGTACCAGTAAAACTCCATTGAGAGCGGTTTTTTATCTCTCCTGAGCAGCCCTATATGAGCTTCTCAGACTTTCTAGTTCAAGATTTATTACACTATTTCTTTATCTCTGCTAATAGCACAGCCAGTAACAGTGCTTATGTGAGCTGTAGGAGCTGGGCTGCAGTACAGCAAATCAGTAAAATGAAGTGTTGCAAAGGATGTATTTCTCTGCTACGTGATGATTTAGAGCTGGGCAAGTGGCAGAAAGTTTTTCTGATACCTTTATGGAAAGAAATTTGCTTACTCCTTCTCCCCTTTACTTCAGCCTCATTGAAGGACTTCCAGAAATGCTGGTTAAGCTAGGGAGAATCCTTATGGGCAACTTCGAGGTTCGTCTCTGTCCCTAAATTCTTACAAAGAACCCAATTTTCTGCTGACATGAATTTATAGAGTTCCACAGCACACAATAATGCCATGGTGATTTTTATCAGCAAAATACCTGGCACAATTATCTTAGTGTAGTAAGTGTGGTCAAGTGGTGTAATGTAATCCAACACCAGCTAAAGAATGCATGTGACAGCTTTGTTTTGCAAGAAGGGAATAGAAAGGCTTGTTGGAAGGAGAGCCCAAATGCCTTTTAATTCAGGGAACTAGCATCTGACCCTAATTATGTGGTAAAATGGAGGTAGTGCAAGCACCAGAAAAGGGACAAGTCTGCAACAGGAACAAAAGCATCAACTGCTGTTGAGCTGTATGCAAAGTTCAGCTGAGAGGGAGAGAGAGACAGACAAAGTGGCTCCAGTTGCACATAAATACTAGATGGAAAGCGTGTTGAGGAAGCAGGGCAATGGGTTATTTTTCATAAGCTGCAAAATTGCTTAATAAAAGTGAAATGAGTTGCCCTTTCTGTAGAAATTAATTATGACTACAACTTTGCAGAGCAGCATAATAAAGATGTAGGCAAAATAACAGTGGCATTGAATTCAAAAGCTATGCATAATGAATGGTCTATTAAGATGCTTATGATCAGTACCAAAAGACCTTGACTGTTGTATAGTAATGTATTTAAGTTCCTAACTAACTGATTTTATTATTTAGTTTGACATGATGTTAGTTGTTTAGCAAAGAATAAGGTATGAAATAGCACTGCAAGCTCCAGGAATAACTTACCAAGGAATAAGTTTCTGTATTCAGTGACACTTCATCAGCTTTCACTGTGTGTTTTTTCCCTAAGATTTCTCCCATCATAAACATCTGTCCACACCAAAATCAGATGTCCATGTTTCATCATGAAATTATGAGCACAGAAATATTTATTTGATCCTATATATAATTATTTTTGATAGATCATCCCTTCCTTCTAGGGAAAAAAAAATTCTTGCTAATTTTATTTATCATAATTTTATTTTATTTCTTGCTAATTTTATTTATAACACCTGGTTGTTTAAAGATTCCTATACAACCTCTATTCTTCCCTGCTCTGGTATCCATTGGTGCAGAACAAAGCAAAGAACCCCAGAAGAGCATATAAAAGCCATTGCAACAAGAGCCTCCCCAGTGCTACTGGTGAAACAGTGTCCCCCACTTTAGGAAAGGGGTCTGGAAAATGATTCAATTTCTAACTCTCCAAAAGAATGGTATTTCTTTCTGACAGGCTGGAAGCACAGGAGATCTCACTAGAGAGCTCTTTGCTATCTCTAAATATGTGTCCTTGCAGGTGTTGGCAGGTGCTCACATCTCAGTGGGTGAATCCACCACCTGTCTGTGCTTGAAGACAGAGGAAGCACCTATTTCAACCAAGTTATATGAGGTTAGCATCCATAAAGTACGATGAACTGCTATGAAGGGTAAGTAGATTTAATTTGCCTAGTTATATTTTATGGTTGCAAATTTAATATCTAGGATTGTCAATTATGGTACAATTAGAGCATTTAAAAATGCCATGATAAATACTTCATCTTCCTCTGATTTATCCCCCAGTCAATTTGTGCCTTTTTTCTCTGCAGAGACACAGACATGTTTGCCATCCTAAATGGAGAGGACTAGCAAAGATCATGCCAGTGCCTCTAATCAAATGTTCAAGTTTTTCAAATGAATCCGTATTATCTGAGTTTTTTTAATCTTTAATCATACTTATACTCCAGTTTGAATGTGTGCTGATTAGTTAGTTGTCATCCTAGGGAGACAAGAAGTGCTTATATTTACCCTGATATATTATGCCGGTCATTATCCAGCACTGATTGTTTTGATGGAAAAATATACATTACCTCAGCAAGATAAGCTGCTTAGCCTTATTCATCGTGTTAATTAGATGCTCAAACAGCTATTGCCATTTCTTTTTTTTTTAGTGTATTGATAGTTGTTTATCTGTGCAGTGATTATGTCGTTTGTTTTTCCTTGTCCCCCCACTTCTCATAAAATATGTCTGTTGTGAAAGTAGTAAACATATGGCTGCAGTCGTGCCCTGAGGGTAATTCAGCCTGCAGTCACGGCTGTTTCCACCAGGTAGCTCTCCTCAACAGGAGGGTGATGAACCCTCAGCAGCCAATTCAGGCTTTGCAGGGACTGATGGATTGCACTGCTTCTGAAGGAACACCTTTCTCTCCCAGGCAGAGGGGTTCACTGCCCCCTTCCTTGCTGTTTGTTGTTGGAGGTTGATTTATGTAGGAGAGGTAAGACTGCCTTTGAAGCCATTAAAAGCTCTGAGAAAGTTTTACCCCAAAATGAGGAACAGGAATATGCATATTTTAGATAGATAGATAGACAGACAGGCAGATAGAAAGATAGATAGGTAGATAGATAGACAGATAAACAGACAAACAACAACTACATCAAATTCCTGTAGTACCTATTTCATGGGGTACCAAAATCTTTACTTCTGTGTATGCAATTATGAGTGTTGGTATGCTAAATAGCTAATTTATGAGGGAAAAAAAAATCTCTAAGGATTTATAGATAAAGTTCACAATTTATTGTCTCTATATGGTCCCAGGACAAAATCATTCATACACAGGATAATTGTTTCAAATGTTATGATTCAAAATTTCAAAATTCAAAACTGAAAAATTCTATTATTCTATGAATTCCTATTAATCTAGAACTCTTCACATTAGATTCTATTAATTTAGGAGTTATGAGACTAAATCACTACAACCTGCTTCATTTTGTCATTCTGTAATATTTTCAACCTGCCAAGCCCATCATTTGGGCACTCATCAAAGTCCCATCCAAGAGGTGAACCATGAAAAAAGTTGCAAAAATGACATGCAAGCAGGCACAACAGCCTGAGTTACACACACATGTTGGGAACTGCTCATCTGCATCAGCTTCAAGCATTCGTTAGAACAACAGGAGGTGTCCAACATCTCACTGAGATCTATCCCAGAGTAAGAAAGACAAAGATAAAAATTCCAGTATTTCTTTTCCTCTTTCATTTTTTGCATAATTATCCTATTTTATATGATTGTTTGCTACTGTGAAATTGAGAAGACCAGACAGATTTTCATCCATTACAGCTATGAGTTGGTGGAACCTAAAGGTATGATGAATTCATCTGAATTTTGGTCTCCTAAAGGACATGGATTATTAGTAACAGAGTTAATTTTTCAGCTATCTCCTAACTTAGAAAATGATTAGCAATACTTGATTAAAATAAAAATATTATTATTATTGCTAATATGATAATGAACAATACCATCGTAGTGGCACCCATCCTACTCTTGCAACCAACACTGCCTGCAACAAGGAGATCCTTGTTTAAAAATGCTGACTTTTCAAGGTATTGCAATTGGAAGTAGATCTAAGTGAATAAAAACAAAAAGGAAAACTATGAGGCCCCAATAGAGAAATTATGGAAGTGAATTCTTTTGATGTGGACATATTACTTTAACTTGGGTAAATAAATAAAATAATGGAAGAATTGACTTGCTGTCTTTGCAGATATCAAAGGGATTTTATGCCCTGTTCTGGCTGCGTACAACAGACAGAACATTGTTGGAGGATGAAAATGTCTGGTGTCTTGGCACCATGCAGGGATAAGCAACCCTACAATGCCTCTTTTGCAAATCCTGCTATTACACTGCATAAAGGAAATTGGTTTGGAAACGAAAGGGAATGATATCGGCAGTGGGAAGAGGGACTTGGAATGAGACCTGTGGCTGAAGGGAAGCCAACAAGGCAACCCAAGAAAGAGCACTAAAAAGTAAAACACTGGCAGAACTGCTCTGACTTAAAGTGGGAGCTATTCAAAACCGAGGTCATCCCAGAACTCTAGGGACCTAAATAGGACCTCTGTGTTCCTTCAAATGGAGGCATTTATTGATGTGTGGATTTATTTGTAGCTTTTATATTCAGCTTCTGGTTACAGACACAGGTTCTGGTTGACTCTTTTCCACTAGGCTGAAAAGCCCTCAAGTACTTAAATTACCATAACCAAATAATTTGTTTCCTTTTTACTCAATTAAAAAGATCAAGGGTTTGAGGTCTCTTGTTGCAAAGCACTCTCCTCAATCCTTAGGTATTTTTTTTTTTCTTGTGCTTTCTCCATAATTTTTTCTGTACCATTTTTTGAAGAACTTGATACAGAAAATTTATTTGGGTCTTGTCAATGTTATAGAACATTACCCCACTGTCAGTATGCCCCCATCCTTTTGCTGCAGTACCTCACTGTCAGCACTTAGATAATTACTTGCACTTTGCCTCCCACTTCCTCTACAGAGCCTTCGTTTTCCAAGGTCATTTCCCATTCTTTACGTATGACTAGGAGCACGAATTAATAACTTTGCATACAAGGTGTTTTGTGCTGACTAGTTCAAAATAAGCTGACTAGCTTATGATCCTCCTTCCTTTGCCTTACACGGGGCACACCAGCACAGCTCACATGGTTCTCCTGGCTTCTTTCCAGGAAGCTACACATGTCATTAACTACCTCTTGGACAGAAAATGCTGTAAAATATCAATATAGAGTCTCTCTGTGTTTCAAAGTTTTACTAGGTCAAAATGGGAAAACTAGAGGATAGTGTGTGAGAGGAAGGAGGCAGGAGGACAGAGCAACTCTTGATAGTAAGGTATTTTTTCTTTCAGTCCCAGGTATTACTAACTAATGTTGCCACGTCTGTGGCAATGCTGTGTGCTCTGACCTGCCTGCCACAGGGATCGATGGGTGTTTGCCAAAAAAGGAGGGAGGGAGGCAGGAAGGGAGGGAGGTGTATGAACTGTACCTTTGCCCACGCCAATCTGGAGATAGCTGCTGCTCAGCCAACCGCTGCTGGAGCTCAGCAAAAAAAGTATGAGGAGAAACAAATGCTGCATTGCACTTAGTGTCAGCCGTGGGATAAGCTGGGTAAGGAAACCATTTTAATACCGAGATTATCACTGGATCCCCTCCTTTTTTCAGAAGGTCATCAGAGAATAGCAGAGAAAAGTGTGGTCTTCTGAGATTAACACAGTGGGTCCCTACCAAAGCCCTCTGTCCTAACGTTGTTCCAAAGTTTCCTTTAAGTGCTGGACACTGGCATCCAGTTGTTTCCTTTGGGTCCTCACAAACAATAATGCAACCTTCCAGTTGTTGGGGTTTTTTTAAAAAAAACCTTTTAGCTTTCTTTGTACCAAGGCACTCAAACGGCAGTTTTGTGTCCCCACAACTCCTCTGGGCAGTGCAGGGATCCTCGGTGGAAAGCTGCCCTATGCAAATTGTGCAAAAGGGAGTATTAAAAATGCAGCACCACACTGGCAGCTGTGTGGGGAATGGAGCAGGAGGGCTTCATCCCAGCTCATGGGGGACTGACACTGTGGGAGACCCTGTCCAGGGTCTGCAGCAGGACCTAGACAGGCAGGATTGATGGGCTGAGACCAACATCATAAGGTGCAACAAGGCCAAGTACAGAGTCCTGCGCTTTGGCCCCAACAAGCCCCTGCAGTGATACACGCTGGGGAAGAGTGGCTGCAAAGTGGCCCAGTGGAAATGGACCTGGGGGTGCTGGTCAACAGCCAAGAAGGCCAATAGCATCCTGGTGTATACCAAGAATAGTGTGGCCAGCAAGACAAGGGAAGTGGTTTTTCTCCTGTTCTCAGTACTGATGAGGCCACGCCTTGAGTGCTCTGTCCAGTCCTGGGCTCCTCAATTCAGGAAGGACACTGAAGCGAGCCCAGGGAAGGGACAGAGAGTTGGTGAAGGGTCTGGAGAACAAGTCCTGTGAGGAGAAGTTGAGGGAGCTGGGAGTGTTTAGCCTGGAGGAGGCTCGGGATGGACCTTCTCACTCTTTACAATTCCCTGAAGGGAGCCTGGAGCCAGGCGAGGGTCAGGCTCTCCTCCCAGGTGACCAGCGACACAAAAAGAAGACACAGTCTTGGGAGGTTTAGGTTGGACATTAGGAAGAATCTTCACAGAAAGTGTGACTAAACATTGGAACGGGCTGCCCAGGGCGGTGGTGGAGAGTCACTATCTCTGTATGTGTTCAAGGAAAGACTACCCATGGCACCAGTGCCATGGTCTGGGTGACACGGATGTGTTCGGTCATGGGTTGGATTCGATGATCTCAGAAGCCGATCCCAGCCGAACTGACCGGCGATTCCGTGCCCAGCCAGGTGGGCCGTGCGGGGCCGGGATCCCAGCCGGGTGTGCCCGCCCGGCGGAGCTGCCCGCGGCCCGGAGCCGCCGTGCCCGCACCCCGCACATGCTCACTGGGGCGCCGCGGGAGTCTGGGCATG
>VZRM01000668.1:955898-1067031 GCA_013397955.1 Grantiella picta
GGGGAGTGGAACGTGCTGGTTCTTCCCCGTGTGGGCGCCCGCCCCGCCGGTGCCCGCTCTGTGCTGAAGATGGGTTGGACTCGATGACCTCAGAGGGCTTTTCCAGCCCGGTTACTCAGTGGTTATCCGGCGAGCTCGGCCGTCGCGGGGCCGATGGCGTGGCGGGAGGCGGCGGTGCGGCAGCACATGGGCCCTGGGTGCCTCGGCACGGCCCGGCCCGGTTCGGTGCTGCTCTGTGCGGGGAGCTGGTGCCGAGCCCCGGCCGGAGTGCCGCTGAGCCCGCAGCACCGGACAGCTCCAGGCGGGACAGGCACTGCCTGGCCTGCCAGCGTGTCCCGCTCTGCGCTGCGGCATCCCATCCTGACCCGCCCCATCCGACACCTGCCTGCCTAGTCCCCATCAGCGAGCTAACTTCCCGCTGGTAGCTCGGGGCGAGCCCTGGTGCACCGTCAGCTTCTGCAGAGCCTTTGTATTTCCACCCTGGGCTGGTTTGGTGCCGAGAGTGAGTCACTTTCGGTGCTTTTGTAGAAAAGTCCTGAGTTTCAGCATTGTGGATATTCAGTTTCATGAGTGTGTAGTTTGACTCCGAAACTAAAACACTGTAATATTTACTCTTCTACAAGAAGGCACATGGAAAAGAGCTTGGGGTGCTCATAAGCCATTTTTTAACTGCCCTGTGGTCAGTCTGTCCCTGAGCCAGGCTGATCCAGCAATGGTGCAGCCTTAGTTAATCAGGCAGGCAATGTTTGAAGATCTGTTTGAATTGTGGACATGTTTGTGAGTGTGCACCAATGGGTCAGTGTTGCCTTCTGTATCACAGCTTCATGTGAGGAGGTGTGAAGGAGCCCCGCTGGAATTCACAGCTGGTAATTCCCACAGCTGAGCTCTCCTGGTCTCCCGAGAGCCTGGGAGGAGCTATTTGGAGAGGACCTACTGGACAAAGTTGTGTAAAAGAGTGAAATTACAGGGGTGGGATCAGTGCCATTTTTCTGTCATTCATTCTGACCATAAATGTGCTCCATAACCTTGGCTGTATAGCGGCAGCTTCTCTTAACCGAGTTTAATCTAGATATTTTTGAACTGTTTGTGACCTGCTTTGGCACTTTTTAGGTTTTGCATGTACACTTAGCTGTGGAAATTCATTCCTACCAGCTGCACAAGTTAGATTCTGCCTTGGAAGGATTCAGTGGGTGTAAAATGATAATCTTGTAGCTGTGTGTTTTGATAATTTGGAACCAAAAAAAAAGGCTCAAAATCTGGTTCTCTTGCTCTCTGCCTGCTTCCCTCCAGTTCTGTTGCCTCCAGAGGAGTTGTCTGTGCCAGAAGTTCAGTTGTTAAAATGACAGTAATCAGCTGTAAAAAAGACAAGTTGGGATTATTTTTATAGAAAACTGAGCCTCTCAAAATTCTTTAGGCAGGGCTTCAGTTCTGCTGTCTGAAATTCTCCTCCAGTGGGTTGGGTATCCTTTAATGTCTAAGGAAATTTTACAGGATGGGAGGAATTAGTTCAAGGGAAAGTTACTGTAACTTGAGGACTGGCTGTCCCAGATCCACCTGAGCTGTTGAAATAGAAGATGTACTTGGCAGACCCAGTCCTGTGAGGCGCTGCTCTTGGTGGATGTTCATCCCTAAACACAGGAGTTCTAGTGTGTTGTTCTGAGGCTAACATATGCTTTTGGGATTGCATGGCTGGTGAGAAAGTTGTTTTATGTAGGCAAAAAGTTAGCCAGTGGAAAAAAAATTAAAATACTCTTCTGTTTTACATCAAAAGTATGCAAAAAAGACAGTAGCACACATAGTTAAATTAGTAGTTAAATTTTGTTGACTGACAAGTCTGAGGTGCCTAGAGTAAAGAACACAAGCAATGGAAAGGTAATGAGATAAATGAAATCAACAGTAAAATAAAATATACTGTTACTGTAGATAAGTAAATTTGCTTACTCATTATATATTGTAATTTTGAATAGTGTCCCCTCCATTGTTATTGATAACAAGACTATTTTAGATAGTACCAACTTTCCTGAAGTCATTTTAGGATGCTCTGTGAAATAGTCTCTTAATTTTCTTCATTATTGCTTTCAGATGTAGATAACAGTATTATTTTGGACATAAATACAGTTGCTGGAAGGATCTGCTGATCTGAATATTTGGGGTAATGAGTATACAGACTTACCTATTTCATTTGGAGTTGTGTATGGCTTCAGATTACTGTAATGTTTTGGCATGTAGTCAGATTTCTGAAAAACACAAATTGATTTGGAGAGGTTTCAAAAAGAATTCATTCAGTAGCCATTTCCTTGGTTCATTTTTCAATGATGTGTTTTTCTCATCTTGAGAAACTTGCCTGACAGCAGGTAAATGAACTGACTGAGAAATGCTGCCATAGGTAGAGGGGAAGGCAGATAGCAATGTCTGTGGCTCACTGCTGTCACATTTCAACTGCTGCTCATACTTTTCCTAACCAAGGTCAGTAGATTGAACCTGAGGCAGGTGTTTTGTAGTCGCCTGCTCAATTCTCAGTGGCAGCTCTGAAGCTCTCTGAGGCTTGGACAAATTTACTCGGCTGTTTGGCAGAACTCTGAGCAGCAACAAGGACACTGAAACCGTCTGTGTGCAAGATACTCTTATCTTTCACCCATGCTGAATTTTCCAGGTTCTGTGTGTTATTCTCAGATATCTGATACTGATCATCCTTCAGCTTGCACCATTACCAAGTTTAGGGTGAGCATCATGAAGAAACAAGATCTCTGTATTGATGATATTTAGGACTTAAAGGTGTTGTTTGAGCTTTAATCCTCTAACAGTTTTTTGAAATGGCTTAGTTTAATAAAGCAGATCCACTATAGCAGATCTACTATTGCCTAACTGTACTTAAAGTGATATTTCCAGTGATGCACACTTCTATTCAACTGTCCCTTATAAATTTCCTGTGGGTAAGACTTAAAACAAAAAAAAGGCAATTTGGCAAAACCTTGTGTTATTAGTGTTTGGTTGTAGAACCTGAAGAATAGTAGCAAACTTAACTAACAGCTGAATCATAACAGTAGTTGATTATCTACCTGGAAGATTGCCTTGTTTATCTTTGGTTTTATTGGCACTGCTGGTACCTTGCCCTGAAAGACAGAGTCATCTTCCACAATAGTCCCTTTTTTGTTCAGCTGAAAACAGGAGTCAGTGATCAAAGTGTTTGGAGTTATAAATAGTTAAAATTACACATCAGCACTGCCACTGTCATAGCCACATTTCTGGTCACTTTGCTAAATTACAGTGGTTAACAACTGCTGCTAACCACACATACACTAAAGGTGTTTATATTGCCTGGATTTTTTTTCTTCATTTTCAAAAGGTCTAACCTTGCTTTGTGCTTGTTGGCTGGATTTGATGAAGTGTGATGGTTTCCAATCTCTAGTCCCAAGCACTGTGGCTCAGTATGCTTTTTTTTAAATTATGATTTATTTGATCTCTTAAAAGTTTCTGTAGAATGTCAAAACCTTTGAATAAGGGAATATCACGTATCTTCTGCGGAACAGACTAGACTGCCAATCCGACAGCAATATATCAGAGCAGTACCTTTTAGGTATATATTGACAAGCTCTTAATGTGGTCTGACAAATTTACTCTTCTTTGTGGCAGATGGGTAATTTTTATGGCCAGAAGAATTTCTTAGGACGCCTTGTTGGCTGCTGTATTCCCTTCTGTAGTCATCTGCTGTATAGATTTATTTCTTCCCCATGTACCTGTCTGTATATCTTCATACACAGCAGCCATCATTCCCAAGCAGAGCCCATCCTGCTTGAATGTATTAGAGTTTAAATGTTTTTCCCACTTCAGTTTCTTGTGTTGAACCCTGTCTTTTTTTCAGAAACTTGTGAAGGCAAATCTTTTGGTGTGAACTTAGTGATTGGTCTTTATCAGGCAGTGGTGTTTAGTTTTCCTGCCCTGTAGGAAGGAAAACTAAGGAAGCTGTAAGACTGCCCATTGCAAATTGGAGGTTCAATTAAATTTATTTGTACACACTTTCACAGATATGAGTAAAATCAAGGCTTATGGGAACACAGATGCAGGAGCTGAATTACAGTATTTGTACCTTACACTTACTTTTGTATACTTACACAGCTGATTTTTACTTATTTTTAAAACAACTGTTTGGTAATTGAGCCTTGCAGGTTTCAGCAAATGCAGCTGATATATGACCAAAAGCTTGGTTTGCCTATGTAGGCTTTAGGCCTGATCATGAATTTATATTTTCATAGTCAAGATTTGTAGTCATTGTAAAATAATCAGTGTAATGCCATCCCATTCATTTACCTGTACAGAAGGAGGTGTTAAAAATGCTGCTCTGGCACCATTTAAAAGTAGTTTGCACATGGCTGGTCCTGCTGGTGCTATCATACTGCATCCTGTTGAAATAGCAATCACCTGGGTTTAGCAAAAGGGATCTTTTGAACCTAAAATGGTGAACAAGGGAAAAAATTATCCCTTTTGGCTTTTGTTTATACTCTTGCCAGCACTTCACATGTCTTGTGCACACTGCACATGTAGGAGGCCATTATCGCTTGAGGAGAGTTTGCACGACATTCTTGGCCTGATTCTTCCTATTCCAGGTACATGAGGTGGAATGTGATGGCAGCAATTCCATTAAAGCTTCTCATGCTGACATAGGTAATTCTGTCTCTAATAATATATCCAAAAAGCCAGGTGTTAGTTTAATTCTACCAATAAAAAATGACTTAATTAGGATAGCTTGTTTCATCTGGAGCAGAGGACTTCTTGCACTGTAAGCTTTTTCTCTTGCCTGTACCAGTGAAGACATGCTGGGTCCATGGTATGGAAGCATAAACAATGGAATGACACTTGCTGCCTTTGACAGCTCTACTTAGTTTTTGGTTAAATAAGTAGGTTTGAAATGGGGAAGTGGCATTGCTTATTGATTTGTCATGGAAGGGCTCTCAATCTACTTGAAGGCCACTCTGGTTTGCAATACAAATGCTGAAGTATATCCATATAGCATTTTTAAAGTTTGGGTTTTTTTCTTCTTTAATTTGTGTTTTTTAATATGCAGCTTTAGGAAAGGGGTTGATTGTTTTTTTTAATAAAAAGAGTAGGAAGAGTCACCACCTCGCTGTGTGTCAATGAAGGTGTCTTTTCTGTTGTGCACTGTGAATTATAGTCATTATATACTTTTACCCTTATGGCCTTGTTTTAGTAATAAGTGCTTTTAAGCCATAGTAAGTACCTAATATATAAAACATCTAATTTAGATAATACTTACATTTTGTTAGCAAATTCAGGTTCAGGAGACAGGATCACAACTAAAAATCAAAAGACTTGTAATTAAAGGAGCTTCTGCATACAAAGTTACCTACCTATTTTAGTACTGATAAAGGACATTGATACATGTTTGCAGGACAACCTCTTCTGGCCAGCTGAGCTGTGGAGTGAGTAGCTGGTGAAAAAGTTGGTCATTGTTGTGAAGAAACATGCTGTGTTCAGTCATGTTGGCTGTTTTGGTGTTTTACACTTTCACCATGAGAAAGAGCAGGGAGTATGTTTTGGATGGGTTAAGAGCTATAGCCTAAAATATTCTGTTATTTTCTCCTTAAGGTCTCATGATTCAGAGTTCTCTGTTCACAGAGCATGTGTATAGAGCTGTTGAAGGTGGGGCAAATCTGTATTTACATTTTTCAGTCATTTGTAAAGTATTGAATAGCAAGAATGACTTTCCCTAAAAGGTGAGCAAACACGAGCAGTTTTCAAGTATGAAGAAACTTGAATTATATCTATTGTTACAGTTTTCATTCCTTTTCTTGCATCTGAATGGTAGAAGTCTCTTCCCTTGTTTTCCTGAAGGGAACAGGGAATAGCTTGGCAGTGGAGCAGTGATCAAGAGGCATAGCCTTTGTGTTCCTGTGTAGGAAATATGTTGTTTCACCAGCATCATTTCTTGTTTGTTCATCTACCTGTCGGGTTTTGGTTTTCCTTCCTCCTTCTTGAGCATGGGAGGTGGGTAGGAATCTTGGGTACATGAGGAGAAGTGGGGGCAAAGTGAAGGGATGGGTGAGAGACCCTGGTTTTATTAGTGCAGGGATCAGCTACTCTGGAGGTACCCATATATTGCATTAACCATGCTTTCTAAGATTGATCTGCAACCTGAGCCAGTGTGGCTTTGAAGTGGTCACTGCAAACCAGTATATTCACCTTGTAATTTTTGAACTCAGTCAATAAGATTGTTTAACTCTACATTGATCGAAAATTGATTGTTTTGGGAGCTACCATCTTTTTCAGACACTTCCTAATTGCTTCAATTCTAGAACGATATCCAGTTCATAGGATATTAATTGGCTATTAATGAAGTTTATGACCCATGTTATTTAAGAGGTCTGTGTAGACAAATGGAAGAGTTTTTCAATTTAATCAAAATGGAGAGCTAATTTGGGAAGAGGTATTGCTATATTAACTTTTTTCTTTTTTTTTTTCTTGTATAGCTATTGGCGAATATGAAGAGCTTAGAGCAGAAAATAAGAAAACGAAAGAAGAGGTTTGTATATATCCATTATACATTTATTACTAAAATGCTAAATACCAGAATACCTTGTTGACTGTGGCAGGTTATTGACTGCTTTTTTGAGTTCGCTGTTACTTACTAATACTGAGTATTACTTGTACCTATGTTTTAAGGAGCAGTGAATGCACCTCCCACAACTATTCTGGCTATCCCACTCCACAAAAGTTCCTGTAAATATATTTTAAGTGATTGCTGCTTTACTAAGTTTGCCTATGATTGCAATGTGAGCATAGACCTACTCGCGTGTTTAAATAAAATTGTTTCTCTTTGCTCTAAGTCTTGTTTTATTACGGCTTCATCTGCACAGGTGAGTTACCTACTGAAAAGAAAAAATAGAACAGCTTCCCTCACCCAGGCCTTCTGAACATTCAGAATGTAGGAATATGATTTCTGAAGGTAGTGAGGAATGCAGGGGACTCAGTGCTACACTGTATTGTAAACAAAATTCTCCTTTCTCCAGTATTAGTGAGCTGAAGATGTAAGAAGCCTGTTAGTTTTCAAATCCCTCTAGCCTGCCAAGACATGTAGGTTTAATTCAGCTTTTTCTGATGTCATTTTGGAAGGGTCATTTTTAGTTATAAATGCTGCAGTTCCAGGCTGTATTGAGAAGACCTTGTACTTAACTATTTTCTCATTATTAAAGAAAATCTAAAAGTTATGTTCACTTACAATCCAGCAACAATTGTGTATTTCCACTGAGATAAACATATTGTGCTTCACTCCTTCCTATCCACTGTTCGCCTTGTCTTTTTCACTTTGCTTGCTGCTGCATTTTTATTCTGCTGTCCTTCACCAGAGTCTTAGATATCCCAGGAAATCTGTCCTCTGTCTTTGCTGTTTAGAAGAAATGCTTGGAAGAAAAGGAGAATAAAACTGAGTCAGACCAAGATTCCATCCAGCCCAGAATCCTGTCTCTGACAGTAGAGAGGGAGGCCTGTAGGAGCATGTTTAACACCTGGGAAGGTTTCTTTTGCAGTCTCCAAACCCTTTGCAGCCTGGGAGCTTCCTCATCTGGAAGTGATTTCAGCGTCCTGCCATCCTGCTCTCTTTCCTTAGTTTATCCCATGCTGGCTGTTGGCTGCTATCACATGTGGGGAGTGCCATACCAGGACGCGTGCACACCACATGAGAAACAGGCTCCCCAGCTTTGCCCTGAACCCAGGTCATAACAGCTTTGGTGTTTCTTCGGAAAAGCTTTGTTTAGCCTGGGGAGGGAGGAATGGGGAAACTTTCCCTTTGCTACATTTTTTTTTTCTTCAAAGGAAATTTCAATGAAACATTCTGTTTCTGTAACTGAGATGGAGTGAGATGTTCTGAGGTTGTTTCTTCCATCTGCTCTTCTTTCTGCCTTGCCATGCTCTCTCACAAGACTTCTTTCCTACAGTTGCATATCTCTATCTGCTCCTGGGTGTTTCATCTAAAGACTGCTATGAAGTTTTTCAGAATACTTGCATAACACCTGAAAATCCTTCAAGCCTGAGCACATGGGGATTACATTCCCAGCTGAGCAAGTCAGTTAAACATGTGCTCAGGGCTGGATTTTCCGTTGTTACGCAAGTATTCTCCATCCAAAAACTCCATCCTGCAAATCAGTGTGGTTGCGTAAGCAGCCATGGTTAATTGTTTAAGTGCTTGGACTCAAGTGGTTAAGTGTGAGGCTCTAAGTGCATTTCTTCCACAGCAAAAAGGATCTGCTGATACAGAGTTCATGGTTATATTTGTTTCCAGTGCCAATACTGGAAGAGACTGTTCCTTGTGTTGTGGCAGGGCAGACTAATCCTAAAGGTCATTAGCATCTCTTGCTTTGTGTCTTAGATTGTGCTTTGCAGGATCAAACCTGCTGCTGGAAAATTGTACCACAGACTACCCTGCCTGTGGGTCTGGGGAGTCGTGGGTGACTTCTGTTCCAGTTTCTGCCACCGTGTCACTGTGAAAGTAAGCAAATGGCTCCCTCTGTATCAATTGTGGTCACATAATTGCATCAACAGGAGGATAAGAAGGTATTCAATTTACAAGGTGACTTCCAGACTCTTTGTGGGAAGTACCACAGAGGAGTTAAATAGCAGTCTGTGTGTGTGTGCTTTTGACACACTTGGAATACTAAGTCATTACTATACTTGTGGGGCTCTGAAGGATGAGCTGTGCATGCAGAAATTATCCTAGTTTCCATCAGACACAGGGAACTTGGTGGATAATGGACAGCTAACTTAAGATAAAATTTTAATTTTTGAAAACTTATTCTATTTGTTCCATATTTTTTCTCAAGATTAGAAAGTAAATTGACTTTTATGTGGGTTACTTTTTTCAAAGCACTTCTGCTTTAAAAGAATGCTAATAACCATGAAAATTCAGGAGCAAAATATAAGATCTTTGATCCACAGTATCTCTTCCTCATTGCTTTGCAAAACTGCCAATTTGGAGACCACAGGTGGAGTCCCTGACAGCATTTCCACAGACATTTTTTGTTAGTGCTTTTAAATACTTCCAGAAACAATGGAGGCAAAATTATATTGGCAGATTACGTCTCTTAGGTCACTTTTTTGTTGATGTAGCCAACAAAACATTCATACCAGCCCCCCAAAAATGATAACTAATGTTCAGCTGCACATAAATGTGGGTAAGATATTATGCAGTTCTGACATATTCAGAGTCAGATCATGGATAAATATTTGACTACTTGCTAATCAGACAGAAATGACTCTGAACACTGGTTTTGACAGTGTTTTGTCATGCTGCCAGTAGGGGAAAAAAAAAGGCAAGACAGCTATCCAAAACAGTAGGTGTAATACTCTATCTCTGATATATCATTCATGGTGTTTGCTCTGTTAAAGCACATGTATAGAGTGGATGGTATGTTTTGTCACCAAGGGGGAATGGGGAAGGGATTCTGCCTTGATGACATGCTCATTGTTTCTGGGAGTATTGCAGCTGTCATTGGATACTTTTGAGCACTGGACCAAACTCACAGTTTTAGAACAAGCATTAAATCTGCATACATTTCACAATATGTGTGTGTAAATGGGAAAGAATTGTGTCTTGTGTTGCTTAGCAATGGTTTAATTGACTATATGACTACTACATGAAACTTCTTGCATCTTAATATCTGGAGTGAACAATCTCCCTGTTGTTTTTGCCCTTTGAAGGCTTTTTACTGACGTCTGTGGGAGCTTATGTGCAATATAGTTGGCAGAAAAGAAGCCTATTAGTATACAAGAAACTAGAAATTAAAGTTTTGCCTTGTACACTGGGTACCTAGAAGGCAAAAATCTGAGAGGAGTGGGATCAACAAATCTTCAAAACTTAGGTGTGCAAAGATGAAGAATATATGGAGTTATTCACAAAATTAATTTTGGCAACTGGACTCTTAATTAGTCTCTAAAAATACAGATGCTGTATCTTTTTACTGCTAAGAGATTACCATTGACTCCTATAGCCAGTTCAGGACTGCAGTATTTCTGTTTATATTGTTGGGGTTTTTTAAAGTGGGATAATGGTGGTATAAATATTAGATTACTAATACTAGATCTACTAAATAAAACAGAATAAATGCTTATTTTCCTTTGCAGAGAAGCTGGAACTCTAAACTAAATTAAGTTAAAACCAGAAAATTGACTGGCAGTCCTGGAGTTACAAACCTTTAGATTTTTATTCAAGGGTGCTCTTGAGTACAGAGCTAGGGAAGCTTAGTAAATACATGGGAACTCTTTCTCCTCAACAGTTGCATGCGCTTGACTGTGGAAAGTGAACAGTAGATTTTATAGTAATGTTATGCTATTTGCCTTTTAATATTTAGGAACAGTGATACTTTTGTCCATTAATGATTCTATTATATATGACTCAAATTGTTTTTTTGAAAAGTGAGATGGTTATGAACTTTTAAGACTTCTGTGGAGGATTTTATGAGCAGCTCATACTTCTGAATTTTGATTTTTAAATGTTTCAGTTTTGAAGGTAAGGTCAATTTATTTTAGAGGGTGTCAGTGTTTTTTATGATGAAACATAATTGATAGGCTTTTTATTTTTGTGTAAATTTCCAATTTGAAACGGTTTAAGTAGTTAAAGAAAATCTCAATTTTTTTTCTAATTCTTGTTAGATAAACTAGGGTGTTTTTTTGGGAGGACCTGTCACAGCTCTACTTGCATGGCTCTGATTGCAAGACAGAAGGTAAAGTGCTTTCCATTGATCATTTCAGCAAGGGCAGCAATCTCCCGCTCTCCTTTTCTTCCTCCTCTTTCATTCTGAAGCACAGTAGCAGCAAAAGGAAAGTATTGAGAAAGCTGCAACTGGGAGCAGGAATTGCTCTGCAGAGACCCAAGCCTGGAGACCCTGATTGTGCAGAGAAATGTCGCAGTTATGAGGAGAATAGTCAGCTTGCCGTGGTCCAAATGGAGCTCTCTCTGCAAATAGCACTCGAGGTGAAGTGGAATAGGTCATTTAACTTCCCCTTTCACTGCGCGGGGAAAGCTGCTATGCCTTACAGCGTGCTGCCTGGAGGATTTTAAAAGGATTTTTTGCTATCTTTGGGATGAGGGAGTGTGCTATGTCCTCTACATCAAGGTTTCCATCAGTAGGAAAGTGTCGTTGACTTCCACAGGCAACAGATGAGGTCCTTAAAATGCTAATGTTCCTGGTTTATAAACTGAGCACTGGAGGCATTTGCTCATTTAATGTGCAGTGGGCTGAAAGCTTGCAGTGTGCAGAAAAATCCGTGGGTGAAGTATGTTAGTGAGGCTCCAGTGTCTGCCTTGGGAAATGCAAGGAGGCAGCAGCTCACACCGATTCCCCTTTTGCAGCAGAACTGTGCTCTGCAGGAACAACCAGAGATACTTTCTGCGTCTTTCACTGCCTTCTGCTCTTAGACTGCACTTCTGCCACTAAGGTAATACAAATTTTTGCTGAGGAAACAGAGGGAGGGCAGTGAGCAGCGAGATTCGTGCACAGATTTCCGTTCCCCACCTCTCCTGTGCAAGATTCTCTTAACAGGTTCTTTGTTAACAGGGCCTCAGCACTCGGTGAGTTCTTGTCCGGCGCCTCTTGCTCAGCACGTCTTTGCTCCTTCTGCAGCTCTGCCGTGTTTCACAGACCTTACAGAAGCTGGTGACTGACCTGTCCCCTACTCACCCCCTGTCCCTTGAAGCCTCATCAGCCCAGTGCCACGGGAAGAGAGATTGCTTGTTGAGCGCAGCTTCTTTTGCTCCCTCAGATAGCCATCAGCTGCCCCTGAGGCAATACCAGTGCCATCTTCGCCTTGCCCAAGAGCGGATCCTTCTTTGGGTCTCGTCCAAGGTCTTCTGTAGCTGAGAGAAGTGTTCTCTTGAATTTGGCTGCCTTTGAATTGGACTCTCCCCCTTCTTGTTGCTGAACAGCAGGCTCCTTTCCCAGCTAACTCAAAGTGGCTCCTCATGTGGAAAAACTGAAAATTGAGCAAAATCATTTCAGGGTGGGTTTTTTTTTTCCTAGTTCTGTTCCAGTGGCCAGCATCCTTGTAATTGGAGTTGCACTGTAAGGAGCTCAGTCACACAGATCTCTTCCAGAAGTTAGCTCATGGTCTTAGGTTGATTTATTGCTGTGAGCATGCCCAGCCGCATATGAGGAAGGATGTGTGTGTAAGACACCTTGTGTGCCAGTCATGCTTCCCCCTGGGTCATGTGTTTTTCACACTGTGGTTAATCACTGACTGTGTCTCTTGTGAATTTTACTCATTTCTTTTGAGTTCTTTCATTTACTTACAGAATGGGTTTTCTTAGAGGAGTCTATTCAGCATCTGTTTTATTCTTTCTCTTTGAAGAAACCGTTCTATCATGAGATCAGTGATTGCAGGCCTGTGTAGTGTCGTCAATAACCACAAAATTAATAAAACTGGGGTAATGGGAACTCCTTAAAGCATGAAAATGAGTGTCTTTCTCTCTGCAAAGCTGAAGCTTTGCTCATGAAGTTATGAAACTAGACAGCATGTCCCTAATGATTGACTTGGAGGTTCTCCTTGCACATGGTAGGTACAGAAATGTAGGCCTCTTTTCTGAGTCTGTCTATGTTAATGAAACTAGACTTAAAACCTATTTTTGACATGCAGAGTATTGCTTTTATTGTTGGTGTAACATGTATAACTGTTTATATCAGTTTTGGATAATGTGTTTCTTTAAAATATTTTCAGAGTAGCTCTGAATTGGAACCTAAAATCAAGTAAATCATGCCAGTTTTGTTAGAAGATACTCTGAGTAATGAATTTTTTATGCCTCATTTCCATCGATCTTACATGTCTGAAAGGAAAAATAAATGCTTTGATAGGCTTCTGTACATTACTGTGCTGGCAATTGATCTTGGTTGACTTTGCATGTTGTGACTGACTGCTAATTAAATAACCGAGATCAGCATTTCATTTCGAATTTCTCTTCTCCTACAGTGTGACAAAATCAAGCAAGAAAGAGATGAGGCTGTCAAAAAACTGGAGGAGTTTCAGAAAAGTAAGCTGATAATGTCAGTAGGATTTTGTTGATGTAGACAATTATGAACATAGTTCTGCACACTCTACAGCAGTGTTAAGAATGCTGAGATTAAGGTCCACTTGCTTCTTTTTCCTTCAAAGCTGTTTTTTTAGGAGCTAATCCACTGAGGCTTTGCCCATAGCCAGACGAAATGCTGTTACAACATTTGTACTCTCTGGCACAGGTAGACATTCTCAAGGTGCAAAGTGGTGAAAATACATTGGTGCAAATGTGGCTCTATCTCACCTGGATTCTGCAGGTGACTTTTGGAATGATACATGCTTGAAGTGGGTGGGTTTTGATGTGGTTGCTGAGATACCTAATAGTAATAATGGCAATCTTTTTTATGAAGGAGTAATAGTACTTTAAGCCTAGACACACCAGTAAATGTTTTTAGGACTAACTGCTCTCATGTGGTAATTTTTAGAGCAAGTTCTATCTTGTCTGGGCTGTGAGAATGTCAATATTCAGTTTTACACTTTCATGGTAATGGTTCTATTGAAACCCTATGGTGTCTGGAAGCAACAAAGCACATCTAATGGGAGTGGAAGTATCCTAGTGGAATAGCTCCTTAGAAGAGACAATTACAATGGGATTGTGGTCTGTTATGTCTGGTTTGTGCCAGTACAGTGAACTGCACGATGAAGCATCAGAAATGTGGATGAAGTTAATGCAGGAGAAGGAAATCACATGGTCTGTACTTTTGTGTGACTGTGTTAATAGAGGAATTTGCTCACTTCTGTTTTATAATAGTTCCTGTGATACAATTATGGAATATTATCTAAAATCAACAGGAATTTTCTGCTGCCTTAAATGATCTTAGGTAACTGTTCTGTGAAGGAAGAATATTCTCTAAGAACTGATTCCTCCGGAAAAACGGCTGCCTGTTTTGTTTTTGTTATGATATGAGGAATACTGGAGTGTGGCAGAAAATGTCAAGTAGTTAAGACTTAAAATTTGAGGTAATATTTGATGTTGTAAGATTTTATAGGTTTCTTTTATCTTCCTTTCACATTTTTAAAGGACATACCTTGTAAACATAGTGATAAAATGCCAGGAATATTAGGATTTTAAAGCAATAATAGAGCCCATTATTTAAACGACAATATAAAAGGCAATTATATTGATGAAGAGCTACATTGGCTTTGTGTCTGTGAATAAACTTGGCCTGTACTCAGCTTCTATTTGTTCTCCTGGCATAAACACATATTGTGTGTGATTCCAGTTTAATGGGGCCCCGTTTGTATGCCAAGCAGCTGCATTTTAGGCCCTATTGCGTGATTTCATAGCTCTCTGAAAATTGGTTCTATTGAGCACAAGAGATAGAAGGTGGTGGTGGGGGGGAAAGCTTCAACACACAATCATTTCTTTTCAATTGGAGCCAGCAAGGTTGATGACAACATGACCATTGTGTTATAATGATAAGACCACTAAGGATCTGTACCTCTCATCAAGGCTTTCACACAACAGCAGATACAATTTAATTCACTGCTCTGTCAGCAGTGCTGATACCATTATGCCGTCTGTCTCCACAGTTATAATCACTGTCCTCCGAGAAATGCAGTTGAAATGATCTTGAGCAGTCAAAGAAACTCTCAATTAAGGCTGCCACTTCCAATGTGTCAGATTGTGTCTTATGCACTTGGTACAATTTTCACTTCCAATCCTGTTTATTTACAATGTCTACCAGTAATTACGCTTAACATGTCATTTAGTGAGGGTGCCCCTGCCAAGGAGATTGTTGGGTGCTGCAGTACCATTGAGGGGGAGTTTCTCGCAGTCAATGCCATCAGCGGCTTTTAGTCCCTGATGGGATGCAGTAGTAATGTTGATAATGCAAGTATCGTGCTCATCAAGTCATAATTAGATGCCACTCAAATGTGCCACTTGTAATAACAGTGTTGATTCATGTTTTCTCGGTGACTGCAACTACTAATTAGTTAAGTGGTTTTTGGTTGGCCTGCATTTGCTGCGGATTATTATTACCCCTGAAAAAAACTGTCAAGGTTAGAGATGTTTCAGGCCACTTAGTGCTTCTCTATGAATATTAATATTGACATAATAAGAACTTTGGACAGACTTAGGAAATAATATATTTTTTGTATTTAATTTGGAAAGACTTTTTTCCCCTGAGTTAATCATAATTGCAGGTTAATTAAGTTTAAATGAACCAAGAGTAATCCCTAGTTCTGCCATGAGAGTCTGATCCTTGTTTCCTAACTTTAGCTTTGCTTGAGGCCATTAGATTCCTGTCTGTAAAATGGGAGCAGTTCTGTATCTCCACTGCTACCTCATCCAGCCCAAAACATCTCATTGCTCCAAACTCCTAGGGCTCGGTAGAATAAAAACAGAAGAGATAGGGACATGTACTACCTGAAACTTTTCCTCTCTCAAATTAAATGTAGCAGCTGGTATGGCACACTTGGAGAAGAGAATTTCTCCGCAGTCAGGGGAAATGGAAATTAAAGACAACCAAAGAAAGAGGTGTGGTTGCTCTGCTGTTAGACGACTTGGTGTCAACATAGTTTTTAGACCAAGATTTACCAGTACACTGCACTGTCTTGTCTTTTTTGTAGATTTTGTCTTTCATGCAGCTGCTCAGCAAACCAATGTGTTGCTGGTTTCCTGTGGTAATAATGAAACTTTAATAATAAAAATGTCAGTTGATACTAAGTATAAAGCTGCATAAATAACATTTGTTAATGGCATTGTTTTTCCTATCCTGAAGTCCCGTTTTGTAGTCATTAAGATGACCTCTGTATATCAGAGAGGACTTTGTTATCTCTTCAGTTTTCAGTCAAAACTCTTGGAAGAGGGCAAGGAGGATTTTCTACCTAGTGGTATAAAATCACTAGGTTTTAAAGCTTATATTAGTGGAAAGGAAAGGAAATACTAGAAAAAAAATCCTCTGTATTCACACTATATTTTCCAGCCTTTTTCCTGCTCCAAAATATTGTTCAGCTGCACATAGTTCCTTTCTGCGCATTGAAATCCTGATGCTGGGCTGAGATGGTGTCTGTGCCATGCAGTGACTTACAGAATTAAGATCCAGGCTGCTGCTTAGAATGGATGAGGGTGCCAGGAGCCAAGGGGGATTTGCATCAATGAGCTTGAGAAATGGAAAGCTGTTCTTGGGTTTTGTGCTTTCCTGCCCTGCACAACCTTAAACCTGTCCCTTAGAAAAAGACTTTGAACACTACTAAAGCACAGATGTACTGCTGGAAGTTGAATGGAATTGCAAGCCAAAATATATCTGTACTTTTAAATTTTTTCTGACTCACATTGATATCCTATGTTACTGAACACGATTTGTTCCAGAAATTTTTGGTCACTCTTTTGCCTGTCTTTGACAGAGTGATGTGTACCCACAATTGTAATCAGGATTCTGTAACTGCAGAGGACAGATGTGTCTCTTGCTCTTCCAGCTGTGACATGAAGTGTAGTAGCACAGCCGTGTACTCCACATGCAGTCAGACACCTCAGCCTCAGCCCTGGTCTCAGGGAATATTTGCAGGTGTGTTGTGGACAGAGAGGATAGGTGAGGCCATGGTGCTTATTTTAGGGCCTTCTCAACACAGAGATTCTTCAAATAAGAAACAGACGAGAGAGTAAAAAGAAACTTTGTTATACATTGGAGTAAATCTTGCTGTTTAAAAATACCGAGGTTCCGGTCTTCTGAAAATGGCATTCCTACCAAATTTTCAAGAGGGTTATGATGGCAATTTTAAGGGAAAATCCTAAAGGTCTCATTCTGATTCCTCATGTCTTAGTAAAATAAAGATGATGAATGAGGAGGGTCCTGCTGGTCTTCTGCTTATATAAGTTTATGCTCAGTTCTACAGTTGCCCCTCTAATGCTGCAAACATGGCTTGAGAGAGTTGCTTAAAGAAACAAACCAAATATTCGGTGCTCAAAATAGTTTGTATCTGTGCAGATTATCTGTGTACTTCCCTGTATCTGAAATGCTTACAATGAAAGTTAGCAAAGATGTGCTATTTCTGATCATGGGAAGCATGTGTCAAACTCAGGAAAATACTGACTAATTTTTGAACTCTTCCCTTAGTTTCTCACATGGTTATTGAGGAAGTAAACTGTATTCAGAACCATCTTGAAATTGAGAAGACATGCCGTGAAAGTGCTGAGGCTTTGGCTTCTAAGGTGAGAAGAATCATGGTGATGCTGTTTTATCTGATCTATTTATTCACCTGTTTATTTACCTGTTTATCTATTTTTTTTTTTAATTTGAGATTGTATGCATGACCCCTTGTACTTTTCTGTATAATCTTGTGGAGCTGTGCGATAGTTTGGAAGTGGCAAAAAACTACGAGCCATGTGCAAGATGCAAAATACAATTCCTGCCTTTAAAGAAAAAAAATACCCATTTTAATGTAGTTTCTATTTTCACAGACCAGCATCCTGATCTCTAGTTTTCATATGCATTTAGGTTAAATGGAAAATAAGTTTTAGAACTCCTCTGTGTGAAAACAATAATGAGCATTTCAGTGTCTAAATCAAATGGAAAAAGTCAACCACTGCATTACATTTCAGGTGATTGTTTATGAAAGCAAAGCGAGGGCAGGGGAAAGGTGACCTCCACTGCTCTGTTGATTGCGTCTAGTCTGATGAATTTAGCAAGTGTGTAATTTTCTATATTCCATCTCATCAGAAGTGCATTATTATTAAAGAATGTTTTTATCTCTCTTATATATTTTTGGTTGTGTAAAATGCATCTGAGCCACTTCATCAGAAAATGGATTACAGCAATTTTGAACCAAATTTCATTAGCAATGCTGACTGCCTTTTTTTTTCTTTTTTTTTTTTTTTCCCCCCTCCCCATTCCCTGCCCAAAGTACATCCTTAGATATGGTAAAAATCACACCAGCAAGAAATCACTTTAATTTAGATGCATTAGCAATGTACTTTCTGGAGGTATTTACTTAATTGTTTGCATAATGACACTATATTAGAATTCATAAGATAGACAATCAGCATATAAGTAAGAAAATGAACACATTTATGCAACTTGTCTTCTTCTCTGCACTTCCCCTATAATGCATGTACAAGGGCACTTCAAAGACTTTTCTCCATGGGGCTGTTTGTTGCTGTGAGCTGACTAAACCATGAAAGGTCCCTCACACCACTCTCCCCACTTGCTCAGTTTCATTCTTTGGGAATGAGCCAAAGAAATTCTGGAGTAAATCTCCCATACTTGAAGGGCTGAGGATAAGGGGGATCAAAGATGAATCTGTTCTGTACCATCCACCAACCAGTCATGTGTTTAAGCAAAGTGCTTTCTGACTTGGGGTCTGACCCATAAAGACTTGGTTTATGAGTGGTTTCATGTAAGTTGACTCTACAGTAATAAGTCAAAAGAATTCTGAGGTAATTCTGTTGTGACCACTATATAATAGTGGTAGTGTTTGTAGTTTATAAGCAAAACAGTGCATAGGAGAAGGTAAGGATTTTTATTTAACCAAGTTAACCAGTTGATACAACTGAGAAAACCAGATGAGCTTTCACGGGCACAGACTCTTCTTCAGGTCATTCAGCTGATGAATGGTGGTACAGCTCCTGGTACATATTTAAGGGTGAGGAGCTGAAGCAGCTATCACAAAGCATGTGTAGCATTAAGTCAGCTTGATAGCTGATTTGACACAGAGTATTTGTCAAAGTTCTTCTTCTTGCCCAGCAGCTTAAAGAAGGACTAATTTGCTTCTTACTATTTGTCCTTCTCACCTTTCAGCTGAACAAGGAAAATAAGACCTTGAAAAGAATTAGTATGCTTTATATGGCCAAACTGGGCCCAGATATTATCACTGAAGAGATTAACATTGATGATGATGAATCGTCCACGGATACAGAAGCTACCTCGGGATCATGCAATTCTGTGCACTGTCAACAGCAAATAAAAGGTGAGCATTGTTGCTGATCCTACACCAGCAGGCAAGGCAGAAGTTGTCTAAAGAACAGCAGTGTTGGTTTGGACCTGAGATCCCTCTGGTTCCAAGTCATGCTTCTGGGAGTGGTCAGAATCAGAGGCTTTGCAGGAATGACTGAGAACAGGGTGGGCTGGTAGTGATACTGTATCACATAGATGGTGGGAGATACACAGCCTGCAAAGGAAGTTACAATGCAATAGGAAAATGAGATCTGCCCAGCTAAGAGAGTTCAGTGCTACTGAGTCAGTAAAGGAAGTATTTCCTAAGTCCCTTAACAGAGGAAAAGTTAGGCAGAAGGACAAGGTCACCTTCAGCTGCAATGTCATTATTTCAGAGCTTGTCAGACAGGACTCTCCATTTCTGTTCCATTATGTTCCTTTGTATGCACAAACTTCATTCATGTTCCAGGGCTATTACCAAACAAGTAGCTTAAAAAGGGACTGTTGTACAGGTCAAATGGCAAAGCTTGAGAATATGGAAATAGATCGATAAGACAAATCGGTGCTTCTTTTCAGAAACTTCTGGTTCTTTCTTGAAAGGCAGTTGATATATCCGTTGTCCAAAATCAGCCTTCCTTTCTCCTCTTTGAGATGAAATCATCGTGATTTTTGCATATTGTTTTGTCATAATATCCAAAAAGAGGGGAATACCCACATTCTGGATTTGGTGACAAGAGAGATTAAGTGTTTAATTTCTTTAAAAAAATTTTGGTATTTTGGGGCTCTTGTAAGTATTTTAGCCTTCTCACCATTCAAGAAAGTACTCAATGTTTCTTGGAATGATTTCTTCCCTCCCACTCTTCTGTGAGGATATACAAATCAGGCAGTAAAATCTGAAGCTCTTTTTGGTATGTGGATATGCTTTCTTCTCTGGATGATGATGTTGGCATGTTTTGTAAAACGAGACTTAATCCAGGTACCATAAATCTCAGTGAGACCTTTTTCATCATGAATTTCTCTGTAAAGCACAAATCCATAAAAGAGACAAGGTGTATCAAGAACCTTCTGGGAAAACAGGTCTTTTTATTTACTTCAGAAAGTGTATGCCTTTAATTTAGAGGACAATAAATCTGAGCCTCCAGAATTGGAAGGGGGGATGCTGGTGTAGAAAGGACATTTTCAAGATGTGACACCAAACAGAATGACATCCAGCAAGCCATCATCATCATCTGCAATTGATTAGCCACAATTTTCTCAACTCGTGGCTGGTATTCAATGAACAGCAGTGCTGTGAAATTCTGGAAGCAGGTGGGGAATGAGAGCACTTACTGAAAGCTAATATATATCAATAAATTTTTATTTTTGTGGTGATTTTATGTTAACCTAAACCTCGATATATTATGTATGCAAACTGATCTCCTGTTAAGAAGTGATTATAATCAAATGTTTTATTCCATTGTGAATTTAATTTATTTCATATTTTAATAATTAGGAACAAAAATTCTGAGGGGAAAATTACAAGCATTAGCTCTTCCATCATAAAGGTTATATTCTGACTCTGCTCACATAATGTTACAAAGAGTATAAATTGGCAGCTGTTCAGGACAATTTCTTCAGTGAAAACCTCCCAAGTATTAACTGCCTGTTGTTTTGTTTATTTCCCTTGTGACAAGAACTCACGATCCAAAAAGAATTGAAGTGCATTAATTTCTTTTAAAGGACGCCTCTTAAAAATTGCTTTCTGCTGCCTCCATACCAGAGTCTCTGTGATGTGACAGTCTCCTGAGTAGGAGTGAGGACACTTTGTGGTGGCAGGATTGACCCTGTTGTAGCAGGAAATGAATCATTCAGAATGCAAATAAAGACAGCAGGACTGAACAAGGAGCTTACCTCAACAGAGCAGAGCTGAAACTGTGGCCCAGTTGTAGATCTGTTACTTGATACTTATGCAAAGCTCATAAATTATTGAGAGTGTTCCTTGATTACAGCTGATGCTTGGTACGTAGTTCAGTGTTTCATACTCAGCTGTACTTGCATTGCCATGACATTTCCTTTGTTGTTTTTCGAATGAAATATATTCTTCATTTCCTTCCTCAAACTGTAGAGCTGCGAGATCAAATCGTATCTGTTCATGAGGAAAAGAAGACCTTGGCCATTGAACTGGAAAACCTGAGGTGCAAACTTGCAGAAGTAATTGAAGAAGTATGTATTGTACCATGGAAGGCGAGATCATGTTAGCGTGGAGTCGGTACTTTCTGTATCTTATTTTGCTAAAAACGCTCAGTTGTGAAGTTAATTGAATACTGTCTAATCTCAAGTCCTGCCAGGGATGGATCACTTAGGGCATGTCCCTGGAAGGGGCCTTCTGAGTCACTGTCCAGTCTGCCACTGCTGCTGGCGCATGGCTTCTCTTACCTGTTTGACCTGTTCTAATGCCCATATTACAGCTGTCACCTGCCCTTTCTGACAGCCCCTCACCCATCACAGCCTGCAGGGGTTTTTTGGATTTCCGTAAACCCCTAGATGTGTAAGAAATACTTTTGTAGGACACGTAGTTTAATCACTGGTGCTACTTCATTGAGTGTATCCTTAAGTTTAGCCATTACCACTGCTGTGTCATGGTAATTAGACCAGCAAATTGGCTTTTCAAGCCAGCAGAGTTTCGTTCCTGCTTGAAAACTGGATAAGCCATGTATTGATGCAAATCAGGACTTAGTGGCTCTTCCTGTCTATGCAGCACATGCATTTAGAAAGACACAGCTGACAGCTCTTGGACAATAAACAGAGCCCAGGAAAAAAAAAACAACCAAAAAACAAAACAGGAGTCTGACTATACTAAAATGCAAACAGCCAAGTAACTTTTCGGCCAGGTGCTATGGCACCTGATCCTGAAAGGTTCCACAGAGGTTATATTTGCAGCTGTGACTGAAACGTGCCATGGGAGGTTTAGTTCATAACCCTTTTATGACATCTATTATGACATCTGTAAGGTGGAGTAAAAATGCTTTCCATCCCACTGGAAACCCCAGCATTGAGCCAAACCTAGGAAACACAGCTACCTACAGTAAAACACTGCTTGCATTATGTATGTGCTGTATGCCTTATGCCATTAACTGAAATGCTCTTGTTTTTGATGTGTTCTTTATACTTTTGTAGGTAAATAAGTTGAAAGAAGAAAAAGCTGTTTTGACAACTGAAGTTAATAAGCAACAGAAACTGCTGGAGAAATGCAACAGAGGTGTGTGGTCTCAGCAGGCTCTCTAACAGTGATCTGTTACATCCTTTGCAGAAGCTTCAGAATTTTTCTGTTGCAGTACAAAGAGTAGCTTACAGGACAGTGACTGTGGTCCAGATCTGACACTCAGCCTTATTGCTGCAGGCACTGCATCAACTCATGGACTGTTCCAGACTCTCTGTACTCCAGGAAAATGTGACAATGTAAATAGCAAGTGTTTGGTGAGAATAGGGAAACTTTTTCCTGTGTGGCACAAGTGGCAAACTAGGGTAGGAGGACAGTGTTTCACAGAGATGGATTTTGAACCTTAATCTCCTGTTTTCCTAAATCACTACACTAGTCTTCCTTTTAGTTGGAATGCAGTTTATAATTTTGAATGTCTAAAGACTTGGGAGCCACTTCCTTTATGTTCAGAGGATGATGAGAAAAAGGCAGGAGTGCTTGCATGTAAGAGATATGATTTCCAAGTTATAGAAGAAAACCAGAAATTTTTCTTTCTGGAAAGACAAGAGAGGTAAAACCAGGGCAGGGAAAGTCTGAAATGAGATATGACTCAGAAAAGGAAAGCTTTTGCTTAATGAAGGTGAGTTTTGCTTCTACATGAGAAATAGTTGATCCCAAAGAATTAAGAATAAGGGGAAAAGTTTTTAGTACCTTGGATTACTCTGCTCTTTCGTCTTGTTGCTTACTGAGCCTTATGAAATTAAAAAGGGTTTGCTAAAAAGCCTCACTGAGTGTTTCCCATTTTCCTGGAATGGAAGACAATTGGTCTGGCTGAGATGCAGTAGGATCTGTAAGCTTTCTCCAGCTGTCCATCTCTTACCTCTTCCATGTGTCTGCACTGCTTAAGCCTATGACTGGCAGTACCTGAAGGCTCTTACAACACCAAACTTCAGAACAGTTGATTAAACAGATTAGCTTCATGCTTTTGATAGGAGAGTGTGGCAGATGAAAATTTTCTGAAATGTTTTCTTTTTTCTAAGCATTATCAAAAGAACAACCCCTAGTTTCACATTTGCCTGTTTTTCAGGAAGGAAGAGTTAAAGCAAGATTTTTTTGTAGGCTTGAAATGAGCTGCCAGAGTATCTATTCAGTGTCTCCTGTATCCTGTGTCTGTGTAGCACTGTGTTGAAGCTGTGCACTCAATGCATTTCAGTCAGAGCTGATGAATTTATCTCATTTATTTCTAAGTATTTGGGTTGCTTGTTGGGTATTTTTTGTGTGTTTTTCGTGGTTTTTTTTTGTTTCTTTGCTTTTTTGAGTAAGCTTAATTTTGAGAGTCAGGTGGGCTGGGATGTACCTCCCACTGGCTAAATTACCACTTACTGTACCTACCTTTAAAAAATGTTATGCTTATTTGCAAACCAGGTAAACAAATACAGATTCCTCGAGAATAACATAATCTTTGATATATTCAGCAAAGCTTTCTTGAGGCAAAGAGAGGTAAAATATGGTCTGTGGTACTTGATGCCTGTTACTGGAGATTTTGAGTCTGAGCAGGAGGAGTATTACTCTGCAGAAGATTAGAAATTGTGCATATATGTGGTGTGGTTTAGGACAAATATTGTGAAGAGGACTGTATATGGAAATGTAAAACTAGGTCATGCTGTCAGTCAGGGATTCGTGGTACTAGGGAATAGCAGCCAATGTGGGTAAATCAAACAGTAGTTCTTCTTTTGATCTGTTCCACTTCTATTTCTGATCTTGTTTTATCCTTATAAACAGTGTCTGTGCTGGCAGTAGAGGAATATGAAGAGCTTCATGTAAACTTCGAGCTGGAAAAGAACCTCCGGCAGAAAGCAGAGTCATTTGCACAGGAGGTGAGTGGTCAAGGAAAAGGGATCTTATAAAATACTGGGCAAAACCTTACCAGCTTGGATGACTTGATTTCAATTCCCAGCTCTCATCCAGGCCCACATATGACTTAGCCAACATCTGTACTTCATCCATAAAAGTGAGTTTACTATTTCAACAAGCACTTACAAAGCACTTCGGAATAATTCATGCAGTCTTACCTCTGTCCCCTTTCAAGGCAAGGCTTTAAATTTATCATGGGCTTAGTTAGCTACAGCATTCCAATGTGGAATATGTAGTAGTTGGATCAGGGAGACATTAGCTGCCTTTCTAGTGATACAGTTTGAAGACTGTCTTTCCTGATTTCCTGAAGAATATGTGGACTCATAAAAAAGGTGTTTCAAAAATACAGTATTAGTTGAAGGACTCATTTTCATTTTGAGATATTATATTGAAAGTACATTTTGTAATTGAATAATAAACTGACAGGTAAGAACTTAAGTACAATGCCAAAGAAATGCTGATTATTTGCAAACAAGTATTTCTTGGGTTTTGTCATAATTTAGTTGTTGTCTCTTCTGAGAATATGGGCCCCTGTTGGTGCAGACTGTCAGAGCTGTTCACTTGAAGGCTTTCATTCCATGAAGTTCTCTTACCCAAAATGGAATCACTACAGCAGTGAACTTCAGGTCTGCATTATTCTTTCCTTTATGTCATCCTTTGGTATCATGCTGATCAGAAAGATTTTTAGAAAATGTTTTAAAAAACAGGACCATGTGACAACAAAGGCATTGCTCATTTGTGTTTGGGGAACTAGTATTTCAAATTTCTTTAAAAACCTGTTCTCACTGGCCTGGTTCCAAACTGATGGTGTCCCTTGAGTGACCCTGAGGCATTAGAGACAGGCTCTGGCCCACAACTGCATCCAGAGCAGCACAGCTTTCTGCTCGAGTGAGGCTGTGTGAGTGTCCTCATATGGATCATGTCGCAAGGTCACAGCTGTGTTTTGAGAGCTAAGTTTTCTAGGATGTGCTTACAGTAGCTGTGTTTGGATTATGCTAAGGATGTTCAGGGATTTTCTGCTTTCATTAGCCACCTGCTTCCTCGGTCTCTATAAAATGCTTCTTTTAAACCACAAAATTTCTGCTGGATTTTCACTTGGATTTTGCAAAATCCGCAGTGGTTGGTTGTGATAAGCTGTGTGGTGTTGAGGGAAGGAAGAGCTTTGAGTAAAGGGCAACAGTGCATGTTCAGTGCTTTGTTCTTGATTTGTTTGGAGCACTTGCAGAAAGAAAATAGGCTCCCAGTAACATGGCTGTCATTGCAGCTGAAGGATGGCACATCTTGTTTTGTATTAGTGTTTGTGATGTCTCAAACAGCCTCAACGCGTGTTTTAGCTCTCTAAAATACAGAACTACTGTCTTTGGGGTGCCTGCTCGGTTCAGTGGGCAAGTTGTCTTTCCAAGGGGCTGAAGTACCTTAAATTTGCCTTCATGGGGTGATTGGCCCATGCATTCAGATCCACCCCTTTCCCTTTCTCCTTAGCATGGCTTCATCTTCTGTCTTTGCATCATGGCTGCCATGGGAGGGGAGCAGGGAAGTGGCTGCTGGGGGCTGCTTTTTGGAGGGATGCCCTTGGCCTCCTGCCCTTCTGACAAGTGAGGAGGATTTGCTTCAGAGTAGGAGCACTTGGGAATGCAGGTGTGAGAGAGAACAGGCAGGTGAGCATGTGTGCAGAAGGGAGCACAGATGGGGGAGAGGAGAGACATGGAGCAAGAGAGGGAGGGAGCAAGCACATATAGGAGTGAGGGAACTCTTGAAAATCAGAGCTTTTGATTAAAATAAAAGAAAAGGACCCAATACAGCTTTAATTATAGTCATGCTGCTGGCACCACCATAATATATATTTAATTAATCAAAAGTGATCCAACCTCAAACATTAGAATTCATACTCTTTAGAGGTTCAAAAGAAACTGAGTAAATATTGTCAGCCGTGGTGTGGAGAGGGGGAAGGAAAAGGAGAGAGGGTTTGAAGTGAGTCACAACCCATTGTGAAAGGTACAGGAATCTGCATAAAAGAGCTAAATAAATAGAGTGTGTAAGGGGCGGAAGCATGGAAAAATCTGTACCTACCTGAATAAAGCAGGGTTGTTAACACAGGAATCTTGGCAAGCTTAACCAGAATTCTAGTGTCAGGTTTTAAGAGACACTTTAAGATCTCTCAGCTGTTTGTGGAGCAGTTTATAAGAAAACAAAGGAAGGCAGAGAGTATCTTGAAGGCCATTGCAATAATATAGAGGTACCCCTGAAAGGCACCCTCCACAAAGATGAGCAAAATACATTACATGCAGCCAAAGCAAGCCAAAAGCAGGAGAACACACTGTGAGAAGCAAATTGAAACTCTCAGTGATGTGAAAATCTCTGGAGTTTAACAAAATAAGCTTGCATAAGGGATTTATTAAACACACACCTTTCTATTATCAGTGGCGTTTTCAGAACAAATCCAAAACGCAGCCCTATACCAGCTACTATGTAGAAAATCAACTATTCCAGCCAAAACTAGCACAAATGAACAGTTTATTTCTGTTGTATATGGCAAAGAGACAACCCTGGCCCTAAAGTTCTCTGGAAAACTCATGGAGAAGAAGCAGTGTGCTCCCAAAGTTGACATTGAGCTTGGTTTTTTATTGTCCTCTGTATCTTGGACAAATAGGAATGAAATGTCAAACTGCTGAGCAGTTTGTTGGAGTTCCTTTCACTTCTGAGGCTACCACAGGCTTTTGCTCAAAATGTGCAGCTGGAGAGAAAAAGGAAAGGCTTCCCAAGTGTTTCTGGTAACTTGGAAAACAGTTTGCAGTTGGGAAGTTGAAAGGCTGCATTCAAAGGAGCTATGATCCACATGGATTAAAACACTTCAGTGAATCTCTAATGTGCATTGTGCATCTTTTCATTGACTTTCCATCCAGTGCTCAGTGTTCACACCATCCTCCTGGTGGATGTTTGTGCTTCTAAGAAACTGTTGCACAACAAAATGTTTGCATTTAACTTGTTTTTTCTCAAAATACCTGCATCTCATACCTGGGCCAGTGCACAACTGGCGTTGCTTACTCTGGGACTGAATTTTCCCATGTTGAAAGATAAAAGGTGGCTGTCAGCTTAGGGAAAATCCTTGTCACTCCTAGCAGATGTCTGCACTACTCGTGAGGTTGCACACACTGGATTTGGCTATCTTGATGACACGACCTCCCAAAGAACTCTTCCTTAGATGCGTTTATGACCTTTTGGTTTAAGTTCTGAAGACTTCTGCATTGACATGCTGCATCTGTGACATGCATCTGTGGGCACTGCAAAACCAGCAGTCGAGGAAGAACTCCATGCTTGCAAGTGCCACACTGTGCTTTACCAAGGATAGTTCAACAGCAGCTGGTATCTGAAGAGAATTAATTTGCAGTCCAGCTGACTGAACTGGATTTAATAATTAAAGAGACATGATAAGTAGTTAGTACTTGAATTCTCCTGGGCTTGGATGTTACCACTTTTGAAGCATGATGTAATGCTAATATGTTTCATCAAGCTTTTTCCCAGGAAGAGGCTTGGGGAATGGTAACAGATGTGTGCTCTAGGAAACTCTTTGGTCTTTTTCTCCCCATTCCTTCCCCCTTCCCATCTCTATTTTGTTTAGATTTATCTGTGGGGAAAAAAAGTGAAGATGTTTCCTCCTCTTTCATGTGGTGTATGATCTACTTCTGAATCTATTGTATTGTGTCTAAATGCTGTAAGACTGTGAGCATTGTAGAATGTACCACAGTGATTCTACCATGACAAAAAGAAAACTTCAGGAAATGAAGAAATAAATAACAATAGACATTATTTTCCCCCTATATTTTGGGCAGTTATGCCTCATAAGTGAAGAAGGAGTGCTTTAGCTTGAGAAACCTTTTTGTACAGAACAGGCTGGTAAAATAAATAATGCTCTGTTTTTAAGGAAGTGACATTGTTGATGGGAATTCAGTTTTCTCACACTCAAAAGTACATGCTCCAAGCACCTCTGTGGTGAGAAGCAAACGATGGACAAGAAATAGGCTTAACTCATCTACTCCATTTCTCCCATTCAGAGTGAGTTAGACCTCTTCTTTTGAGCCACAAAACTTATTAATGCTACAGCTTGTAGCTCTTTAGAAGCAGTCTTTCAGAAGTTGTCTGGCAATTAGCCATGTAACTAAAACCAACTGTGTTTTATCATTATTGGTCTGAAATATTATGAATCATCTCCATGAGTGACTGTTGGCTGTGCATATTATGCATATGTCCTTTTTCATGGTCACATTGCTCACTTTTCTGTGGCAGTTTGAAAATCCAACTAGATTAGTCTTTGGCTCCTCTAAAGGAGTGTATATATATATATATATATATTTTTTTTTTTTTCTGATTAGCCATTGAACTAAAAACCATACCTAGAATTGTATTTTAATCCTAAATTTTGAGCCACTTACTGCCCTGTGAAGCCATAATCAGACATGATCACTCTGTCCTCCCCATCACATAAAATCCTTCAAACATCATGTTCTTTTGGGGAGAGACAAGTACCTTGATCCTCCCTCTCTTGGGACTTATTTCTGGTCTGAGCAAAAGACTGTAAGGCTTCAGGGTGCACATAATGCAAAAGCCATCAGTACCCGTAAACCGTAAAAAATGTAAATGAGTTACCTCTCTGTGAGGATGAGTTGGTGATTCCTCACTAGGTTGTGGAGGGGATGGGCAGTGCTGCTGAGGATGGAAATAAGGACCAGCTGCTCAGTTGAATGATCTCTTTTCTGTTTGACACCTCCAAGTGTGACTCTGCCTTGCTACTTACCTTTTGTTGCTCTATTTATAGTGGACAGCATGCCACTGATTTTTATTTTACTTTATGCAGCTATTGATTACCTTATTAGAACAACACCTGCTGTACTGGGACATTTTTCTCCCTTCAAACTGTAACTAAGACAAAAAAGTTATTGCATACAGCAAATACCCAAAGGAGGTATAGATGGAAGTGTAGCCACACAGGGATATGGAAGAATTTCCTTTGTCATTGTTTTGCTGCTGGGAGAAGAGTTGGTTGGAAAGCATCCAGTTTTATCCTGGACATTAGTTATACGAGGATTGGTATTCCCAGGGACTTGACACTAACAGAGTTGCTTTCTAACTTTTTTAATGAGGAAGAATTCCTTTTTCAGCCCTGGTGTAATCAAAAAACAGCTGCAGTGAACGCTCTGTCGGGTAAGGGCTACAGCAAGAGGCTGAGAATGAGGTAAGGCCTCACTGAGGTCAAGGGAAAAACTTCCATTATTTTCAGCCCCATCTTTCCACCTCCCCAATTCTTGTGAAAACTCTACTGATGAAAAGGGTCCAGCTCCCATATTTCCTGTACTTTGAAGCTTCTCTTTGTAAACTCAGGGAGAGAAAGATATGTAACTGGTTTGCACTACACTGGGAGATTTTAAAAATTAGAATGATAGGTGTAAGCAAACTGTTTTTCTTTGTGATCTGCCTTTAACTGCAGTCGTGGTTTGCTGTAGATTCCTGCACTATTGACTTGTGTTTCCAGCATTGATTGGGATGCTCTGCAGATAATTGTCTAGCAGGTGGCAAAGTCGGAACTAATCCATCAATTGGTTAAATTCCACCTAGTCCAAATAATCTTGTTAGTAGCTGTTTTGCCCTTTCAGCAGTCACTTTAATTAATATTCAGGGTTGTGCAGATAATCAGGTTTCTGCCCTGCTGAAGCAGGGATTGATTTTTTAAATTTTAAATTAGAATTCATTTTTAAGGGCTTTTTTTGTCCTATGTCAGACACAGAGAGCAGCCTCTCAAAAACTTTGAATCAGTACTACCAGCTTGCTTTCTGCTTTGTCTGACATGACTGTCCTGTCTGGTTTTGTCCCTGTGACTTAGAATATGCTGGCACTAAGAGAAATTGTGTAACTTCTGAGATGGATAGGACTCACTGTGACAATTTGGTTTTCATGTGTCTGATTGCAGCATTACCTTCTAATCAAAATCTTTTTTCTGTGGTGTTGAAGATACTTTCATATTTGTGAGTGGGAACGTGTTTGCAATGTCATGAAAGCAATTTATGAAGCTAATTTAAAATGCAGGACTTCATGTAAAAGCTTCTGAGAGAAAAAGTTTTCATCCAGGTCTTCAAAAGGATTCTTTTTCATTTTGTTGCAGAAGAATATGAAACAAAGTGAATATGAATTTTCTACACTTGGTGAAGTATCTGCTCAAGTCGAAGAAATCAAGTTGCCCAACTTGATTTCTTCTTGTTTTTGCAGCTTTCTGCTCCCTCAGGCTGGAACAACTCTGTTTGGTTGGGTTTAGTGGCAGAAACTTGGTCAAGAAAAATCTGAAATTGATCACCTCAAACTATTTTTCAGATTAAAAAAAAAAAATCCAGGTTTTCACTTTACTTTGGAAGTTCACAGTGGGTAAACTGTGATGTTTGCTGGAGTTGGTTTCTGGAGAAATGTTGTTTCTGTCAGGGTTAAATAACTTCTGTGAGTCACTTAACAGGAATGCAGGAGGCTTTGATACAGTATTGAGTTGTTTAGCAGTGATTTAGAGGCCTTTCTCAAGTATGATGTTCAAAGATTATGTTTCTTTTAAAAATATAAAATGTTAAATGAATGAGTTGCAATATAACAGCAAACCTTTATGGATTGTTTGTGGGTAGCTTTGATTCTCAAATTCTCTAGCCTTTGAGTTGTTTTTGCCACAGCCCTAAGTATAAGGTAACATAAATTGGTTTGACTGGTAGGATTTTGGGACAGAGAGCTGATGTCCAGTGCACGTTTGACTTTGCATTGTCAGCAGTTTGTTCCTGTTTGTTTTACACCAAAGTGCACCACATTCATAATTTCCTCTCCACCGAATGCTTCCAGTCCTTCCTGCCTGCCCCCATGGCACAGCTCTGCCCAGTGGAGTGTTCATTGCAGGTTTTATTGGCATTAGGGCTGCATCAATTGGCTCCTCCTGGCACGCAGGGTCAGGCAGGCTGCGTGGGGAGTTAAAAGTTCAGCAGTCAGTGTCTTTCTCGCTCTGTCTGCACAGCTATGCACAGAGCTGCTTGCTGGGAAGGCTCACTTGTAGTGTGTGTGCAAAGAATGCTTGTCACAAACCTGCATCAGCTCGTGTTTGTTAATAGCCAGTTGTATTTAAAGAAATAAATCACAGAGCACAGTAGCACCATGTGGGAAGAAACCGTTTGTTGTAGCTGTACTTTTGGTTTGTGAATAAAACAGGGTGGGAATCTGAAAAGACGTCATGGAACTTTTTTATTTCTAATACTTTATTGTTCAAATATCTCCTTGCTTTTGCTGAGCTCTACAGCAGTGTTTTTACAGTCTGAGGGAGTACCTGCATTCTCAGGCTGTTCTCTGTTCTGCCATAAGTGGCTCTGCTGACCTGTGCACACTCATGTGAAACCTCAGCATGACCCAGTCCCTGTTTCTGCTCTAAGAACAGGCACAGCTGAGTTTGTCAAGTGGAAGCCTGTGTTGCCTGGGGGCAAACCTCTACCTGAAAGAGATGTCAAGGTGCAGAATAAATTCACTAGGAGTGTCTTTGTGGGGAAGCAATCTTCTTTTTCCTAGGTCCTAAACAGTCTGGAAGGAGCAGATCTCTTAAGGAAACTGCATGTGCTGACAGTTTCTGCACCTCTTAAGTGAAGCCTAGAGAAGTGTGTGATTTTTTTTATCAATGTCAGGTCTCTAGACCTTTTGATTTTTGCACACCCCCTGCAATGCGTTCATTTGCCATATCAAAAATATAACTTGGGAAAAGGAAGGAACACAGTGATCAGAACTAAAAGGTTGAAATTGCCCTGAAAAGCCTTTTTCCAGGGCAAGTGCATACACTGATTACACAGACATGGACTGAAATTCATTCCCTGAAGAAACTAATTTCTATCATTCACATACCCAGCTAACCCTCAAATATAAGTGGGCTTTATGCCAAGGCTTGCAGACGTGTTTGAGGAGATGGCTTGTGAATTCACAGATGTTTCATCCTCCGCCTAGAGTTCTTTTAATCTTTCCAGAGTTCCCAGAATGGGGATCAGATTGTTCCCATTTCCAGGAAAGAGAATTCAGAGATGTGTTTAAATTCTGAATGCTGCCAACATGTGGGTAATTGAGGTGTAGCAGTGGGTGGTTCTCAGCAAACACCTGCTTCCTTTCAGTGTGAGCTTAGTTCTTGTAAATTTTACTCTCAAACTTCCTTTCCTCTTTCTTTTCACCTTCTTCCTCACTATTCCTGCCACATTACCATGATGTTACTGTCTTCTTTTTCTTTCCAGTTGCCATTTTCCCCAGGATAGCATTAGACTGTGCCTGACTGTTGTTTTTGTCTGGGGTGGGTTTTGTTTTGGCAGATGTTTATTGAACAAAACAAGATGAAAAGGCAGAGTCAGTTGCTTCTGCAAAATTCTGCTCCTGATCAACAGCTTTTGAAGGCTTTGGATGACAATGCAAAGCTAACTCACACATTAGAAGAAGAGAGGCTTCAACACCAGCAAAAGGTATTACAGAATTTCTTTTCATCTCATGCAGAAGTCTTTGAAAACCTCCTGAATTTAAGGAGAGTCATGTCTTTATTACATTCAGAATTACTTGAGATCATATTCCCTGTAAGAGCTCAGAGTTTAAAAACTAGATTTCAGAGAAAGTTGTGATTCCCTTCTTTTGGGTCACCGTTCAGACATGCGTACGAAACTCGAAGGCTTTTGAGCCTGAAGGCTCTGGTTTAGGAAAGTGTTTTATTCTGGCTGCCAGTAAAGTGCAATTACAAGCAGTAAGTCGGGTTCCATTAAGTGAAGAGATGACAGGAGAATATTTTGGGCATTGAGTAACACAGAGGGTGTCTTGGGGGATAAGCAAAGAAGAACACAAGGTGAGAGGTAGGCAGTTCACATTAATAGTCTGTGTCTTGCTGAGGAAGGGGAAAAGCCAGACATACTGAAGCAGGGAAGTGTAAGGTGAATTTACAAAGTGGTGTGAGAGGATCTAAACTGCTAGGATATGAACAAATATATTCTTTGAAACTGAACTAGATCAATCTCTTTTTCTGGGAGAAATCACCATTGCTTCCCAGGAAAGCCTGAAAATGAGCTTTCCTTTAGCCCTGAGGTCTGTTCTTAAAACTCTGTTAGTAGAGTAGTGCTAGGGATAGGCAAACAATTCCTGTCCTTCCACCAATGCAGCAATACTAAGACTATGCAATCTCAAATGCTTTTGAATAAGTATTTTGGAAGAATAACTGCCGGTTCATAGAAAACCTCTGCATCTTTGGCTACTTGGAAGTCTAGAGCAACATGTATATACTCAAGGATCTGGGAAGTTACTGCTACTCTGCATCTGAATGCTGCCTCTGAATCAGATATTCCATAATTCACCCACTGGCATCTGCATGAGTTGAGACAAGGGAGTTTAAATAACCAGCCTGTCAGTGGAAGCAGTAAGAGAACAAAACTGTCAATGTTCTCGTGCTTCAAATGAGGAAATGTTCTGAAATTAAATTCTAATTATGTGATAAAAACTCTATAAAAAGAAAAGGGAATGACGTAGAGCTTAAGTACCTTGGAGCTATTTTAAAGAAGAGAAAGCAAGTTATGGTCATGACAGAAAATTCTGACAGCTCTCAGAAGAATCTTTCCAGCTCTCATTCAAAAATTTTCCTTTTTCTGAGACTTGTGCTTCACTCCTATGCTATAACATGATGTTTTGAGGCATAACTGTGCCTAGTGGGTTATTTGCCAACAGGAGGGATGGAAAATGCCATTTATTGTGATGAATGGTCTTGTTTGCCAACTGCAGATCAAAGAATTGGAAGAAAAACTAGAGAATCAATCACTGCATAAGGAGATTAGTCGCCTTAAACAGCAACTAGAACTTCTGGAAGAAGATAAAAAAGAGCTGGAGCTGAAATGTCAGCATGCAGAAGAAAAAGCTAGAGACCTAAAACATTCAGGTAAAATCGTGTAATAACATTGATTTTAGGGATAAAGTGTGTGTGTGGGGGGGTGGTTGGTGCACATCTAGTGGAATTATACATGTTACATTTGAGACCCCAGAAACTTTTGTGTACCTCTGATTCAGACCTGTGCTTCACTAGACAAAGTACAGCTACTGCCTTCAACTGCAGAGCAATCATATCCAAAAGGTGTGAAAAAATAACCTTGTAAAACTTTTGTGAAGTACAAAAATCCTGCTGTTAGGTTGCCCTGAGTCTACAGATGGATAAATATATGGGAATGGGTGTCTGTGTGAAAGACACAAAAGATTGTACCTGAAATTTAAAGTCCCTCAGATGCTTTTTAACTTTTTTACCTTTTATAATTAAAAAAAAAAGTGTAAAATACTGTAATTTTAATTTGAATCCATCATTGCAAGAACAAAGAACCATATCCACTTTGGAAATCATGTTCTGTACTTCTGCCATAATTCCTACTGTACACAGAACAATTGCTAAAGATTTTTCTATCTAAAAGGAATTCAAGACTTTTTTCTGTTTCTGCCCTTCCCCACTTAATTACATTTGACAGCATTTCAAGAGCAGAAAAGCAATTTCCACATTTTAGATCTGACATGAAAACAGGAGAGAAAAAATCCATTCTGCCACCCCCCAATTTTGACCATTTTTATGGGAAAAGCCCACACCATCAGCAAGACAGAGATAAGTCTGGAGGCTGAAATTGTCAATTTCTTTCATTTCTCATTAGTTCATTCTCAAATGCAACCTCAAATGGACCATTGCAGGAATGGGATTAAGTTTTCCCTGCTCTATCATTTTATATGAAGACTCCTGTATGAGGGAGAGTTTTAGTTTCAGTAGTAACAGAGGTTGGAGGTAACTGGTTTAATGGGAGTCCTGCATTATTCTTGGTAGAAAATGTCAAAAATAAGACTTCCAGCAGTTGTGTGGTTTAGTCTTGTTTGTTAGTTAATTAAGGTTTTTTTCTTAAACCATGAAAGTTGAGTTTTAGAGGAGATGTGAAAGCCCAGGAATCACTGTGCTTTGTTCCATTGCTCTTGTGCAGTTGATGAACTCCAGAAGCGAATCCAGCAGTCTGAAAATCCTGCTCCACCTCCTCCACCACCACCACCCCCTCCTCTCCCTCCTCCTCCTCCTCCCAACCCCATACGGTGAGTGCTCACACCCAGTGCTGCTCTGCACAAGCACAATTCCTTACATCAGCTGGCATCCGAGCAGGAAGAGTGTCTTTAAAGGGGAAAAAAAAGCTTTTTCCACCTGTCTGGGGCTCCTGAGCAGCAGGACATGCTCTGTGCCCCACCTGCCCACAGACTTAACACCCTGACCAATTCTGAACACTGTCTGCCTTGCCAAGCCTAACAAATTGTCTAGACTGTGACTTTGGAGGAGGAGGGATACCTGTCTCCTCTAAATTTAGGAGATTATTTTTTTTTCTATTCACCTGATAGCTGTAATTATAGACTTGTGAAATGCTTTCTATTGCCAAGAAAACTCCTTTGAACCGAATTGTATGTTAGATTATTGTGTGTCCCTTCATGTCAGATACTGATGATGAAAATGCAGACTCCATTGAGTTCCCACAATTACTTTCATAAGTTAAAAAGGAAAGGGAAAAAAAAAAGAAAATCACCACCCAGTCATCAAGCAATTTTGGGCAATATTAGCAAAATTTGGCCTGATTTCTGCAAAGGACTATAAAAGAGGTTGACCAGTCTATGATGTATGAGGCATTACACCCAAACAAATTAACTAAATCGTAAGGGTGCTTAGTTAATTTTAGAAACTCAGCTAATCTTCATGTTGTCTGCTTTGTTTCAAAAATAAACAGACTTTGGTGACAGTTTGCAGCCTTCTGTAACAGAAATGACATCCAGGAGTCTTGTTAACTAGTGTGCTAAATATGTGGATAGAGATGGTTAGTGGGGAGAATTCATCCCTTTGTGCATCTCGCATTGTTTTTAGAAACTAAACATGTTCAGAACAGTTGTGTTTGGCCTTTTGCTTCTTTTATGTCCATCAACTCATTTGGCCTGCTTGCTTCGTTCTCACTAATGGATAGCATGAATTAACCGTGTAGGAGTGCTGTGGGATTTTTTGTTTAAACTTGTTCCCTTTATAGTTTTGAATAGATGAAACTATTAATTTCAAGCCCTGTAGTAGCAAAGTCAGACTATTTCCTCATGCACTCTGATGTGTATGTGCATAGGAGTTGTTTCAGGGCATAGGCACTGGTGCTGCTTTTTCTGGGACAGAGTTTTGACCCTTTATTCCTGGGATGTCACTGGTCTGTAAAGAATGATGTTCAGTAGGGAGTGATGCCTTTCTGACACATCAGACATGCACAGGAGCTTGTGTTTGGGCTTGAAGATGAATCATTTACTGGTGTGGACTTTAGCGTTGTGACTGCAATGAGGGGATAATTACTTGACACTGTAAGGAGATTACAAACTTGGAGATGGTGGGGAGATACTGATCACCATATTTAAGTGTCCTCTGGAGAACAATACTTCAATATCTACAGCTCTTCCTTCTGTTTATTATGCTGGAGCAGCTTCCATTTGTCATGTGTCACGATGAGACACTGGCTTTTTAATATTCAAATCTGGAGTGTTTTGATTTGTGCCTAATGTCTGCTAAAAAGAAATAAATTTCTCTGGTGCATTTTGATGGGAGGCATTGTGGGGGGTAATTCAGTACATCTGCATTCAAGAACCATTAAATGAGTCTTTTGTGAGTGGCTGTATAATCAGGTATAAGCAAGCTGGTGGTGTGTCATGTTCAGGCTCATTCTGACAGCGTGTGACACAGGACACAATGACAATCTGCAGTTTCATTTCCCCCCAAGGTCTCTCATGTCAATGATTCGCAAGAGATCTCACTCCAACACCAACGTGAGCAAGAAGGAGAAACCTCCTCAGCAGGAGTCAGGTACAGCTCATCCCTTCTCAAGCCGTGTGGGTTATCCACTGGCACTGCAGGAAAGCTGGTGGAAAGGCAATGTGGATAAAGATGGGGATTCAGATGCTGTTAATTGTCAACATCAACTACAGCCATCCATGCCCCAGCATATTCCTCTGCCTTGTAGTCAGAAATGGGATTGCAGCCCAGGAATAAGTGCACCAGGATGGGAATTGGTATCTTTGGTACTACAGCTTTGCTGTTCCTGTGAGGGATGGCTGAAGACTCTGGGCTTCTCTGCTTTGGAGAAAAGGAGGCTGAGGAGCGACTTTATTGCTCTCTACAGCTCATGAGGATGGGACAGGGAGAGGGAAGTGCTGAGCTCTTCTGCCTGGGATCCGGTGACAGAACACATGGGATTGGTTTAAAACTGCATCAAGGAATGCTTAGGCTGGACATTAGGAAGAATTTATTTATGGTGAGAATAGTCAGACACTGGAACAGTCTTCCCAGAGAAGTGATTGATGCCCCAAGCTTGTAAATTTTTGAGGCCCTTGAGAACATGTCTAACTTTTGGTCAGCCCTGAAGTGGTCAGGCTGTCAGACTAGCTGATCATTGCTGATCCCTTCCAACTGAAACATTCCCAAGTGAATTTGTGTGGCTATCATAGCCATCTCTGCCTCCACATCTGAACTGGCCATCAGCATCCAGTTTATTTTTCCAACAGGATTTGAGTATGAACAGTCTTTGAGGCTGCAGGTCAAAAACCTCAGGGGAAGACCTAGCACTTGCTGTAACTGGAGAAATGTTCTAATCTTCCTGCTTCAGCTGCAGCATATGCAGAGCTTTGTGCTTCCACAGGTTACCTGGTAGAAGCAGAAGACCAAACCTACAAGCATTAAACAGAGAGCAGGTGATATTCAGGATAATACAGGGAAATTTCTGAACTTCCACATGGCAGTTTCTTCTGTCCAGAGCCTCTCTACAGAGCTTGTTTGTTGAATACTTCCGTTTTCATCCCTCAATTCGTATCTTGTGAAATTACCACTCAGAGTGGACTGTAATTCTAATCCTTTAATAACACTGAAAACCTAAAACAAAACAGTCTTCCACTAAGGTGGCTCTGCATGCAAAGTAACAGCTGAAATTGCATTTTATTGTTGTTAATGGAAGCTGAAAACTTAGTAGGTTGAGAACAGGAGTTAAGTACAGATTTACAAATGACTGTGAGTGCCTGAAGAGTCAGAGCTAGTTAGACAGGCATTGCCAGTTAAATAACCAAGGGTTTTCTTGCTGTTTCTCTCTTCCTTCTGAAACAGCAGGAGTTTGTTTGTAGTGAATTGCTTAACTCATTTGCTGCCACTTAAACAAAGAAGGGAACCTGGCTGAAATTATAGGATATAACTGTTAAAAAAAAAAAAAACCCTGCTGTTAGCAGACTAATGGTATGTAAGTAAGGCTGGATTGTTGCATGCAGCAGGAAGTGAGGGAAAGAAAGTATTACTCCTCCCGTTTTTCAGGTGAGAAACAGAGGAAAGAAATGACCTGAGCAGGTCCTTGGGGGAATTTCTGGGAACTGGTTACCAGTCTGAGAGAAACAAGGTTGTTGTTGGTCTGGATAAAGGAGTTAGAGGTGACTTTGTACCGAGATCTCTGATGAAGAGTGAATCTTATCTTTCAGTAAAAGTCCAATTATGGTGCCTTGATTTTTCAGGGTTCCTTACCTTGAAGCATTCTAGTTGTTTTGATTACACCTTTTTGTTGAGACTGTCACAAACAGTAAATGCAGGAAATACTATGAAATTCACTCTAAGTTTTCTACTACCCATTCTTTCATTATTTATTAGCAAACTAACAGTTCTGACCTTTCTTCAATCATATATAAACTGCTTTTTCTCTTAATAGTTGAGCTGTTCTTAAAATAAAAATAAAAGGGAGAAAGTTCTTTCTTGATCTAGTTATTATATCAAACTTGAGGCTTGTTTTGACCCCTGTTAAGGACTTAGAATGAGTGGTTTCTATCCCATACCTCCAGTTAAGCTTTTATATTATAAACAGCCTGTTTGTGAAATTAAAGCCTGACATTAAATCAGCTTAGAATACAGAAACCACATTTCTATGAATCATCAATGGTACCCTGACAAGTGAGAGAGCAAAAGTCTTTTTAAAATTCCTGTTATATAAGGTACAAGGTTGCAGCTTTGAATAGCATCAACCCTATTTCTCCATATTTTTGCTCTAAGTGCTCTTCCCCCCCTTGTCTTTTGTTTTGTTATCCAGAATGCTGATAAATTAGCAGATTGCTGTATCCAGAGGGAGAACATGGTTTTTACTTTGTACCATTTCTCTGTAGTTCCTGTCTGAAATGGGATCTGCTCTTTGGCTTTTCTAGCAGGTGAAGAAGTCACAGATCTGAAGAGGCAAGCTGTGGAAGAAATGATGGACAGGATTAAAAAGGGAGTTCACCTGAGACCAGTCAACCAATCAAGCAGGCCTAAAACAAAGGTTTGAAATAAATAAGAGAGCGATATATTAGCTAATACAGTAATTTACACTGAAAATAAACTTTTTTGTTAAATATTCAGAAGAATGCATTTTCCTCCTTACATTTGCTTGATTTTGGAGAAAGTGAATTAGAGCAGCATATATCTGAACTACAGGGAAAAAAAATGAAGGCAGCAGTGAGTAAACAAAGACCAGTTTCTTTGACACAGAAAAGAAACTTGTAAACAAACAGCTGCTAGGAAACAAAAAGCACAGAGACAATAACTGAATTGGTTAAAGGGGTGATCAACAAGCATACTGCATTGGCACTTTTTTTTTTCTTTTATGCAACACTTACAACTAATACCTAAATGTGGTTACTAAAACATTGCTTACCTTCTTCACAAAAGCATCATCTTTATGTATAGTCTGTGATTCACTGTTAAGAGCTGAGGCTCCTCTCTTCAGCTGAGGAAGGAAACAGATGGAAAGTTAGCCCTGTGCCCATGGGAAGAGAGGGCAGAGGAGCATCACATACCCCAGGCCTGAGCAGCAGCCCCTGTGTGAGGTCTGTCTGCAGCTAGAGTCTCTCCTGCACCATTTCTCTTGGCTTTTAACCTCCATATGTTGTCTTTGTTTACAGCCAGAAACACCAAAGCCCTCGGAAAGTGCAATGAAAGAATTAAAAGGGATTCTGGTAAGAGAACTTTCAGCTTATGTTTCATTGTTTTCTCATTGAGCTGACAGGGTCTTCTGTGGAAACTTGGAAACTTCTGGATTTTGGTTTGAAGCCATGGAGCAGTTTTGGAGCAAATCCTCCAATTCTACCTTTGACTTTGGTTTGTTTGCCTTAAGGATTGGTTTTGGTCTTGCTAGAATTTGTTTTTGAACTCTGCTCTGGTTATGCTCCTGCCACTAGAGGGGATTTTATAGTCTGTGTCTGCCATAGATCCTTTGGAAACTTTCCAAATACTGACAGTGGGGATGATTAGGGATGGAGAGGCAGCTGACTATCTATATCTAGTCCAAAGTAAAGCCCCTGGACTGCACATGTAGTAGATCTCGAGTTCTCCTCATCAACTGCTGCCCTCTTTCTTGTGGCACCAAATTCCTTGTTAGCATAGATGAAGTCTAAATAAAGCAATAGCTCTGGTCTGTCTGCATTTCTGTGTTGAAAAATTTGATTCTTAATAGCTGTCCACATAACCATCTATCACAAAATACAAACATTAGCCATGTTTGGTCCAGCTGAGAGCAATGTGCTAAGTTTGCTCCTGTTGTGTCCTTTACTCATCTTTTGCACTGCTTGTTTTTAACTGGTTGCCTCTTTTGCACTAGAGCTAAAATTGTATCAGTCAGAAGGAGCTGTAGTCATTGCTCCCTGACTTCTGTAGCCCTGAAGCTTTTGAAGTACCACTTTGGCATGTCAGGTGAAATTCTGCCAGTGTTGAAGCAAAATACTTCACTTCCACTCTGCAGAAGGCGAAGCTAATCATTCTCACCATCCTGTGGTGTGTTAAACTTGCTGCTCTCCAGTCATGTGAAAGCAGGGGAAGAAGGGAAGAAATGATCTAGAGAGTCACCAGACCTTAATGCTGAGCCCTAATTAGAGGGACACATAATTAAATGCGGCAGTAAATACAAAAGGCATAAAATGCAATGCTGAGACTGTGTTTTAAAGGGAATTCCATAATTACAGGAATAGTCAGATGTGGTGTGCTGTTTGGACCAGTGAGGGTTGGACAGAGCCATCCTGCCCAAGGTTCTTTCATTCTCTAATAGCTGTTTTATTTCTTCAGCACTGTGTCACTGACATCAGGGGAGACTTGATTATGCACTTCCGAGGGAGCAGAGAGAAACCTGCAGGCACTGCACTTCTGTGTCAGGCTCCTTGCTTTTGAGCCTTTCAGGGTATTTGCAGTGCAAGACAAACTATAAAATGCAGCTCCAGTTTATTCTTGAGAGCAGTGATTAAGCACAGTCAGACAACAAACACGGGGGTGGAATGTGATGGAGTAAACATTTGTTGTTACTATGCTAATTATGCATTTTGTGTAGACCTCCATGTAATTGTTACAAACAAAACACATTTATGTTGTGCAAATTCCAGAGTTTGAGTGACTCCCTTTTTAAGTTGCTTTTGTGCATGTACATTTGTACAGATCTGGAGCATACTGCTAATGAAGAACCTGCTCAGTTAAATTTCAAAGTTTTGAAAGAAAATATTTTAACTTTTAGGCAGTAGTGAAGAATTAAGAGTTACTTTGCAGGGCCCCTGGAAGTACTATTTTCTTTTGTCCTTGGCTACTTCTGGTCAGAAGGTGTGTGCTTGTCAACAAAAGATGTCACAAATGTCTTATTTATGGTCTGGAGAAATGCTATATGAGTTTGATGCTTTTTGAAGGCTGAACAAACAAGATTCCTGGGACGACTCAGAGGGAGAATGAAGTAGTATATTTCAAATGTATCAAATGTACCGAATTTTCAGTTGCATTATGAACATTTCGGGGAAATTTTGCAATTAAGCAGATTCTGGTCCAGTAACTGAGTGTTGTGAATTGAGAGATGCATGCAGTATGCACTGAATGCATGTTTAAATTCCTGTAGGCAAGTTTGTGAGGTTTCAAGCTTTGCTTAAAGCCTCTTTTCCTCCCACCTTCAGAAAAGTGCTCCTGGACTTGCAGCTTCACTGATACTACATGCTAGCCTTGGCATAAAGCAGTAAATAATTTATTTCAGTTCTGTATATATAAAAAACTGTTTCAGCTTGAGATCTAACTCTGTGCAAAAGAGAAACCTTGAAGTATGTAGCCGCAGGGTCAGGTTTATAGCAGATCAGCTGCATTTTAGGATATGATATGCTGCAGTTGTAGCTGATAAATACTGACTTCTGCAGATACATGTGCACACCAGGGCACAGCAACACAGGACCTTGCTAAAATATAAAACCCACTGGAACAGTATAATTTGAGTCTTTGGCTTTTTACTAACAGAGGTTGAATGTGGGCATGATAACTGGTATTTTTAAAAGATCCTTTAAATGTTAAGATAAGGAAGTTGACAGCTCCCTGCAAACATTAGGATTTGTTAATTAGTGATCCAGAGCGTCTCTCATATGCCTGATATTAACTCCCTAGTGTACAGTAAGCGTGGTTTATCCCTTCACTGTGAAATCCAGGTAAGGGTGGGATGCTGGGCTGATCCCAGATGCTCATGTTGTACCAATGGAAGAGCTTGGCTCGCTGCTCTAGAGCTGCAGTGTGAAAGATCCTGAAGTTGCGTGTATGTGCTGCTTGGCAAAGCACAGTCTGTCCTCAGAGAGCTTCTCATGCCTATTTTTTGCTGCAGGAAACACTGAATAAATCCACCAGTTCCCGAAGCTTGAAGTCCCTTGAAACAGACAGTGGGGAAACAGAGCTGGAACGAGTTCTGCGACGCCGGAAAGTGACCACTGACCAGGACAGTGGCAGTAAGTGCTTGGCTCCTTTGCAGTCCTCTTCCTTTACATTCTCTTCCAGACCATTGCCATTGCAGCCCTTATGGAGAACTCCACCCCTTCCATACTGACTCCCTTCCCTATCTCACCTGTCGCTTTTCATCCCATTTTCTCCAAGAGATGCCTCTGTCAGGATTTTCTGCACACACAGAGATGTAAACTCAGGTTCCTCCTTCCAGCCTGGAGCTCAGATGTTATTGCTCGGATGTTTTTGCTGGAGTTAATGCTTGAATCTACTGTGAAAATACTCTTGAAAGTAATGCTATCCAGAAAAATGAGATTTAGGATTGATAATTTGCATTAACCTCCTCTGTGGACCAGGGGTCTGCATTTTTTATGCTTTACTGTCAGGTTCTGTAAGAAACTGTTGATGTTCTGCTTGGTTACACACACAGTCTGTGCAGGTGTGGGTCCATGCCATAGTTGATGCAGGTGTGGCTGGTTTGAATGTCACTGTGGAGCTTTATCTTGACTTTGCAGACAGTTTACTGACTCCTCATTGGTATTGAGAACAGGCTTTTCTGCCATCAGGCTGGGAGAGCACCGAAGTTTGCCTGGGTAGGACTGTGTGGGCAGCAGGAATTACCACCCCAGAGGGCAAGAGGATCAACATAGCAAGTGCTGCCTGTGGTACAACAGAGGGCAAATCTTGGTGGGGGGAGCTGAAGCTGCAAATGTGGTATTTTGATATTCTCTAATCTGCACTGGATGCTGGTTATTAAAATTCTATTTTAATTTCTGCAGTTAACTTGAGTTCTGCTCTGCTCTTGTGTCATTTCTAGACCAGTCTGGGTAACAGAAGCATTAAAGTTTCTTTGGTTTTTAGGTCCCACTGGAATCTTGGCCACATCAGAATCAAAGTCTCTGCCTGTGCTGGGTTCAGGAGCCAGTGCCCCACAGGCAGCTTTGAACAAGAAAGACGTGGAGACAGAATTCACTTCCAAAGTACCCAACTCAGGTCCTGTCTCTAACCAGCCCAAGGGTGCTACAGGCTCCAAGCCTACCTTACAGTAAGTAGAATATGGATTTCTAGATATATTTTAGTACAAGATGTGTTTAGCTGGTGCCTTTTGAAAGAGATATAATATCAATTTTAGTTAACAAGATAAATCTACAGTCTGCAGGTGTTTACCACTGACTTCTCAAATAATTTGCAGTCTCATGTGAAAGTAGAAATGAAATTCTCTGTAACATAGTTCTTTCCCTCTAAAACCTGTGAACATTCTTTAAAAAAAAGTTCATCTTTCCTGCCAAAACAAAATCAAGAGATCCTGAAGAATAACAAGGTTGAGGGTTTTTTCCATATCCTGAAGAGAAGAGGGATGACAGTTATACTGTTAAATCTTGATTAAAAGTAGTTCTAGCAAATGTTTGATAAAATACAATCACATGAGTCATCTTTGTGTAGATGCTGGTGTGCAGGGCAGTTTCTGTGGAACCAAAATTAGTCCTGACTATTACTCTTAAAAATTTGTTGGTACAAATTTTGAATTACCTTGAAGTCTCAAGATTTAAAAAAAAAAAAAAAAACAGTACTGCACTTGCACAGATGGGCAGCAGAATCTTTCATCACAGCAGAGTGAAGGCCCTAGGTGCCAGTCCAGCATCAGAGTTAAACCTACATCAGCAATATTTATTTCAGATTCCCTGGAGGATTGATTTGTTCTCCAGCATTACCAGGCTCCGTTTGGAATTAAGCTGTGCACTTGCTTCAGTTCCTTTGCCAGGTTGTTTGTCAGTTTGTCACTTCAAGAAAAGGAAATAGATGAGACAAGTCAGATTGGCAGAGTATTGTAGTTATGGCTAATTAAACCTCTGATTTCCTTGCTCTGTCAGTTAGAAATACCATCAGTACCAATTGTAGCAAGTTTCCGTTGCTTTGTTCAGAGGAGGGAGCCATGACAAAGGAGCTGAATATTCAGTTTGCATGTATTTTTATGAACTGATACTTCACTCTTATGCAGGTACTTTCATAATTTATTTTTGAGTGGATAAAGACCCCAATTTCCTTTTGTGTTCTACAGTTGTATTTAATTCCCACTGAGTATTAAAAGCAGAATGCCTTTTTCAATTATATGTATTTTCCCCTTTTATTTCATTTAAGTATCCTTAGAAGAAAGATGATCTTCATTTTAATTTAATCAGAAAGATGAAGATATGTTCAACAGTTAATTTGACATGAATAATGACATTACATTTTCTTGAACTCCTACCCTAACAGAAAGGTGAGGTTGTTCCTGAAAAATGTGTTTGTAGTTGGTGGATTTCTACGATTTTGAACAAACCAGAAAATACAAGCAACTCCTGCCACCTTTTGTGTACCTTTATTCCACCGAACGAAGTGGAAATTGCATTTACAAGAAAGGAAATGAAATAATTGCAGGCCCCAAGGTCTCGCAGAATGCGTGGTGAATTGACAGTGAAAAGGATCTTGTGTTGACAGTCACAGTTGTTATGTGTTATAAAAGCATATGTGAAGCTCAATTTATTTCTCAGCTTGCCTATTCAGTGACATCCCGAAAGACACATTTCACTTTAATTTATCTGTTTAAAGCATTAAAACAAATGTGGTGGGCCAGACTCCTTAGTGCTGCAGGGCTTCCCTGCACTGAGTCACTGGTGTAGAGGTGGTTATTTGGGAACACTCATCCTTAGGGATGGTTTCCTAGGGAGGGAGAAGGTGCTGGGGCTCTCCTGCTCTGCCTGGCCAGGCTGGCAGGAGGAGCAGGGATGACCTGCAGGCTCCAGACCACATTGCAGTGCAGTTGCTTTGCTTTTCTCTCCTGTTTCAGCAGAGCCTGGTAGAAGCAGCCTCCACACTCAGAGGTGTGAAAGTGCTGTTGGAAACAGGGATCATTGGAAGCAGGCAGCAGAGGGGAGTTCATTTGGCCAGCAGTTCTGCCAACTTGGCTCTGGAATTAGGCACTTTTCTGGGCTTCCCCAGAAGCAGCTTGATTTGGATCAGCAGAGCAAAACCAGGAGATGTGATCCTGGGTGTCCTGGAGGGGCCATACAGGAGCTGGTGCAGTGAATAACCCTGAAACGTGTGCTCTGAAGCAGGGGCTGCTTCCCTCCATGCTCAGCTCCTGTTGCACCACACCATTCCCTAAAGGAGCCCCTGTTAACTGAGCAAACAGGGCACAGCCTGGACTGGAATCCCTAAATGAGAAATCCTCTTCTCCTTATTCATATGTGAGATTAAAGGATGCAGCTCCTTCATCATTTGCAATTCCTTGAAATCTGACCAAGGTGTGGCTTCCTTCATTGCCAGGTGTCTTTTGCAGGGCGGGGTTTATTCTATTTTCTTCACCTAGATTTTAATGTACAGCTTGCTATAGAAAACCTGAATTTAGAACCCCTAGGTGAAGTGTTATAGTGCGAGAGGTTCCTGTGTATCTGAAGCCAGTAAGGAGATGGTTTGGATTGTGTGAAATTTTGCTGAGGTGGTGCTTAGGGGTGAGACATCAATAATGTGTGTCCTGGAGAGAAACTGAGGCCTTCCCTCGGTGTGCAGGTAACTTCCTCTGCAAATCTCTTCCCCAGTGTTTAACCCAGCGTGAGTGTAATTCTGTGCCAACTGCTTGGAAGAGAATAGGTGACAATTTCTTTTCCTTGGGAGCAAAGGGAGTTCCCGTGGCCCCCTGCAGTGTGATGGCACAGAAGGGAAGGAAGGGTGTGTCTGGCTCTGCCCCGGGGTTTTTGGTTGTTTAGTGGGGTTTTTTTCCAGCACGTTGTAAACATTGTGTTTCTGGGGTGCAGAGTTCTCTGCTGACAGAGTGCACCACAGAGAGGGTTAGTCTTAATCTGATGATTTTATACAATTAAAGGATTTGTCCTCCCTCTCCCAGCTGTAATCTTAGTACCCCAAATCATCCACCAGCTCTGCAGGGAGCAGCTCAGCCTCAGCTGGACTGGACCGCAAAGGTTTTCCAGTGCAGCTTGAACATGGGCAATTTAGTTTGAACAACAGATGAGGAAAACAATGGGATGTTCTGGAAGTTGGAGGTCTCCTCAGTTTTAACTGTTTTAAAAGCTGCTGATACGTTTTTCTTAGCGTATTCCCTTTGTGTGCCTTCTCAGTGCAGGCAGAAACTCTCCAAGATTCTTCCTTTAAGTAAATTTTCTGACCTTTTTGAGCTTTTCCTCAAAAAGCACCTGAAAATGGGAACAATCTCCATGCTAAAGATTGTCTGCAGTTCTGTCCTGCTGGCTGCTATGTTGACCACCTTTGTACTCAGCTGGGTTTAGCAGGGGTGCTGTGAAATGGAGAAGATTTCTTGTACTTCCTTCACAGATGTCTGGTGTGACAGGTAGCACTGGTACTGGCAGAGAAGGGAACAAAGGGCTAGTTCTCCAGTGTCACTGTTAATATTCTCTGTAATGTCTGTTTGACAAATGCTGGTAGTAGTGTGATGGAATTTTTTGTTCATCTAAGACTTTGAAAACTTCGAATTGGTGTATTTTTTTACTGTTGCTCAGTTTTAGTCTTTGGTCCTCTCTGGTTTATTCTCCTGCCTTGTTAAGAATTCTGGAATAATAGACACATCTGCAGTTTTTGCTTTTGTTCTCAATGAATACTGACATAAAATTCTGTTTTCTAATGGGTACATATTGCAACAATTTTACAATGATTTAATGAACAGAGCACCAGATCAGGGTAAATAATGCCAAGATTCTAATATTAACAGAGGAAACAAAGAGAATCCAAGTCGCAGTCAACAACCTGATCTTTGGTTTGTCCTTTTGTACTCCTACTGTAAGTTGTATGCTCAGGTCACAGCAGTGCTAGTTCACAGACTTTAGTAACCCTTTAGTATTTACACCTTCTGTAGGTTCTGTAACTATATACAGAATATATTGCTTTTGATACTCTTCTATAACAAAGCGTGGAACATTGCATATCCCACAGAATTAATCTCAGATGCATTTATCATCTACATCTGTATTTCACAGTGCAGATTTTATGTGTTTAGCCATGAAATATATGCAGAGTTGTGAACAACTGTGTGTGAATGATTACAATAGAACTAGGGTCTCAATTTCTGGCTTAAAAATATAGTTGGACGAATAACAAGAATATTGGTAACAGCATTAACAATCTTAATGAGGGAAGAGCTTTGCATAGAACTAAATGCAAATACTTTGGACAAAACTGAGTTGTTCAGAACTGTGACAAACTCTGTCTTTACTCATTGCTTGTCCCAGCTTTATTTGTAACAGTAGATGCTGTTTTTTGAAAAGAGGCACCAAAATTATGTTCATTCTTTACACTGAAACATTCTGCTCTTGGCAAACTGTTGAAACTAAGCTGTGAATATCTGATAAATAGGGTTAATAATTTTTAACAATGCCTCAGCTGTAACAGCAGCATTGTCAGGCTGGTGCTGCACCAATGTAAAGCATTTGAAGAAGGCAATACTAGTACAACAAAGTCGGATAGTAATTCTTATTTTTATGCTGCAAACACTGATTTAATCACCGGTTTTCTCCATTAAACTACTTTATATCGACATCTTTCATTTTTCTGTCCTTTGAAAGGTGGTAAATATGATTGCCATTTTATCCATTTTTGTTATAAATGAAACAGACTTCAGAGTGTTTGGCTGTGCATCAGTTGTTGGAATGCTGCCATACACTAATGCAGACTCCCCACTGTGAGCCCAGTGAAGAATTATACTTTGATTCACCAGATTGTATTAAATAGTCCAGCTGTTGGGATTTGAAAGATAGTTACCTCCAAAGTGAAATAAAAATGAACTTGGCATTTATGGCTTTGACCATTTTTATAGTGTTGGGCAATCAGCTTTTCAAAAGTAGCACTTTTTAAAATAACCCTCTTCTGGTTACACTGCTTTAAAAAGTTTAATTTGCTGTAACATTCAAAATACCCCACCTTGTATTTTTCTGGAATGATTGGCAACTTTTGCATAAAATAAGCATTATTTTCCTTTTGAAATCACTAGCTTCTGATGATAATCAAATGAGTCTGAAACTGTATCTATTAGTGCTAATTTCTGCATTAATTAACTTATACCAAAGTTCTAATGTTAGAGACAATTCTTGTAATTAAAGCTTGAACATGGAATTTCATTTGCCGTATCCAGTGCTGCAGTAAAGCAAGCTGAGTAAATTCTTCCTGAAATGGAAAGTGCAGAAATTGTTGTTTCTAAGTTAATTTTTTTGTTGTTGTTTTCACCTGTTCATTTACTCTCTCCCCACCAGGTGGGAGCCAGTGCATTCCCCACCTCACATTCTAATTGAGAGGGGTCATCTCTTTCTTCTTTGTCGTTTTCTTTAGGACAAAGACTGTCACAACAAAGGGCAGTTCCTAGCACATGGATCCTGTAGCTGAATTTCTTTCTCTAGCCTCCAGTTGATTCTACTTTTTACTTTCAAGGGTGTTACTTTACCAGTATGGAAGACTGCTCCTTACAAATGAGCATGAAAATTCAAAAAAAAAAAAGGAAAAGGGGGAAAAGAAGTAGCTCTGGACAAGCCAGTGCAGTGCATGTTGGACCTTCCAGCACCTGGGATTTTATCAGCTGCCCAGTTTGGGCTCTGGGTGTGGACAGTGCATCCATACCGGTCTGTAAGGCAGTGCCTAAAGATGGGCCAATCAATGTGGCTGCCTTCCCTGAGCCTGCGCTGCTCTGAGCTCTGGGCTGGGCTGACAGGCTCTGGGGGGCTCAGGCTCTGGAATGCAGGGTGCAGGAGGCACACTGCACTCTCAGGCTGCCTGTCTGCCCACCCAGCAGGGTTCAGGTGGCATTGGGAGCACCCCAGTCTGCCACTTGTTCATGTTGAGCATTCCCAGTGTTTGCCATGTTCTCTGCTGTGTATTCCAGCTAATCTGAGGATTTGCCTGCATGCTTTCAACACCAGTACAAAGCTTTTGAATATAGACAAGTGCTTTTAGTGTTTATAGGCTGATGCCAGCTTTGACTAATAACCCAGGTGTCTCTGACCTTTCCTTCCTCCCTGCTCAGAGGCTTTTTATCCCCATAAATCCCTGCACTGCAAACAATGCTGGTGTTACCCATTTCTGCAGCACAGAGCGTTGGTCAAACACTCCCAGTAGTTCAGCAAACCCAGCAGGTGAATTTCCAGAAATCATTTGCGTTTGCTCCCAGTGAGAGCAGCAGCAGCCGAGGGCACACCTGGTTACTCTGTGCCTCAGAGTTGTGCAGTGCAGTCCCAAGCAGGTGGCTCTGGGATAGAGGTGTGGAGAAGTTATTTTTCAGTACCTTGTGAGTTCATTTTTCATCTTCCATGCCTGGCTTAACAAATGATCCGGAAGGGAGAATGTCACTATTGCATTTTGTGCACTGCTATCTGTATGAAACAGCTATTAAATCCATAAATCTATTTACTAGCTTAGTAGACCTGTCTTGTTCACATGTGCTACTAACAGAAATGCTTTTCTGTGTATTGATGCCCTTCTGAATATGTGAACTGTCATCTGTATTTATATATTTATTCTTTCTCCTCTAGATCAACTAGTCACACAGAATTGACAAGAAAAGCTTCCAGCAGTGACAAAGAGAGCGAATCTGTGGTAGTTTTAGATCCTGTGTCTGCCAGTGGGGATCAGATGTCCGAAAACACCCTGAATCAGAACAAAGTGAAAGAAGAAAAATGCAAGCCACTGCATAAAGAAACTAATGTTGGGAAAATAAAAGAAACAGATAGTTCTAACTGTTAATTGTTACTCTGAAAGGCTGTAACTTCTGGGAATCGTTATCTGGACGTGTGAATTGCTTAGGTGTGTTACCTGGGGCTACGGTCTGTACTCCAGACAGAAATAATACAGATTGAAATGGTCTTTTGTATGCAGTTTTGTTACATGCACTGAAGTGTTAAATAACTGTGTGTCACTCAAAATCCCTTTCCCACTTTAATTTTGCAGGTATGGTTATTAATTTTTTAGATAGTGTCAGTTACCTTTAAAAATGGATTTGAAAAGGCTTTTTTAACTCTTCTTTTATTGAGAAGATGCCTTGCTAAAGGTCTGTTCCAAAGCTTGCCAGAAGCCCCTTGCATCCCTCTTGAGTTGGACAGGTTTGGGTTAGACCCTGTGAGTGATTACACCCTCATCAGCTTCAGTCTGGGGGGTGTTACTAATCATTAATAAAAATGTGTTTAGACACATTGCTCTAAGAATATTTTGATATCCACTTAAACCAAGATCTTGTTGGTGCCCTGACTGCTGTCCCCACCCAGGGAGGAAATGAAAAGCACAAGCTTCTGTCTCAGATTGCCAGGGGACAGAAGAGCAGAGGCAGTGCAGCATCTCATCCTGGTACCACGATTTTGGCAGTGATCGCCAGAGTCAGGGTTTTGTGGGCTGGGATTGGTGCTCTCACTTGGGTGAAAAGCTTTGCAAAGGAGGACTTACTTACTCCTGGCTTTTGTTTCAAAGTTCCACGGCAACTTTCGGAACTGCTGCAACTGGAGTCTGTTTTTACTGCTGCACAAAAATAACTTGCCTTAGGCTCCAGTGGGTATGGTCTGCATTTGGGATTCATTCTAGGACTGCAAGTTATTGGGAATTGGCATTCTGAGAACTCCCAGCTGAAAGCTCTCAGTGCTAACAAATGAGCCCTTGCTTTGAACCTGACACACACTGGTGGCATTAATTTCTTTATTAGGTGACACTTGAGGTGTCCATATTTGATAACACAAATCCCAGTTTGCCTCAGCCCTTATTTCCTATGACCATGGTGAGATAAGAACATTGATTTACTCCACTGCCAATTCACATTCCAATGTAGTCTCTTTTTAAATTCAACACAGTGTCTCATTCTCTTATAATGAACAAATGGAATCAGGGATTTACCTAAAGATTGGTGTAATTGAAATTGGGTGGGCACGTACTTGAATGCACTTGGATTCTTTTTTATTTAATTAATCGAAACAGTGATAGTATTGAAGGATGAATGTTCTGAGTTTGTTGGTTTGGCTCTGCATGCAACTGTCTGGTGCTTTTCCTAAAAATAAAATGATAGTAATGAGTGTGGTGGTTTCACATCTCTTTTGGTGGTTTTTGCATGTTTGCTACAAAAATCTTGGATTTGATCTAATTACTGAATTACATACAGTTGATAAACTTGGGGAAATTGTCTCTCATTGATATTTTCATTTCTTGGGGGCAGTTGGTTCTGGTTGTTAACTTTTCACTTAGTTGTCTGTTACACTGAATTTAAAACGCAAAATTTCATACATGTACTTTTCCCTCAAATTATTGCTACTGTATTATATGTTCAAATTTTCAAATTATACAAAATCCAGAAGTTTTTCAAGAAGCATTTCTTTTACTTAAACTGTTTTGTTACCTAGAACATAAATTATTTCTTTAACTTCTCATTGTTGCTTATTAAAAAGACTCCTGACAAGTTTCCCAGACCTTGTGGAATTGACTTGTTACTCCCTGCTTCCTACTGATGCCAGTCTCAGCTCTGTGCCCAACATTTGGGGTTTGCAGTGATGCACTTCTCTTGATGACTACAACTGGAGCAAAATCTCCTTTGCAGGCTGAATCTCAGAGCAGCATTGAGGGGGTGTGGGGGGATGGAGCAGCATAACAGTCAAGGCCTTTGTTTTTTTTTTGTAAAATGTGGTGTTCTGGGCTGGTAGGTTTTTTTTTCTACAGTTTGTCAACAGCTTGCTCTTTGTACGGAGAGGGATTTTGATTTTCCCAAAACAAACATTTAGTTTTGGACTTAACACAGCAGTGTTTGTTTTGTCAATTTGTAAATGCAGCACGGAATTTTGTGTTGTTTTCAGGCTATAGTCACTGCTCAGTTAACTTGGTTTCAGCTGAAGGCATTGGTCCCTGCCTTCCTTTCAAAAACAGAAACCAGTTATTTGAAATCTCTTAGAGATATTTGGCTGAAATGCTTGAAAATAACTGGATTAGGGAAAATTTAATATATGAGTTTCATACTAGAATGAAAATATGTGGATTTAGGAATAGTTAATATATGAGTTTCTTATTAAAAAGTTTTTTCTAAAAAATTTATCCCAAAGTTCATGTTGACAGCCTGGGTTAGTGTGCTGTTCTCTGGGAGCTGAGCAGGCTGTCAACCTGCAGGGCTGCCTGAGAGCTGTGGAGGCAACTAATCCTGCTCTGGGGCTGGACGCACATCAGGAAGTTGTTTTTCTGGCTGTGATATTTTAGGAAGATCAATTTCAAGTGTTGCTTCACCTGAAATAGAAAAGAAAAAAGCAGCTCATGTTTGCTGTAATCAGGATGGTCATAATATTCTCTGGTGCAGCGTTGTTTTAAAATACCACATGATGCTTACAAGAGTTGAAACACCTTTAAAAGTCTGGTCTTTAGAAAGAAAGGAGCACTTTGATTACAGGGTCAGGACATGGTGCACATCAGCCTGAGCTGGGGTATTTATTGCATTCCTTTCTTCACTGACCATCTCACCTTGCTGCCTTACTCCTTTTCCCTCTGCCCTGGTGCTCTTGCCAGTATTCCCCTCAGCTGCCCCTGCCTCACCCCAGCCTCCTGAAAGCCCCTGTCCCAGTGCTGATCCCATCACCAGCAGTTCGCAGTGACTGTCTAACACTTATCCCTGCTTTTTCCCAGCTCTGACTCCTCTATCCCTGCCCTCACCACCCTTTGCCACACACACGGTGCCAACCCCACCCTGGGTGCCTCTCAGCCCTGTGTCCCTGCCAGGTGACAGCAGGTGACACACAGTGCAGGTAGAGCTGCTGGTGGCACATCAGGGCCACCTGGGCTGCTCTGAGCCACACACAGGAGAGGAGCCAGGCCGTGGGAGAGCCTGGATATGACACTCCCGAGCCCCTCACACACCCTGGGGGACTCCTGATGGGCCAATGTCACCTCCCAGCCATGAGCCACTTAGAGTGCCCTCGGCTGAGGCTCTCCAGTGTATTCCAGCTCCAGCCCAGCCAAATGAAGAGCTTGGTATGCAGCTCAGACCTGCTCTCACTATTTCCCTGCTGTTGATTTAGGTACTGGATCTTATTTCTGCCAAATGATTAGCTGTGTCGGGGGTTGTTGCTGTTTCATTTCATCAGATATAGGTCTAAATATTTGTCAGACTCTAGAGCCTTTGTTTAGATTATACCATTTGAGGAGGGAATATATTAATACTGCTGAGGCAGTTAAAATTCATAGTTCTATAATTATCTGTCTTGTTTTTGAAAAGTGCATTCTGTGAAACTACTTTCATAGCAAAAACAGAGAATTTCTGTCTATGTTTCTATTTTTTACAACGATTATTTATGAGCAAGGGGGTGACTTCAAAAAGCTCAAAATATTTTCAATAAAAGAATTTTCAACTAAAAACTTTGTTCTATAGTGTGCATGTCAAGTGCTGCTACCCTATGTATAGAACACTGAAAATTATTAGAAACCAGAGGGTAAAATGACTTAATTGTGCTTCATGTTTCTTTTTCTTAGACATAATACAATTCCTACAAACCCCTTCCTTCCTTTCTTCCTCTCCTTGTCTCTCTGCCTCCCCTTCAGACTGCACGTCTTTATTCTGGCTTGATTGATACCTGAGCAAGTGAGAAGTGCCTCTAATGAACTGTTAAGCATTTAACAGTGCCTTGGTACAGTGTAAAAAGAAGATGCAGATCCTGAAACAGGCAGGCAGATACATACAAGTGGCTAAGGCTGAATGTGCATCATCAGCTTGGGGTTTTCTTGGGTTTTATTTAAGGCTTACCCATGCAATTGTAGCTTTCCAAACACATTTTGCTGGAAATGTGGCATACAAAAGAGGGTTGTGAAATGAAGTTTTGTTAGCAATATATGTTTAGGGGCTCGAGGGAGGTGGGGTATTTGGCCTAAAATTCCATTTTGGCAGCTTTTCGACACGTTATATGCATGGTTTTTGTTTTGTTCCTTTTGCACCGTGGGCTTCAAGACTCCAACCAATTAATTCTGGGGAAAAAAAAGCTTAATGTAGGCTACTCCTCAAGAAGGGGTCTATTTTAACATTCAGTAAACAGATAATCCATTAGGACAACAATATACATTGTGGCAAGTGCTATCCTAGTTTTTTTTTTGTCAGCCCTTATTTATAGCCTTTTGATTTGGCTTCCCTCCTGGGGTGCAGTTTCAATCATTCTCCCTGCAATCTTTTTGCCTGCATTCATGGCAGGCTGAAAACAAAGTAAGAAAGAAGCTCATACGCAGCGCTCCATTCGCGGCCAGTTCCTCCTCTATAGCCAGCAGCCGGTTGTATTTGGCCACCCTTTCTCCGCGGGACAGACCTCCCAACTTGAGAAACCTGGCACCCAGGCCAACAGCCTGCAAGGAGAGAGGGCCTGTGGTAAAACTCCTCACTTTGGGAAGTGAAGTCATTCTCAATAATTAAACACGGTATCCTGCTTCTCATTCAACACCCTCGGCTCTCCGCACAGAAAAATGGGGGAAATAAAACCTCTCCGGGAAAGATTTGCGGCATGCAAACAGTAATTTTCGCTGGCACGTGAAATGAAATTTTATTTGCAAAAGACTAAATACAGTAGCGTTAAGAATTTTTGCTTAAAAGATTATTACGACTAAAAGATTATTACTACGCAGGAATGTTTTAAGTAACTCACGATTTTTTATAAACTAATGCAAGCAAATGGATCATACACATTTTTGAATATACTCCCTGCTTTGGCAAATTTCCTGTGTGTTCTCTTTAAACTCAAAAGAATAACAACTCTCTGTGGGGAAAAAAAGCAACCCTCTAGAAAAAGCCCATTTTGTAAAATGTTGTTTCTTTCTCAAGCACAAAAAGGCTTTCTCCTTAAAAAATAGTACATGTTAAAAGCAGTATTTTTGCAATTCTGCAATTGAACAGCTTTCAATACTTACCAGATCCACGAGGCTCTCATCTGAAGATTCTCCATCTGGACTTCCTAATATGGTAATACAACTTTGACCTATATATAACGGGAGGGAACACCTTCATTAGGGTATATTTTATATATTTGACACAGAAATTGTTTGGAATTCTCACTCTTTTTTTTACCCTGGGGCCATCCAAGCTTAAATACAAACAGGAGTAAAACCTATCTCATAAAAATGTGAGCTATATTAGCTTGCTACATTAACATTCTGCTTTATTTTCAGATGGATAAAGGATATCTAACATCCTGTCCTAGTCTCTGTCACTGATCTGTCTGATCAGGTTGTGCTATTTATTTCAAATGTGCTCCTCACTATAATAATGATTTTTCTTCACGGTGAAAAAAAAAATTACCATCCTGACTGAAAGAAATCTTTTAGTTTCTCTTTACTCATTGTGATACAGTAATTCTGGGTGCTTTTAAGAAATAAGAAAACAACTTTTCTATATTAAATTTGTCCATCTATTCCTTGGGTATAAAAGTGAATAAAGAAAATGTGATACAAAAAAAAAAACCTTACACAGGAAACTGCACAGGTTCTTAGTACTGTTACCACAAAGGCTCAACAATATGTAGTCAATCATCTATATAAATGCAATTTTAAACAGTTTGGACTTGTTTGGATTTTTAATTATTAACAGTAGTGCTAGTCAAAGTTCAGATGAGTTGACCACACCTCTTTTATTTTCTTTAATTCTGATATCCAAGTGCATGACACTTAGCTGCAGTGTCAAAGGGCACCCACGTTCAAAACATTGTCAGTGCATCAACTGATTATAGTTGAAGCCTTGAATGCTGTTTGAAGCCCCTGGACAGAGATTTGTGCATCAAAACTTGAATTTCAGTTTCTCCTGAGAAGTGCTTTCTAAATTAGAAGTGTCAATAACTAAATAAAGAGATGCAATATTTACAAGTGTAGCTTGAAGGGTTTGCTTTCAGCCTTTCTCCCTTTACTCACCATCAAGAATTCCAGTAAGTTCTATGAGGTCTGACACCTTGGTTTGGTTAAGGTATTTTAGGACAACACCACTGCACATTTCTTTGTTTATCTTTAGGTCAGCTGTGAGTTTGGAAATGTCTGTGGCAGCATCTTCAGCAATCAGGTAGCACTTGGAACGAAGGGCTTTACAGATCTTACTCCACTGTGCTCTGTCCTGCATAAACAAATCAAGTAAACAACCAGAGTTTAAAAACTAAACTGAAGGAAAATCCTAACTGAGGAGGTAAAAATTAAATAACAATTTGGGTTTAAATGGTATTTAAATATATCATTCATATAAACATACTGTGTTTTACACTGTATTTTAAATCTGTCTACCTAAGAAAAATATTCCACTTGGATTTTCCTTGGGTTTTAAGATTTTTTTAGAAAACATCAATTTTAATCTGAAATTAATCAACACTATTTGCATAAAATATACTTTAAAAATATCTCAAATTAAATTAAGCGTAGGGGTATGTTACTTTGATTTTCTTTCTGAAATCTATTTTATTTTGATGGAATAAAAAAATAATTTTTTGTTGTTTTATTCAGAGGAGTCATTTCTGTGTTAACATTTTAAGCGCTGTGGTTGTTTGAATATAAAATAATGAACAGGAGACAGACTCTATGACGTGAATCAGGACAGGACCCACAGGGAACAGCAGAATACAACAGTCTCTTTTCCAGCAAAGCTCCATTTTTCAGGGTCTTTGTTTCTTTATTTTAATGCATTGTCCACATGGTACATGGTCCAGGCTAAATAAAGGACAAGGATATGTAAAGAATTTGAATGAAGAAATTTACTAATTAATTTGCTTGCTTTGTGTCCACAGAATGCAAAGTTCTCACTTTAAAAACATTTCTACTTCATAATTCTGCTAGTGGTTATTCTTGGTCTGTGGATTTTTGGACTTTTGTAGCTATCTACCTGCAATCAACATCAGCAGCCATTCCTGCACGGATTTCAAGCCTGTGCATAGGAGAAAATGAAGTTTTTGACTCCTGAACAAATGTTTAAATCTAAGCACCAAATTGGTGTGGTGTCTGGTGATGAATTATTGAATTGGTACCAGAACTAATCCTCAAGGATCTAATTATCTGGGGCAAAGACGTGGTATGGGTAAACCTTGGACTTTCGAGGAGGAGGAGGAAGAGATGCATTTCCCTTAACTTTGTACTCTGTTCCCAACTGCACTTCACTATCTGCTGTGATTCTCCTGCTGATCCTCATACTGCAAATATGCTCCTTCATGAGAATTCTCCAGGAAGTTTGCAGCCCTGGCAGGAGTGGGGAATAACCTGGTAGTTTTGGAACATGGTAATTCAGAGAGCCAGACTGAAACAACACAGGGAGGCAGGGCTAACCAGAGTGAACTAATATTAAACACAGTTATTCAAAAAATGAATTTTTGAAGTTCCAGTTAGGGACAAAATCAGATGCAGTTATCAGTTTTAGAATTATTAGTTCAAGCACTGAGCACATTCACAAAGCCAACATCACTTTGCTTCTCCCTTCAATCACAGTCTTTGTGTTTTGTTCATGAAAATAAACTCCCTATATTTATTTTTAAGAAGATAAAGCGCAATTTGACACCACAAGCAAATTTTTCTTAAGTTGTACAACTGCAAAATCTTGGCCTACAATTGAAGGTTCTGCAGCAATTAAGTTTTTACTCCTTTTCTTGTAACACATGGAAATTTAACTTTATGTATAAATGTGAATATTTATGGCCATGCAATCTTTTTGATCCATCTATAGCTTGATAACATGCTTAATAGTATTGTGCTTTATTGTTGTAGTTGATTGGCCACGCTAATTAACTCCTCTAACTTTAATCACAGAGGTAAATACATGGTGTTTTATACCCAGTTTAAAAATTCTGCCAGTGACAAGAATTTGCTGATAAATATCCATCACAAAGAATTACAGTGAACATTTGCTGGTGATTCTAAGGAATATACAACAATGTTCAAATTTTTGCTTCTCCAGCTTAATATAATATAATACAATATTACATATCCCATGGATTTTTGTAATACACTTGAATTTTAAAATTTCATTTTATATTTTGAATTGTGCACATAAGGAGCAAAATCTAATAAAAATAACAGCGATTTACCAAGTAGAATCAGATAAATTTCTTGTAATTCTTTAAAGTATGTGTACTAACCGTGTTCTCTTCACACCAGGATTATTTTTCATCAGAAATTATGTCAAAAGCATAGAAAAATTCTGATATTGACAATAAAATGTATTCAAATAAATTGTTAGATGCATTTCCTAGTGATATTTTTGTGCTAAAAGACACAAAACCCAGAAGCTTTGTATTTTACATGTTTTCTAAAAATGAGAAAAGGTCAGTGATATGTCACTGAAAAATACCAATTTTTAAAGGATTGCACTGTGGTATCTCACCTCTTTTCTTAAGGGATCTATTAATGCAATAATAAAAGGAAAATCATTAAGCATTTCCAAATACATGGCAATCATTTCATCAGGACTTTTGAACGTTCCAGTGATTACTTCATATTTTCCTCTCTCCTAGAAAGTAAAGTAAAAAGCGTAAAAGATAAGGAAAGTAAGACCTTAAAAAACAGAGTACACATCCTGTGACAGAGATGTCTCTGTTAAGGCAGTGGGCTGAGTGTGCTTCAGTCAGAAGGCATTCACTCCTCTGCTTTACTCCGTGTCTGAGTTGTCAGCACATTGTTAGAGAAATCTCTGCCTAAAATGACACTGTGGGTTCCAGTGGGCTCATGCCAAAGTCTCTGAACAATGCCACTGCCAAAAGAAGAGAGATCTATTTCAGCATTTCCTGGGCAACCTGGCAGTGTAAGACAATTACAGCATAAAGTTAGCAATAGTTGACATTTTTCTTGAATCCCATGTGAAAAAAATCTCATTTTTCTTTTCCAAAATAAAGGTGATATTTTTTTCCTCATTTTCATAAAGAAAACATTGCTGGGGGAAGGAGTGCACCCTCAATGCTCAAAACCAAGATACTGCTTTTCCCTACCTCTTTCCCCTTTCAAAAAAAAATAAAAGAAAAGACTAGTTTTAAATCATTCTTCTCATTCTGGGAAGGATAAACCACAGCCTAGGAGGAATTTTAAGGGCACATGGTGAAACTGTGCCAGGATATCCACTGCTTTTCCACTGCTTTAGTGACTTTAACAGTTCAATGACAGAAAGTTACAGAATTACTGAGAATTCAATGGTTAAGATTTTGCACATTTTTACTCTGGTACAAGATGCAGATATCACAGCCAGGAGAGCAACTGCTTTCACAAAATATATTGGCAATGGAAGCTCTGCACTACAAAACACCCAAACACACAAAATCTCATGAGCTACTAAATGGAAATGGAAGTTTCTTTTTCTGCTTAGAGAAAAAATCTGTTTGAGCTTGGAATAAGGAGTAAGAACTGTAGGACTTCATTGGGAGATAAATAGATTTTGTCAAATAAAAACATTAAAAAACTAAAAATTAGGAAAGGAATGTTGATGCACAATGAAATGAGCACTAACCTGTATATAAACATACCATAGAAAAAATACATGGAAATGATAGAGTGGTTTGCAGAAAACAAGAGATGTAGCTTAATATAATGGGGGAAAAAAGCAGATTCAACCAGAATTTATAAACGCAGAGATAATTCCTTCTGTTTGCTTGATTCCTACCTTAAAAAAAATGGAGTTAGGAGTTAATAGGTGAGTTTGCAATGCAATAATAAATAATGTTAACAAATAGCTCCATTTATTTTAAAGCCTAAGAAAATTGATATTGAAAAATAACTTACATAATCCATTAATTCATGAGCAGCACAATTCATTGCTAAGTACACGTCTGTTCCTAGCACCAGACCTATATTGCTGCAAGCTGTTTGCATTAGGAGTAGCAGTTGTTCTAGATTATCATATCCTGCTGTCAGGCAGCCTAAGTGTGATATTCTTTTTAAGGATAGTGGCTGAAAGCAAAACAAAAATAATCACTTTATTTACACACATATATATTATACATAGAATGTTTTTAATTGTCATTTCAGTCTGCATTTATTCATCAAATTATAAACTTGTTCTCAGAAATTTCCTTGGCTGCTTTAAGGACAACTCTCTAGGAAAGAGGGAATATCAAATGCAAATGAGTAGAGAGCTAATAGTCCTTGGAAATACAACTAGTCATGTAGATCTCAGTCTTGTATGATCAGTACTGGTTAAAAAAATTATTTTAAAGACACTCAACAACCACTGAGTTGTCATGAATGCTCTGGTGCTGTGGACCAACCCTTTGACACAAAAACATATTCTCTTTTTATAAATGCCTTTTACTCATTTATCTCAACTACAATTTTGATATTGACTCTATTCTTGAGAACCCTCAAGAATCTTCCAAGACTTCTAGAAGGAAAAATTTTCATGGAGGGCAAACATCTCTGTCTGTTTCAGGGACAGTATTATTGGACATGAGCCACAAGCAGAGCTGTATACAGAAAATATTTCACCTTCTTCTGTTGTCAGTTTTTCTGTAGGTTTTCCAAACACTGATTTTAACTGTAAGATCTGTGAATTTTGTATTATAAAGATGTAGCAACAGACAGCTAAAAATGCTTCAGTTTTCCTGCACTTCAGATAGAGGTTAAATCTGCAGTTTCCTGTAGTTTTCAAGGCATCCATGTGTTGTGCCTTTTTACATTCTATCAAAAGCATTGTTTATCTGTATAAAAACATTTTTCTCTGTCTAGTTTTCACTTCTACAACCTAAATAAGTTTTTCTTCTTCACTGTCCACTTTGTCATTTTTCCTTTTTCCCCCCCAAAAAAGTTCAAATTAACTTGTAGCTTTCATCAGTTTTAAATTCAGTTTCACTACTGCCTCCTTTCGTTTTCTGCTATTGAAATAAATGGAATTTTTTCAGAGAATCTAATGCATGGTTTCCTTGTGTATATCCTACAGAAATATCCTACCTTATGATTGCAGTACATATTGTGGTACTAATATGGAAACTGCCCACCAGGAAAACATTGGCCAGCATCTGAATCGTGATGAATTTTTTGTTGTTTAGGCAATGGTAAAATAGGAAAGCTTTTGTTCATCCTTTCTTTTTTATACCTCACAACAGTGACAATTCTCACCAGATAATATTTAAATTGTCTCAGAATGAAGAACAAAACCTGCATGGCATTTCCATCCCACTATTTGGAAAACTCATCTACAAACTACAGGTTTGGAAGGGATAAAAAAGATCATTTGAGTCATATAAAATAATGTCGTGTGCAATATTGTGAGTGCTGCCCTTTAGCTACTGGTTTGTATCTGCCATTGTCTATAACCTCAGCCTGGACCTGGGAACTGAATGCAGCAAGATAAAGAGGGGAGCTCTGCTCCCAGGGTTAGGAAACAGCACAGTCTGCAAGACTTGCAGGTAAGAGTTTTATGGCCTACATGATCAAAAGGGCATGTTCTCTGCTGGAGCTACAGGTCTGGAAAGTGCTCATTTGGATAATTTACCAGGATTTCTGTACTAGAAAAATTACCAGATCCTAGAAATATTCCCCTATTTCCACTGCTGTCCCACAGGAAGGGAAGGCACAGTCAGAAGAATCTAAATTATTATGTAAAATATGAGCATTTGGAATATTTAAGTCTTGCCTTGGCCTTTCCAAAATGGTGATGTAGATGAATGCTTCCTTTCTTAAGAACATTTTGGTTCCCTGCTGTTGCTAATACCTTGTTGAAGGCTTAGAGTTAAAATCTCTTTTCTTACCGGAGGTTTCTTCCCTGCATTCTGTGCTTTTCCTTTTTTACTCTCTGTTTGTGGATAGGGCTGTAGGAGTGAAAGAAGAAAGAAATCAATTCCATGGAAAAATAAAAAGATGACAGAGACACCTCAGAAAAAAAGAAAATAAAAAAAAAGATTGACTGAATTTTGATCTGAGACATTGCAAATATTTAAGTCAGGGAACAGCTTTATTTAATAGTTTCATATTTTTATATTGTGGTGGTTACACATTTAAAATGTTTATTTCTATGTGGCCATCAGTCCAACCATAATTTTTTTCTCAAAACATTCTCACCTAGCCCATCAAAAATACAGGGGATTTCAGAAATGAGAATCTAGACCCTGTACTTGGAGAAACCCAACTATCTTGCTTTCCAAAAAGCCCATGCACACACCAAGATTTACTACTACAGTAATAGTACCTGGAATAAAACATGTTGGGCGTCAGAGGTGTAGCAAGATCAGAATATATATATTATATATTCCCTCTGATACCATCCACACCCAGGATATTTCTTCAGGTAAACAGAAAACCTTTTACTTAGAACAATGTTTTGTTCGAAATTTTCTAATTTAGCGTCACCAAATGGCTAATGTGTTATTCAGCTGTTACAGAAACACATCTTCTGTTCTGTGTCATGAGCCTGTAACAGGCTAAATGTTCCATGTGTATGTTTTAAAAGGACAATAGTAGTAAAAAGATCAAATGAAGTGCATCACATTTTTAATACACATTTTTATTGTACCACTTTGCCAGTAGACTCCAACACTCTTGTCATTTCTTTCTGAATATCCAGAACTCTTTCCATGCCCTGAAATTAAACAACAGTGATCTTCAAAAGAAAGTTATATTAATTCGTATTAGCAGCTTAAATCAGAAGATAGTCAACACCTATTCTAAATGAAAATTTATGTATAAAGTCTTAAAAAAACCCCAAACCATTACAGACTCCTTCACACAATCTCTCCACCCACAAAATGCAGTCAAGTGTCTAATGAAAAAGGGTTAGCAGCAGTGGAATAAGCAGGAATACTTGATTTTGGGATGCCAAGGCAAGCAGTCTCTACCCCAAAGTAGCCCTTCCCAAATATAACAAGTAAACAATACCCAGATCTGCATTAAAATCTGAGAAGTGGGAAGATGATAATCCCCATTCACAACTGTGACTCTGCCTAAGACTTCCTAAATTCTGACAATATTGAATACATTTACCTTCTGAATACTTCCAGGAAGCACGGAAGAAAAAAATCACTGTCTGGATTTTAGACATTGGGGAACACTCCAATTAAATGAATTTATTATTCTTAACGCAAGGATCTTTTTCCTTTTCAGCTGATCCAGTAAATGCTGAGTGCTAACTTCGTAAAGGACATTCCAGATATTCTCAAACTGTGCCAGTAAAGGAATACTGAAGGGGGCAGAAGTCAGTCACAGCTGCCAACAGCACAGGACAAACAGTTTCGTGTCCTGCACTGCAGCAAACACCTTCCTCCTTTCCCATGAGCACCGGGAGGCGTCCTGGCTTTGAACGGAGCAGAATTAGTGACCTTATTAACAGCGCGGGGGGACAATCCGAAAAAGTTAAAGGAAAAGCAAAAAGAAAGAGAATCGAACTCAGCTATTTGTTCAGGTCACCAGCACACAAAGTAGAAATCACAGCTGTAATGTAGGCATCTTGTGCAGATACATTCTTTAATGCAACACATGGCTGAACAAAAAAAGAGAGGGTTGATCCCATCTGTCTCACCCATCCTTCTTGCTCTTTGTATTTCCTTCTAGTGTCACAATTTCATTTTAAAGCAACCTATTCCCAAATATGTTATGCTTTCCTGTGAATTTGTTATGAGTTTTGTTGTTTTGTATGCTATATCAACCAACTGATAATATTTATAATCTACTAATGCAAAATCTATTATTGTGTTACACAATTCCTTGACATCTTCTTCAATGCACTGATTTTTTTCGTTTACACAAACATACATTTTTAACTTAAATCTTCATGGTTCTTCTTTTAAATCATCTTTTTACTTAATTTAATGTTATTAGTGTTAGAATTCTGCATGCACATCTGTTAAAACTTTAGCCTTACAAGCTAACATAAAAAGAAAAACATAGTTTGTAAGGACTATATTGAAAAGACCTATACACTTACATATACATGTAGATAGCATGATGTCTATAGAATACATTTATTAAAAAAAGGAAACAGTACCTGTTTGAGTGATAACTCAACTGGTGGGATAAGTATAACTTCTTTTACTAATTTCAGTTTTGTAGGTGAATTTTTTTCACAGTTCAACAGAGTAACCATTGGTAGTGGTAGAGCCATTTCTTTAGGTGACTCCTGTGATTGGGAGTACCAGGTGAAAACAAAAATGTAAAAATCAGAATAATTTCTTACATATTTTAATTATGGCACAGGGTTCAAAGACTGCTACAGGCAGTGATACAAAGGGTGTATTGTATGAGGTAAATTTAATAACGCTGTCACAACTGCCTTCAGAATTCTGCAATAATTATGATAACTGGGATAAAAGAAACCAAATGACAAAAGCCACAAGTACCTGATCATGTTTCAGCATTGCAATATATAGGTACAATGGAACATGGCTAACAGTGGCCCCAGCCTTTGCTATGGCAAGTGATGTTCCCCCGATGGCCAAGCTGCCGCCCAGCACTGGCTCAGCAGGCTCTGCAGGTGGGATGCGTTTCTCTTCCCCTGACATCCTTCCTACAAGACAGAGTAGTAGCTAAATATTTTCTTGGTTCTAAACATATGCTTGTGTATCAGAGCTATGTGAATAAATACAATATTGACACTTCGTGCCTACTCAATGTATTAAAAACAATAATTCATTTTTCAAAAACTTAATTTTGTCTGTTGTTTCATATGGAATGACCTTACAAGTAAGCAGAGTATCTGTCCTCACTCTGGTTTCAAATGCATTTGAAATCTGTTTCTTTTTGAGATCTGTCAGCCACTGAAATATATATTTTTATTTTTCTTTGTTTGAATCCAATAACATTATATAATTTTTCAGGCTCCTTTTATGAGCATGTTTTCAGTCTTCTTTATTATAATCCTTAAATTCTCAGCTTTTGTATAAACAACTTGGAAGATTACATTATAGCCTGACTGGGAGTACAAATACTTGATTTTTTCTAATAATGACTGTTGAAAAAAAGAGCTATTACAATTGGAATTCCCAAAGAAAAAACAGGTCTTTTAAATATTACACATCCATAGTCTTATTAAATTTTCATAAGAATTTATGTCCCATTCAGAAACAGTAACTTTTTCCAAAATGCTTTAAACCAAGCAGTTCCCACTATCATATTTATTGCCCACAGCGCTTACACGAACAATTACATTTCGGACTTTAATGTATGGATGGAAATAACATATGGTGGTTTTTTCCTTTAGGTTGTTTGGTTTTGGCCATATATTCTTACCTTGTTTTTCTGTCTCACATAATTTTTTTCCTTTTTCCTTTAGTAGATTGTTTGCTTACTTCTATTCCATACTACCCATCATTACCATCTCACACCCTTCTTTCTTTCTCTTTTGCTTTTCTCTGTATTTCCTCCTATTCTCAATGTTAGAAGGAAATTTTCCTTCCTCCCTCTTTCAATTGTTTTCAACTTGTCTTAATTCTATTTCCATTTTCCTGCTCAGTTCTGTGATTTCCTTTTCTTTCCTTATCATTTTCATTTTTATTCTTCATTTGCATCCTCCTCCATTCTTATTCCTCACTCTGAAGAGTAATAACCTCCTGTCTAAACCAACTGTAAAACAAAGGCAGAAACTCTGTTCAACCAATGTGTGTGAATGATGAGGAACCTGTATTTTCCCCTCCCTCATTTCCCGGCAGAAACTGCTGTGATCAAAAAGGTCAGAAGAGAGTAACCAAACCCTCTGAAGATGAGACAGGGTGTTTTTTAGGACCTTTATCGTATCTGTAATGTAGAAAATATAAAAACTAAATAAAGTAAAACCTGATTTTCCTCTTTTTTGCTTAGGTGCTGGGGGTGGAGGGCATGGAGGAGGGGCTTCCTCTTCTTTTCCTTCTTGTTCTTGCTTTTCTCTTTCCTTTTTTTCTTCTACCTTGTTTTCAAAGTATTCACTGAGGAAGAGGCATAGAAATTACTGGGTCAAAATATTGTTAGACGTGACAAGGAGACACATGACACAGGCTAGGAGACAGGTTAAGTGCATCTATTTGAGCTTCTGCCATAGATTTCCTGTGTGAAGCTGGAGAAGTCCATAAATTTAATATATCATTCCTTTTTGGTAATCATATAGAGCATTGACTTAAAAAAAAGAACCACAAGCAAGTATCACAAACCTTAGCAAAAGTTTTGCAAATCACTCTGGTTTGAAAGTCAGCTCTGAGCAGGCAAGCTGAGCACAAAGGATTTATTCCCTTTGCATGGGTAGTAACAATTCCTGTCATAATTCCATGCCATCCACCAGCCTGGCCCAGGCTGCTAAGCCAGTAGGTCAGTTGTACACCAGTTATTGTGTGGCTGCAATTTCAATGACATGCATAAAGTGGAAACTTCACCCCTGGGTCACAGAGAGCCAATTCAGGCAAACCAAGTATGTAAGATATATAAAGTAGTGTAGGCAATGCATTAAATGTTATTTAGACTCACTTTCCAACTGAGTCCTTATTCCCTTTATCAAGGTTTTCTGAAGTCTAGTCCATGTGGAAGGCAATTAGCTCTATTGGCTACAGTCTATGTTCAGTGTGGCAGCCCAAACCAGCATGATTTTTTATACCATAATTATGAAAAGCAGGCAATAATGTAGTGCAATGGATCTGAGACAGACATTACATCCTAAAAATATAAAAATAGTAGAAAACATTGAATATTCTATGTTTTTTGTCATAATACAAATTAATCATGTATATTTCAAATGCAATAATTCTCACAATATGCAGGACCTACCCAAGCATCTTATCAGCTTGACACTGGTCAGTAAGCTCCAGATCTCTTAACATTGTGTTCAGTGATTCATTGACCCATTCCACAGCAGTACAAACAGAGTCATTTCTTTCCTTCTCATCAGCTTCAATTGTTTCAGGAAAAGCATTTTCAGGTATTTGAGAATGAGATGAGATTACAATGGAACAAATCCTCTGCAAAAAAAAACCCAATGACAAAGCAATGCAAAAAGGTTTAAAACACTATTTAATTTCTAACTTGGAAATGTCATTTGAAAGACTAGGAAGTATATGTCCTTAGCAAATCTACAAATACATATCTCCAAATCTACTTGCTCCACTTGTCTTTCCTCATCCAGCACCTTCTTTGTAGCCTTTGGTAATTGCAGACATTCTTCAAGTTTTTTGACCTAAATTATAACTGCATAGACAAAAACCCTCTGACAGATCTGCTTTATACATATATTATGCTATCACAATAGAATGGAGTTATTTTAAGGACCATACAGCCATTAGGACACCTTTTATTGCAGCTGTTGGTAGCCTGTTGTGCCATGATTCATCAGCACTCATACTTAATGCCATCCCCCATGATCAGTTACTTTTGTCTTACTTAGATAATTTAACCCTAGCTCACTGTCCTGATGAAGAATAAATGATATTAAGAAAATTCACTTAAGGAAGACATCATTTACAATTTTCCCATAGTTGCCTGCATTAACCATATTAACTTCCCATCCTGTGAATATCTATGAGGCCACATGTAATTCAAGAATTAAGTGAACCAGAGTTTAACTAAGGGAAAGTAGAAATAATTACTCCCCAATAGCTTGAGCTGCAAAGACCTAACTTGAATATTTCAGGTTGGGGAAGACATGAGTTATCAGTTTTGCATTGCAGGTGCTAAATGGATATATTTGACTTTACTATCACCTGTAGGTGATGCATTAGTAGATGTATTAGCTCAGTATAAAAAAAGTGCCTTCATCTGTACTGTTTTTCACTTGCAATATGTTTTTTGTGAGAGTGTCACACAAAGAGAAATATAAGGATCTGAAAATTAAAGAAAAAGGTGAAATGAAAGTGAACTTACAAAGTTAGCATGGAGTGTAAGGAGATCCTACATGATCATTGGACAGAAAAAAAAAATAATATACAAGGATACACTATCAGATCCCACTCACAAAATATTGTCTAATTCATGGAAAATAAAGTTTTCATAGTATCTGCCACTGTCTAACTTTTCACAGCACCTTTTTTTTCCAAATTACAACACGGAACTGTTGAGTCACAGGGATTTATGTCTTGTCATAAATGGATGACAAGCTGGAAATCCAAATAAAGATGGAAAATAAAGTATTTCTTGGGATGTGAGAAGAATAGTACCTCTCCCTATTGTCCTAATAAAATAAATAAAACAAGAAGAAGCAGGTCATACCCTCTCATAGTTTTTAACTGTGCAGAATAATTCCACTTCTAATGTTGGCTGACCAAGACCATCAAGAACTTTTCGTCCAACTAATTTGCATATTACTGGAGCTTTTGAAAATTTAGACAAGTAGTTAGCCTTAAATGAAAGAGAAAGAACTCCATTAAAAGTCAATTTCCAGGCAAAGAGATTTTTATTCCATGAAATATGCTTCAATCCAATCCACCACTGAACAAACCCATTATGGGTCTTTTCCAATTCAATATATTCTATGATTCTATGATTTATATGTTCCAGCAAGCTTTGAGCCCCATGAGAAAGGTGGAAACCAAGAGTTCTGATAGGCAGAGTTCTCCTTCTTCTTCCAACATGGTCCTTAGTGGGCCTGATGAACTATCATAATCCAATATATTTGAGTCTCTGTTCAGACTTAATAAACACCAGTGTTGGTTTAGAAAAAGGATTATGTTTTTACCGGAGGTTTCTACATACTTTCTAAGTAGTTTCATTATTTAATCTCGTATCGGCAAGTCACCAAGCAATTTACCAGATGGGAAAACGATGAAACACTTGGAGCTACAAAGAGGAATATGCCAACTGCCACACAAAGCAAGGAAATGTTTTATCAGTTCTAGTCCCTTCCACTGATGATAGCAAAACTCTTGGAGATGGGAAACAGTATAAGATGGAATGAAATGTTTCAATTCCACAGCCACTTTCCCATCAGACCATACTAGAAATACTTTTTTTTCAAGAGTTGCTTGCTATTGTAGAGCTGGCAATTCCAGTATCGCCACTAACTGAGGTTTCATTAGGGTTATAGTCAACAATATTTTGCCAAGTGGGAACAGATAAAATTGGTCTGATTCTTGACCCTTCCAGCAGGCCCTTGTGCCTTTCATGAGCAGCTGCAGTGCGACCAGCACCCAGATTTGTTGCTGCTGGCCCCAGAGTCACCACTGCCCAGCAGCAGTTTTGTTAGGACAAACAGTAGTCTATCTGTGGACTACTTTGGTTTTGTGCCGAGACAAGCAAACAGCAGAGGACAAGAAGCCCGGCTGCTGCGGACGTGGACTTGGCCACAGACACAGAACATCGCACTCCTTGTCCAGGCCGGGGGGAACACTGAATTGTCAGCACAGGCAGGCCGAGCTCCTGGAGGAACCCCAGTTATCAGCACAGGGAAGCTGAGCTCCTGGAGGAACCCCAGTTACCAGCACAGGGAAGCTGAGCTCCTGGAGGATCCCCAGTTGCCAGCACATAGAGGCCGAGCTCCTCGCTGCACCCCAATTGCCAGCACAGGGAAGCCGAGCTCCTCGCTGCACCCCGATTCTCAGCACATAGAGGCCGAGCTCCCCGCCGCACCCCTCGCCCGAGCCCCGGGAGCTTCCCCGGTAGAGGAAGCACGGGCACCGCGGTTACCACGGCACCCTCACGGCCCTCCAGGCCGTACGCGGGCCAGCAGAGATCTCTCCTGCCCGTCCGGCCGCTTCCCCGCCCCGCGCTACCAGCTCCCCGTAGAGATCCGCGGGGCACAGCGGGAACAGGGCGTTCAGCGCCTCCTCCAGCCGCTCCGGCACTCGGTGCCCTCGGTAATACTCAGCCGCCTCCCAGGCCAGCCGCCCCCGCCTCTCCTCCGCCTCCATCGCGGGGCCGCGGCCGCTGCCGGGCAACGGAGCCAGGGAGCGCCCGGCCCTTCCCGGGGCGGGACAGCGGCACCTCAGGGCTCTCTGCCCGGGCTCCTCGTTCCCGGGGAGCTCCCTCGGACCCGCCCGGGCTGGGAGCCGGGGAAGGCTCGGTTCGGCCCGGTTCGGCCCGGTTCGGTTCCTCAATGCCGCGCCGTGCTGCCGCTCCCCTCACAGGCCGCTCATGCCCTTCCGAGCCAGGACACCCCGAGCAAGCGCTCCTCGGTTTTAAAAGTCTCCGAGCGACAAAGCTGTGTAAGATTGTGGTCCTGAAGCACGGACAGGCTGTGGTTTGGGAAATGTCTGGTTAGGACGACGCTGCCAAACGCCCACGGTAACTCCTGCGTTTGAAAGACTTCTACTCTCGATGAAAAGAAACATTTCACAACCCAAATGATCATTTCTAGTCTGCAATTTCCTGCAAAAACTTTTACTTTGTTACGCTGGTCACTGGTAATTTTGTTGAAGTAACTGAAAGTGGAGATACTTCAAAAGCTGTTATCTGCACACTTCCCCAGCTCTAAAATCAATACGTGTGGACCTTTGCTCATTGTGTGCTCACTTCTCCAGGTGGGGTGATAATGAAGAAAAATCCCTACAGAATCATTTTCTTTTCCTTTCACGTCCTTTAGAAATACTATTGTACCTCTCCAGAGAGTTAAACCCTCTTTTTTAAAAGCTGTTTCCTCTGAAAAAGTTTCTGAACTGACACTACCTGTTCCTAGAGGAGAGTAGGTAGCTGCTGCCTCATTAGATTTTCTCACTCCAGGAGGAGTTGATGTGGTGGGTGGCTACTCCTTTGGACATATAACTGCTTCAGGAGGGCCTTTTGCAGTCAGAGGACTGGGTGGCAGTAGTCAAATAGTGCCAGATCTGTGTCACATACATGGGTTTGCCCCAGAAAGCTCCAGGTTAATGAAGTATTCCTGGAAGAACAGGCTTCTGGAGGTAATGGTACTCGTGTGGCTGTCTAAGCATGATCATATGCTGGGTAATACAACCCAGTGTGAGCTGTGCCTTCTGATACGTTTAAGTGCCTCTATATCCCTTTCCCACCTTCTGCCCTTTAACAGGCTCTAAATAAAATGCAACATGAAGGGACATGTTGGAGATAAGAGGGACACTAGGGAAGAGGTCAGACTTCTCTGGAAGGAAATGGGAGAACTGATTGCCTAGGATATGAAGAAGGCTGGTACCCTCAATGACTGTTGTGCCTCTGTTCACTGTCAAGTGCTCCAGCTACACCACCCAAGTCACAAGAGGAAAAGTTAGGGACTGGGAGAACAAAGGGGTAAGAGTGTTGGTGGATGATGGAAGAGTAACTGATGTCATCTGCCTCAGCTTGTGCAAAGCATTTGACAGTGCAAGCACGACATCCTTTTCTCTAAACTGGAGAGAAGGATTTGATGGATGGACCACTTGGTGGATAAGGAATTGTCTGAATGGACACACGGAAAGGTGTATGGTCAATGGCTCAATGTCCAAGTGGAGAGCAGTGACAAGAGGCATCCTCAAGGGTCAGTTCTGGGACTGGTGCTGTTAAATCCATGTCATCTTTGTCCGTGACATTGACAGTGGGACAGAGGCACCCTCAGCAGGTTTGCCAATGACCCTGAGCTGACTTGTGCAGTCAACATGCTGGAGGGCAAGGACATCCCCCAGAGAGATCTGGACATGCTTGAGAAGTGGACCCATTTCAATCTCATGGAGTTCCAAAGGGCAAGTAGAAGGGCCTGAACCTGGGTTGGGGCAATCCCAAGCACAAACACAGGCTGGGCAGAGAATGTGTTCTGATCGGATTAGGGAGAGATGCCTCTACCCAAATGAAGGCACAAATGAGACCATATGATGACAACATACAGATTTGGTTTCACAGGGATTTTATTTAACAAAGAAGCAGGGTGATAACTCATTTTATTTAATAACCCTGTACGCTTGTTTTTAATAAACTGTTTGAAATACTAGTAGGTATTCCCCTCAAGTATTTATCATTTTTGGTTCATGATCAAGTGAATGTTACATGAATTATCTGTATGGCCATGTAATTTCCATTAACTGTTATAGTAATTGTAAGCATGTAGAAAGAGGGTGGCTTATCCTGTGATCCTCCCTATTACGAAGTAGTTAACTGATTAAGGTTAGGATACCACAAGCCACTTCATACCATCCGTGAACTCTCTGCAACCCCATTATCTTCATTAGGCTTGTGTGGGTGTAATTAATTGGTATTTAGTTACCAGTTGTGTTGAATGAAAAGAATTTAGTTCTATTTCTCTTAGTTTTATTGGCCCCATGGTGCTAACAGGCTAAAGTGTAATTAAAAACTCTCTAATCAAAGTATATGTAGCAAGAGCCAAGGAACAAACCCAGTGAGGAAAAGCCTGTGACTGGTGTAACTCTGGCCTTTGAAGAATGACTGGGTACAAATGACACCCTGCAGCAGTTCTTTTTTTTGTTTTTAAACAGTGAGAATGCTTCACTTATATCAACATGTACATTAAAACCCCATCTATACAATTGAAATCATAACATTCCTAGGGGTGGCATCATATATCTTGATATCTTCTCAATGGATTTTGACCCAAATCTTTTAGATTGCCTCTTATTTTGGGTGCATAGAGAAATGGTTTATGTTGCTTTTGAGAGCAACTGCATGTAATTTTTTCTCACTCTTGCCTTTACTATAACTCTTGTGCCAGGAAATAAATTATGATCAGCTTTTTCTCATTTATGATACTGTGCTCTGTGTCTTCCCTTTTTCACATGCATCTCCTCTGAGTATATAAATATGTGGTGCTAATCAGACATGCTCTAAACCCAAGTATAACACTGCATGCTTAAGTGTCGCATGAAGGATTTGCTTTTTGCTGTTCCAAAATGCTGCTTTAAAGATATAAACTTGACCCTTAAATCAATTAAGATCATGGTCTCACTGCCATCTGTGTTCTTGTAGGATTTCACAGAAGAGTAATGTGTGCTCATTCCACTGACAAGGGCTTCTTTGAAGTCAACTCCTAGTACATAAAAACTGCATGACATTTCCAATAAAATCAGGATTGTCTTTTTAGCTTGGTGATACAAACATCTTGTACAGGTACATTACTGCTTTTGAGGCATTTAAATTTTTTTAATTAAAAAAGGCTTTTTAATAATTTTTCTTTTTATTCCTAAAATGCTTCTGTAGTGTTTCTTTTCATTCTTAATATTCTGTATTCTACAAAGAACGAACTCCAGTAACAAAGCTAAATACACCTTTATGTTTAAGAATAAACAAATGATTCTTGTCCTTGAACATGGCTGAACACAACATTTAGATTGGAGTTTTAGTCTAGATAAAAACTTTCAAGAACTTAAGTAACATATATACTGCGTATTTGGAAATTTCTAATAAGTATTTAAGTCTTTCCCCACCCCCCCAGCACTATTATTTTAATTTCCCCAGTACTCATATGAGAGTTCATTTGCCTTGAGTAATCATTCTCCGCTCCAACGGTTCCTTCAAGCTGAGTGGGCTTTAGTACTAATTTCTTTCTAAAGTTTGAGGATCCTTCCTGTGGGTCTGTTCAGCTCCTGCTGTGCAAGGGTGAGCCTGGCCTTGCCCAAAGGAGCCTGCTGAACTGCAGGGTGAGAGCTCATAGGCTTTGATTTATCACTCCAATTCCAAAGGTGATTTGGAATATGCATTATTTAAACACAAGTTTTTCAGCTGAGTTTTGAGTTTACAGGAAATTGTCCTCAAATTTGTGTGATATAGATGGATTTTGTAGCGTGTAGATTTTTTTAGTGTAATGCAGAGGTTACTGATGAATGCTAGGTTTAGTCTTGGCTATCAGGAGTTTGCTACATGATTTCTTGTGTGTGCATTTAGAAGTAACTGTTGTGAGCTTTAAGGCATTATTAAATCCTACGTAGTTCAAGGACCCTGATGTGATGGATTACAGGGATTTTTGTCTGTGCATTGCCAATATCCTACTCTGAAATGTTAACACACTTACAAATATATAGTCTGAATGTTATCAGGCTTTGTGAAATTCATATTCAATATTTTCCATTACACGAAAATGTGTGCTCATACATCAGTTACTGCATATGAGGTATTGACTTAATTTCAAAGAGAACGTGGCAATGTGGCCATAATGCATTTATAGTACATAATACAATTTATACAAACTAGCAACTAAACTCAGAGATAAACAGAGAGAAAAGAGCAGACAGAAAATGTATTAAAATGGAATTACTCTTTACTACCTGATTGTTGAAAGAAGAGACCTTTCTGAAAATAATTACTTCATACCTTTTTAAAGGTTCTGAGCACTGAAGTACATTTTTTTTGTAATACTTTCCATTCAGTACTCTTACTATAAAGAATTTTGCAGAAGATATTTTTAAAATGCGATTTTTTTAAGCTTCACCTTTCAGGTTTTGCATCTTCTTCTATTTTTATTGAATTAGAAATCTAAATTTGCTCAAGTACTGGAGAAGCAGCACTTGCAGTTCTAGAAGCAGAATCTTTTGGTGTGGTTGGGAGCAATTTGTAGGTTAGGTTACTGATTTGCAGAGCAAAGGTTTGCATGACTGAGAAGTGAAGCCTAACTAGTGCAGATGAACTGGTGATATGTGGGGTACAGGAAAATAAAGCTTGAAATCTGAGTTTGCTACAAGTATGTAATAGTTGAAGTGAATATCAGAATGAGTGAGAAGTAGTGATAACTGAGTTCTCAAGTCCTGTAACCTGTGGACAGATTTTAAGAGATGCCTTTATGTTTCTTTCTAGGAAAAGTGAAGCTGGTAGCAGAGCAACTTAAGGAGTTCAAATAAAAAGATAATTTTTACATTACTATCAGGAATTGGGGCATTCCTGCATCCTGTTATTTTTTTGTTGTTTTGGTTTGGGTTTTTGGTGTTTTGTTTGGTGTGCTGTTTTTCTGGTTTATTTTGCTTAAACACTTTTTTTGGGGACAAACTGAGTATGGAAGAAAAGGAAGAGTGGCATTTTTTTCCCCATGGTATATCTCCTGATTTTTACAACCTTAATCACTTGGGGCATGTCTTGAACTTTTAACCTTCTTTCCCCCAGCACTGATGCAGTGAATAATGGACTCTCCTGCTTGACACATAACTAGATTGCAGTTCAAAGTGGATGTCACAAGCACTATTGCACCATCTGGAGCATAAGCTTGACTATCATCTCGTGATAAACCCATAAGATCATACGAATTTATAACGGACTTCATTTCTTCAATTTCACTGATTTAGGTTTCTTTAATTCAAAAATATGCTATTTTTTTTACCCCAAAAGCTTGTCTGCTGTAGCGGTATTTTTTGCAAAACTCTATAAAATTTTCATATCTCGTATGAAAGTCACATGACATTTATAACCATTTTTACCCTTTTTTGCTATAAACAACATTTAAATAGTTCACCTAGAACTAGGGAAATACTAAGTGAGCTGTGGAGATAATATTCTCTATATTCCCCTATTTCTATTGTCATCACTAATTGTTTTCTTCAGTTCAAGACTCAATAAAGAAAAAAAGGAGTAGAAAATATTTCTTACATACTCTTTAAAAAACTATGCACATTTTTGACGACAGGTATGATTGTAAACTGAAAAGCTTTTCAAAGTCTGACTCCTGAAGAATACATAATGTTAACTGTTCCTTATAAGATACTCAAACATATGTTTGAATGACATCCAGCTGATGCAATGAAATATACCTTATTTTGTAGGAAAAGAATCTATTGACTGGCATTAGAGCTTGGGGGTGTAGTCATCCGTGAAATACTGTTCTTATAAATTTTTTGTACTGAGAGAATCCTATTAGAAGCTCGTTGTGTGGCTTGTCTCAAAGCAGAAGATTTTGAGTGAGCTTGTGCACCTTTGACTTCCATTGAAAATCGATGACACTTGTAAATCCAGAGCATTTCTGACAGAAAGGCTGGAAATTAAAGAGTTCTATGACCATTAGGTCAGTCTGGTGGGTTTCTAGTGTTTTGGAAAAGATGTGAGTGTTGGAGAAATAACCAGGCATGCTGCATTTGCACAGAGGGGATTAGTTGAGATTTCAAATATCTCTGTTTTCTAAAATTAAGCAGTGGCTGATACAAATGTAGGCATAGTGAATGTTTCTAATACAAAACCTCCATTCATTATCTTCATTGATAAGCATTCGTCAGGATTCAAACACAGATGGGCAAATGTAGAAATATTGTACTTCTGAATGTGACTTGATTTTGGCAAATATTTATGGTTCAAGAGAACCGTTGAAAACTCTACAAAATAAATAGGGTAGTTAGCATGATGACTTTTAGAAGAAAACGCTGTTTAATATTAACACAGTATTTCAGATTCCTAGAGCACAAGGGTACAGCTTTCAAATGAATTTTCACAAAACTTGCTCTTTCTTTCCTGAAGTTATCCTATGATGTAAATTACAGAATTACAGTCATTTAGGTTGGAAGAGTCCCTCTGAGGTCATCTACTCAATCTCACCTGCTCAGGCAGGGTCCACTCAAGCACGTTGCCCTGGACCATGTCCAGTCAGGTCTGGAATATGTCCCCAGAGGGAGAATCTGTAACCTCTCTGGGCCACCTGCTCCTATCTTTGACCACAGTCATAGCAAAAATTATATTCTTGTCTTACACTGAATGTGCTGTTTTTTAATTTGTGTCCATTGCTTCTTGTTTTGCCAGGATCTGCTGAGAGGAGTCTGGCTTTCTCCTCTTCATTTCCTCTCATCAAGTATTTGCACACATTGATGAGAGCCCCCTGAGCCTTCTCTTTCCTGGACTGAAGAGTTCCAGCTGTCTCAGCTTTATGAAAGACACTCCAGCCCTTTAATCACCTTTGTGCCCTGCACAGGACTTACTCCAGTAAGTCCTTCTCTTTCTTGCATTAATTGCACTGATGGAATTGCAGAGCCCTGTTTGGTTACGGTGTATTGATATGATGTATTTCATTATATTAGTGGAAGAAAAGTTATGGTTCAATGGAGCATAACTGGAATTGTGCTGAAGAATAGAATTCAGTGTCAGATTTCTGACAGGACTTATTATTTATTAGACAATATGCATGCTATCCACTGAAAATATTGCCTGTTCACTGTCTGCTGCACTGATAGGGATGTACCTCTGACTTTATAAAGATCTGCTGCTTTCTAATCTCCATTTCTTACAAATAGCTAACGAAACAACATGAGGGGAAGAGTGATAAAAAGGGTTTTTTGGCAGAAGACCCTGTAGAACAGGAAGAAGATAGAACATTTGCATTTGTATGTTTTGTGAAATGAACCTAAAGCAATGAGGAGGACAGTGTGTGAAGCTCATCAGGCTTCAAACAGAAAGCAATTACTACACCTAATGTGCCCAAATATCCATCATAAAAATAATCTCATTCCTCAGCAAGGAAAGAGGACTTATTTTTTGTCAGTTGCTAATGTTTAGTGATTAAGCCAAGGGTGGCACCAAAAGTACACTGTTGTCTTTGTCAGAGTGTAAAACCTTGATGTTTTTTGACTGTGCCAGTTTATTTATTCTCAGTTACCTGCTCCATGCATGGGGAGAGAAGCAGTCCATCATACACAGACTAGAACATGCTGTGTATAAGTAGGTGACACAATGACATCAATTTGAGATGTGCTTGCTATTGCTCTGTTCTAAAAGTTAAATGGTGTCCTGGCACTTACAAGCTAAAATCCACCAAGGGCTACTGGATCATCTACTCTTCACCTCCTGTGTATACCAAGCATATGCTCTACAAGTTGAAAGGCTTTTAGGCTTAAATCTGAGACAGGTTACTGCCTGCTTGCAGCAAAATATCTTAATAAACAACATGGCTCTCAATTTTGTTTTAATTCTACCCATATTCTGTGACGATAAGAATCAAGAAAAAGAGCACAGGAACATCTTAAATTCCCTGGCTCCTTGTCAGGAGATAGCAGAGCTTTCCTTTTATGTTTCCTGCTTATAAAGGGTCATTTTTTCAGGACTGTCATGAAGTGTTTGTGAAGCTACTGCACTAGTCTGCCCTGTAATGGGAGTTCATTCAAAGGCCATGTTGTTTCAGGACAAGCAACAGTAGCAATTACCACTTCCAGCTTTTCTCTAGAAGTGTGAGTTTTTGTCAAGGGCTCCAGAGTCAGGCTGCTAACCTATGCTTCAGACACAAAGAGTGATCAGTTACTTTCAGTTTCCTGTTTCATAGTTCTTCATGTTGAGGTTTTAGGTAGAATTTCAACTTTAATTTTGACAAACAAGTTCCGGCACTATTTTTAAAAAATGTGCCTCTTGCAATTATCACCTTTTCAAACTATACTCATGAATAGAGTAAGAAGAAATTATACTTCATACATCTGCTGAACCCTTTTACTTCATTGCTACAAAACCCATCATATAGCAAAAGCTTCAAAGTAATTCAGAAAAAGTTATAAAATGGACTTCAGAAATCAGTGCTTAGTTTAATTGGATACCTACAGTATAGTTAATTCAGATTTCCAGGGAGCAAGTCCTATTGAATGAAGCTTTATATAGCAAAACATAACTATGAAATTAGCTCTAAAATAGTGTTCACTTTCTGAAATATCCAGTATATAATCAAGTTGTACATCTAGCTTTCTACATAATATAGTGGACATATACTAGTGTAAGTTTGGTTGAATCATATTTGAAGACTGGGGCCTGTATCTCTCCAGATATCAATCACTGATTTGAGTGTTTGTAATCCAGTGATGCTGCAAAAAACAACTGTCATATATTTGCCTATGTTGGAGTTCCTCACCAAAGAATATGGAATTTCCCTATGTTTGTCCCTCAGCAACTCAGCATATGAATAGCCTGTAGTGATCCAGCTGCTGATTCAGCTTTCTACTCTTTTCACACAACTCTAAGAAGCTTTCAAAAGCTATTTATTCTTTATGAAACTTACAGTAAAAAGAATTGATGGCTATGGCTATGTGATGGTGTATTATTGTTGACAGTGCACATGCAGTATAAGAAAAGTGGGAAATGGAAAAGGATAAAGGATGAGGTTTTGTGCAGTTTTTCCAATTGTGCTCTGACTAAATTTTTGTATTTGTCGATTTTTTCATGCTTATTTGCACTGTCAGTCAAATAAATGGAGATCTTGATGTAATACAAAATCTCTGAAGCCTATACACTTTAGTGATAAAAACCATTATATCTAGGGGTGTGCTCTTGAATTGTTCATCAGGGTGTAACATCATGTGGTTTGTGGCAGTGAAAGTGTGTGTTTCAGGTGAAGAAGTGAATTAAATAGTGGCCCAAATTATTTCAGGTATTTTAATTGTACATAAATTTTGGGTCTTATATTTACATGACCTTTTCTTGGTATATCACTTTTCTATCAGCTCTCACTTTATCTCAGAAACTATTATATGCAGACAATATTTTAAGATTAAATTTGAAGATTAAAAAGAAATTGCATTAGTTTAGTTTCTAGAAGTGGAATAGGAAATGGGGAAGACCAGGCACTTCTATAATATTGTCTTCCAAAGCTGAAGTAAATGTGAGAAATACTTCCTTATGTGAATTGGGGTGTGTATGTTTACATTGTTTAGGTTGTTTTAAAAGTCATGAAAATATAAAGTATGCTCAAAGTGTTGCTTAAAAAGCAAGATCACCCAGGAGAGCTGGCACTGCAAACTTGCTAAATAAACACACAGATCTATACATACATAGGAGCTGCTTCTTTGTCGCCTCTTCGTTCTTGAACTTCACTAAGAGCTTTCAATTGCTCTGACATTTTCAGCAAAGGAAGTAATAGTTGTTGCTGAGCAGTATTCTACAGGCAATTATCTTATCTGATTGTTGGAGCAATCCCCACTAGAAGGGAACCAATGCGATCAAGTTAAATCATTACAGAAAGGCAAGAGAAACAGAGGGAGGAACAAATGGAGGGAAAAGGGGCTCATCTCATTAACGGGTGCCTGTGCTGCAGGCTTCAGAGCAGCAGACAATGAAGTTAGCCTGTAAGACAAAGCTGTGCAGTTGCCTCCTGTAGCTGTTGACAGGTCTGAATCCTCTCTTCCAGAGCCTATTGTGGCTATAGTGCGAGGCACCTGCAGAAAATGTGCCAAAACTAGGCAGGGAGCACTGGCTTTTCAATAAGCTGTCACCTCTCTCTCCCTTCACCCACCCCTCAAGCTCCCAGCGGGAGAGGAGAAGCCATACTGAAGAACTAGACTGGAAAATAGTCATGTGATGGGAAAAGGGGTCAGATATAGACATCTTACAGTTACCAACTTTCTGAGCCTTGTATGATTCAGCTTTTTGGGCAATTCCTGAAGAACATTTTAAAATATTTTTGTTAATACTGCTTTTAAGCTAAAGACCTCTAAAAAACTGCATCATGGGGATTGACAAGTCACCAGATGAATATTGTCAGCAAATCCATTTTAAAAATATTTATCTCTTCCGATTTCTTCTCTAGAAAGACAGACATGGATTTTGATTTTGTTAGTTCACTGGTGAAAATTATTTCAATGCTGCCAAAATTACCTGCTCACTTGTTCTCATACCTGAGTTGAATAATCAAGCCAGGCTTCTTACATGAATTTCTAAACTTAGTATTGTGCTTTAAAAATCTGTATCTAGAATTCCATGTTGTTTCAAAGGCTACACACACATGTTTAAAAAGAGAATGCAAACACTTTTTTGTGTATACATACACACACAGAGTAAGAACTTACATGACATAACCTATAGATCCCACAGCATTTACAAGAGAGAACAAAGTGATACTCAATACCACTGCTTGCCACCCATTGATCCATACCCAGCCCATCCTCCAGCAGTGACCAGGGGCTCCTGGCCAACTCCCACCAGTTCTGCGATGTGGAATATCCCTTTGGCAAGTTTGGGTCATAACCTGGCCATGCTTCCTCACAAGTTCTTGATCACCTTCTGACTGGCAGAGCATGGGAAACTGAAAATCCTTGACTTAGGGTAAACAGTACTTAGCAACAACTAAAAACATCAGTGTGTTATCAGCATTATTCTCATGCTAAATCCAAAACACAGCACTGTGCCAGCTACTAGGAAGAAAATGAGCTCTACCCCAGCCCACACCAGGAGATTTACACAGTTTTGAGTTTGGTTTTTTTGCCTAAATGGGTATGTACATGACTTGGAACTGACTGCAGGGACTGGAACCTCTGGGTAGGCCATTGTGTGATGAAAATATTGTTATTTCATTTCTTAAAAGATGGTTCTGAGAAAAAGGATAACCTTCCATTGGCTTCAGAGCAAGACTGATGAGTTGGATTTTGAACCAACATCTTCGGTACCTGAAACCCAAATTGTGGGAGATCTATTTTAATCTCTTAATACATTTGTACTTTATTTAGAAGGCATAGGTGATAGGCCATGTAGCTGAAATGTAATGGAACGATTTCCTAACAAATGAAAAAATCTTTTCTTTGGTGGAACAAAAGTGTTGCTGGTAACAAATGTCTGTTATAGACTGAGGGAGAAAATTGAAAAATCTGGTGTGATATGGTCTTTATCTGGCCTAGGGAATCAGCCCTAGTACTGTACTTTGTAGCTTCCACTGGAGGAAGGAGAAAATGGGTTCAAAGAAAGTAAAAGTAGCCTGAATTGGGGCAAATTCATTGGATAGACATAAAATATTAGAGGGCTGTTCACCTTTCTGAGTCCTGTGCTTTATTAGGAATGTTTGTAATAATTTAATTTTCATGTGTCCCCTATCTTCAAAATCTCTGCCAGGTTTTTGGGCAGGTATTGATAAATTATGGAAACTCTTCAGTCAAAGAACCTGCAGAAAAAATGGAACACTAATAAGCGTTCCTTAAGGCTGCATACTCCTCTGTATGAATAAATAACTTTTCACATCTAAATTGCTGCTAGTGGGGACTTAATTAAGGTAGGTTGCTAATATGCCTGAGTGGTATTTTTTGGTAATCTTCTGTCAAAGGTAATGTGCAATGATTAGAGAAATTACAAAGAAAGAGGAGGACAGTATATTCTTAGATGTTCATTCTTTTACACTGCTGTAGTATTTGATGGCTGTGGCAAAGGGTTGCAGGCTTACTGGATTAGGCACCTATTCTTGGATGTAACAGAAAAGAACAAGAACACAATGAATACACTCAGAACAATCAGATGAACGTGTGATTTTGTACCTCTGTGCTCGGGTGTGGGTTATGCCGGCTTTCCCTTTCAGATGTCCCCTTAGGCACGTTGCAGGTAGGATTGTATTTAGCTGTTTGTTCACTCACCACCACGCTTCCCAAAAGGCAAGAGTTTGTGTCTGATTGTTTAAGACCTTGCTTCTGCTTTGAACAAGCCTCATTCCCTTCAAAAAAACAGTCTCTACCTCCCCATCCCCCTTTAGAGAAAACAAGTGAACTATTCATGCAAAAAAGTGTGTGTGTGGTTGGGAGAGTGGGGGGAGCGTGCAATGCCACCGACAAACCCTATTGAAATGCATTGGCTGTTCATTTACATTCACACTTTTTTTAATAAAAATGTTAACTAATGATGTTAAATGCTTTGCCAAAGGTCCTGGCGGGTCAGTTGCCGAAGTGCCATTTCTGCCTAATTAGGGCTCTTGTGGCAGCCCAGGGGCCTCCTGATGCAGTGGGTGACAAGCCGGGAGCTGACAGCTTCAATCGGCTCCTACAGGAAGGTTGGGCTGGTCATGTTTTCTAACTCAGCCAGGTGTTAGCTGAATGTAGGGGGGGCCTTGGCCAGACCTGAGCATTCGTTTGATCTTCCTTTCTTTCACTTGCTCTATTTTGAGCTCTTCCCTTTGCCTGTCCCATCTTGTGTCAAGGTCAAGAATGAGCTTGACTAAATCAGCAATTTCATTTATCTCTGGGAGATCATTAGCAGCCTTTCTCCCTCCCCTCCCCAAATAAACCTTAGGCACTGGTGCAGAAACAGCACAGGTTCCAGAAGCCAGGCACTGGCCACTGCAGATTTGGAAAGGAAAAGGAATAAATGCAGATCCTTCCATAAATAATATCCCTCTACTTCTTTGTTGCAAACCTGTTCCTTATTATTAATGTAAATTAAATAAACACCCTGGGTAACCCTTAAAACCACAAAATGCTTCTACAGTCACTATTAAAACCCTAGAACATGTTTAAAATTTTGTTTAATTACTATTGTAGAAAAAGTATTTTCTTAAAAATAGCGAGAAAAATAGAATAAATAAAGTTTTCCATTGATCTCACCTGTTTCTTAGCAGCCCATTGACCATCTTTATATGTGGCCACATGCTTTGGAACAGTTGGCCAGTTTTAGGAGTCTAGGAAATTGAATCACAAACTAATTGGAGCACTGGCTTCTTAAAATGCGAATCTTTGCTTAGTTAGTCAATAGCACTTTGATTTCAACTGAATTATGCTAGTTTATGCTAACTGAGAAAGTAGCCCTTTAAAACATAAACAGGTCGCTGACCATTGTAAAAAGAAGTCAAGATTTTCAAATTGCTTTACAATGAACGGCACAAAGCATTAGATTGATGAAGGGTGAAATAATTTACTGGATTTCATTAATGTAAGGTGAATATAATTTCCAGAAGGTGTCGGGTTTATAGATCTTGCAACTAAGACTTGTTACTCCTAAATTTAAGCTGATTAATTTAACCATTCCCTATTTACATAAAAGTCACTATGTGCAGGAATTTCTTTGGCCTCTATGGAATGAAACCACTGCTGCAGTAAAAGGCAGTAGTTGGATAATAACAGACAACTGGTTAATAATACTCAAGAATATTAAGGGCAGGAAACAATAAAGGAAATTATATCACTTGGTAGTTGTAGCCATAATGTAATGATAGGGTGTGGAGGGTTTTTTTAAACAGGAAGACTAAAATAGGAAACAGTTGCATCCCTTCTTATTAATGATGTTAAACACTTCCTGGTTTCTTGTTAGTTGTTTTTTGGTGGTTTTTTTTTGTTTGTTTGTTTTTTTGTTTGTTTGTTTTTTTGTTTTGTTTTTGTTTTTTTAATTCTTTTATTTGCCCTTATCTCTGATCCAAGAGCCAACTCAAAAAACATTCCACTCTGGAGACAACAAATACTCTTCTGTTGCATTCAGCAAAATTGAATAAGAAATTGAAGAAATTGAAGCAAAGACATGCACAGACAGGAAGAATTCTGCTCTTGTGCAGAAATCTGCAGTCGTCAGAGCAATTGCTCTTGCTGCCACAAGGTAGATGTGAGTGCTGTTCAGAACTGGTGCTTTACACTGGAGCTGTCTGTTAGGAGTAGTCATGACCTTGGGGATACAGTGTGTTAGCAGCCCTTCCTGCTCTCTCCCGCTCAGAGGAAGGTAGTGCCAGTCACCTTCTTAATAGAGTCTCTTTAATTCTTTTGCAGTTTAGGGCAGGAACAAGCTGTGAGGCCTGACCAATGACCCATGAATCCAGTGAAGATTCACCCACTGACCTGCACTTAGCAGTGAATCAGGGCTTTAATGATTCTATATTTTTCCACTCTTTTCATGTTTTCAATCTTTTATTTCTATTTTCATATCAGATCAGTAGAATCCATCTGTTAAAGCTAAATACAGTGACATGAGGTCTGAAAAGGTCAGGAGCAGAACAGATTTCTTTCCTCCAGATGGAAGCTTTAAAACAACAGGGAATAATTACATATAAATGCAAGAATGGTCAGGTAACTGATCGGATTTTATCTGCCTGATCCTTGCATGATGCGAATAGAAGATCGACCTGTCCCTGAACTCTCTTGGCAGCTCCACGGAATGACTTAAACGAGATCAGCTAAAACGATTATACTGGATGGGTTTTAATGATTAGTCAAACCAATTTATCAGCTTGTTTCTCATTGGTACTTTCATTCCACCACGATACACTGGCTGACTTTACAGAGCGGCTGCATCTTGTTGACAAAACAGTTTAGAACCTCGGAGGTGCAGCTTTGGAGTTTAATTGATAAGTCACTTGATAAAATACCTGTGCATGTGACATGCATGTTGTGATACAGCAGCAGTAGGCAGTCACTGAGTTAAGCTGATGGAATTCTTGACTTCTTAAGAACGATTTTTTGGCAATGTTAGGTTAAAATGTTGGAACACTAACACCAAAACACTTTGAAGCCTTCCAAGCTCAGACAAACACCCACTGGAGTAAAGACAGAGTTAAACAGGGAAAATCTTCAAAAAAATAGTCTTAATATTCCCACCCTGATTCTCAGCATCTGGAAAGATGAAAATAAAAAACCCAGAGTGCTTTACTGTGTTCATCTAAACTTTAGGGGGTCTGTTGAGGAAAGAGGATATTCCAGCTGAACATAATAGAGCAAATTCCAGAATGATTAGAGACTGTGATGTCTAATTAATTAGCTTTTGTGGTAGTTAATTAAGTGGTCAAGAGTAGTATATGAGGCAATAAAATCTGCTTCTAGCATTTAGCAGAGCCAATGGTTATTTATAAGGTACTGACAGTGAGGTAATTCTATTGTACTGCAAAATTAGCATAGAAACATATTCTCTCAGTTAAGCCCATGGAAAAATCTCAGAGTGAATACTTGGGCAAAATTACTATCTAACAACATATGTTCTAAATTATTCTCACAGATATTGATCCCTGGGATGTAAAATTCTACTTCCCATCAGTAAAATGAGCAGGCAGAAAAAAAATCACTTCATAAGAACAAAGGTGAGAATTTTCTGCTACTTTTAGGAGCTTCATTTTTTTCTTTCTATCTATCTATCTATCTATCTATCTATTTATCTATCTATCTATTATCTATCTATCTATCTACCATCTATCCCAGACTTATCTCTAGGATTACTTCTGTGATTTCTGAATCTAAAATTCTGGTGGTTTTTTTAGTGATTCCCTGATATTCAACATTGCACAGACAATAGGACTTGTGAATATAAAACAACATCGTATCTCCAGGACTTTTCTAAGATTGCTTGGGATATCACTGTTTCATCCTTGACCTGATTTTTAAATTTCTTGCAAAAATCCAGCAAGCTGAAAACAGTGAATATTACTGAATTATTACTGAAAGCTATTTAGGATATTACTGAAAGCAATTTAGATGTGTCTGTTGACTACTCACTGTTGATTAGTCATATCAGTTTTTATTTTTGTGTAATATCAGGAAAACTGCATAAATTCCCTCAAGTGCCATCTTACTTGAGATCAGGACTGGGTACAGATAAACAGTTCTGGCATCTAAGGTTATTCTCCTGAAGAATAAATGGAAAGAAAGAGATTCTGACTTAGGTCTTCTTCGTCCTTAAACTTCTTGAGGATATCCAGCTCAGATACCCAAGGCCCTCTGCTCTCTCCAGAAGGATTCCTTCATGCAGAACAGCAGATTTCAGCAGTGTTTAGTGTCTTCATGTTAAAACCCATGTGAAGTGTGATATCAACCCTTACCTCTTCCATACAAACACTTCCCCAAATTTGTAAGATTTTTCCATTTCTCTGTCCAATTCAGAAACCCCACAATGTTCCCTTTTCACTTATCTTTTTATTGAGACCTTCTGCAACCTGTGGTAATAAATTTCTTTTTTTTCCTTCTTTTTCTATTATTCACACTTAAAGACTCATACTGTATCTCCAAACCTTTCTGATAGATTCCATAGAGAAGAAAATGGTTCAGGGGAAAAATCTTTGAATGCATTTTTTTAAAAATATTGGTACTAAAGCTACCTTAAAACTCCCTGCGGGTTTAATGAGAGTGCCTGTTAAATTTTCTGGGTCTAGAAGAGTAATTTGCTAAACAAAACCTCTGCAATCGTACCTTAGTTGCTTGTCTTTTTTATCTTTGAAACTTCAGAATAAATGAAAAATCGATCTGTATGGTCACTGAAACATTAAATTGTCTTATCTGTCACTTGTTCAACATCAGCTTCTTAAAAGGGAAAACAACAATCACAATCAGTAGTTTCTCGGTGCCTAGAAGAAAATAGAAGCTATAAATGGACAGATGAATTATGTGCTTCCAGTGGTTTTCAAGGGAAGCATTTACTGAGGGAGAAAATTGTTTTAATCTTATAACAACTAAGGAGTGTAGAGTTTGTAAAAACATGGAACACCTACACATAAACTTAATTTTTTGTTGCATAGGAACAAATACAAAGTAGCTTTCAACAGAAATGGTTGGGGAAACAAGCTCTTTCATTGTTTGATGTGCTATTTTATATCTTTAACAAATCTCTGTGAAGCATTCAGGGAAACCTAAACACAGTGGGTTAGTTGAGTGTTCAGCCTTTACAGAATTTTTTTTTAAAAAGTGGGAATCTTCTTTAAAATGGAAATAAATATAAAGTCATGGGGTGTGTATCTTTTCTTTCTCTGTTTTGAAAGAGTGGAGGAAATGAATAGGAGGAAGTAGAATCAATCCCAAACAAAGAGCAGCCTCTGCATTCTTTCAATTTCCCTGTCCTGTGTGTATTTCTAGAATTCCCTAAGGATCCACTGAAGCAAAATACAGAGTTGCAAACCTGCCAGTAGGAGACACTCATGTCCTCTTTCTGTGATTAATTAGTCCTGGCCATTAGAACACCCTTTCCATCCTTGTTTTTTCTTGTCCATCTGTTCTATGTTCAATAGCAGAATGAAATTAAAAAAAAAAAAAAATAGGGAGGGAAAAATCAGAAAGCTTTCAGGAATGAAATTGTTTATTCTGTCTTGGGGAAACTAAGTAAATAAAGTAATGGACAGCCAGAATAACATAGATAATCAGTTAATAGAGGCAGAAATGTAATATCCGAATCCTGTGTAATTATGAAAAGGTAGCAAGTGTCATCTAATCCTTGAAATTATATTGTTTTTTGACTTAAAATCTAGAAGCCAGGTAAGGCTAAATGGAGATGCCCCTTTTATCACCATAGAAATTTACTACCCAGTGTAATAATGAGGTTTTTTAAGGCTGCCCTTTGTGCAGGTGTGGAAGAACTGATTAACTCACTAGGAATACTGGTGGGAGAATGTGGCTAGCACAGACCTTTCCCGTGAGAATTTTTCTCTCTTTTCTTGTGTTTTTATAAACAAAGATAAAGTTCGGATGTTATTAAAACAGTTTCTCGAGATGTGCGCAGTTCGGGTCTGGCCAATAGGCCTAGGGGGAGGTTTCGGACTGACCAATCTGAGTGACCTCTGACAAGTCTATATAAGTTGGAATTAATAAAAAAATACAGATATTTTATGCCACACTGAGTCAGAGGTCTTCTCTCTCTGCTGGCGGCTCAACAGCGACGGGAGAAAGGAGGAAGGGGAGAGAAGATTGCTGAGGACTGGGAAGTGAGGCTGTTCCTTGGTTTTAGTTCCAATGTGTGCAGAGCAGGGAACACGAAGGCAACCAGATATTTAAAACTTTGACTTTTGCACAAGGTGGTTTATCTGCCAAACCTTTCCAAAAACATTTTCCTTGTAAGTGGAGGCATGAGAAATGTAGATCCCATTCCTTCTTCCACTGATGTTAAAGTAGATGTGCAAGATCAACTCTTGGCAGAGCTGTGAGCAAAATTAAGAAAGGAGAAGTGAACTGGTGGGAATGTCTTTAGAAGGAGTGCTTTGCCCTGGAGAATTTAAGGTTTCCTAAGCTCTTCTTGCATGTAGGCTACAACTTTAAATACAGCCAAAATGCCAAGTAAGTTCCCATCTGCTTCTGCTTTATTTTACTGAAGCCACATTGTGGGAGGTGCCTCAGAGTCCTCCAGTACAATCACTTTGAGAACAGAGTTAAGTTTCTTTAAGGTTAGTAAAATAACTATAGCAAACCCACTTGTAGCTGGCGGTAGCACATAAAAGACAGCAAGTGGAATATAATGGGTTAAATATGGCAAATAAAGTTATGGGAAAAAGAAGGCTCAAGTCCTTGGGTGGAACCTGACAACTGAGGATTTAGATCTTGTGTGGAATTCTGATTGCTGGTTTTCCTCCTGAATGTCTGGATTTGTTTGACCATAGGATAAAAGACAGGGTGAACAATATCTGCAGGGGATAATTTTTACTCCACTTTGATCAGAAATAGCAGTCAGCAGCAATAGCTGAAAATGCTACAACTCGGAGGAAAATGCTTAGAGAAAGCAGTTACACATTTATGTTCTGCAAGGTAGTATTGAGGACAGACTGCTATTGAAGGTTAAGCATAATTAATGACCCCTCTGAATATTGATACAGTTCCCTCACACACTGAGGGGGTTATTAATACACCAGTCTTTAGTTTTTATATCTTTTCTATGTTGCTTTGCCACTGCTTTCCACCTTATATGATGGGTAGCAAACTTATGCATTCCATTTAAAATGGTTTTTTACCATGAATTACTGTTTAAAAGTTTTAAACAGATTGTCTGCTTGGGATTTATCCACTGTCACATACAAAATAACATTATTATTTTAATTGGATTTCATTATTTGGGATAGGGGGACCTGCATATTGTTTCTTATGGGGTTTGTTTTGTGTTTGCACCTCCAGATAAAATGAAGATTTTAAAACTAAGATTTTAAAACTAAGATTTTCCAGCCTAGCAGATGTTTAGGGCTCAGTACACAAAAAAACAAATGCAAGTGCACATTACTAATTGAGATTCAGGCAACGTAATAGAAATGAATAATCTTTAAGATCAGTTCTCCTTACATGTGAGGACTGTGGTTTTCATGTATAATGAAAGATTTAATGCCTTAAAGAACAGACGCCTATGTTCCAAAAAATATGATACCCTAAACAAATAGTGGTTGTCAGTGGAGATTCTGTCAAAGGGAGTTCTTCTGACAAATAAATAATAAGAATCTAGTTAATGTAAAAATACAGCCTATTTAATTTTTCCTCAGTCTTGTTTTACTGGATTTTTGGGCTATATTGGTGAGGAAAATCGTTAAATTCTGCTAATTTGTTATGCCTCTGTTTAGGCAGTGCTATTCCTGTTTTTTATGGAAATACCACAGAGGGTCATGTGCATCAGTGGACTCCAACAGTGTGGAATAAATGGTACACAAGACCATAAGGAAGTTTTCTGCACAAAGATATTTCCCAGTTCTTCTTCCTTGGCATAGTACTAAAGGTGATGAAAAATCAGGCCAGAAAAGGAAATGTTAGGAATAAATAAAATAACTGTTGAAATGCCTGTCAGTGAAATACAGTGGGAAGGTTTATGATGAAGAGCAGAATTAAACATGTGGAAGAATCTAGAAAATCAAAGTTTGTAAATAACTGCAGCCTTGAGGCTTTTAATATGTCAGTCACTGGTCTCCTCTACTGAGACCAGCTAAAATGTTAACAGTTCTTTTTTTGGGTGGATGACATTTAAAACCTCAGGAATGAAAAACTTGCCTTTTTCATTGTAAGTGACTATATACAAACATGTATTTATGAAATGTAATTTTTGCTTGCCACCAAGAGGGACTCAGGAGTAGGCATAAATCAGCTCACAGCTGTTACCTTCACCATAAATACTTCCTTACTGCCTTTTTATTCTGTAAATTAAAAAAAAAAATAAGAATTAATGTTGTTGTTTCTATGTCTCCAATAGCTGATCAGTAATAGCACAAGGGTAAAGGTAAGGTCAACAAAAGGTTTCTTGTGGAAATGCCAGCCAGATCTCTGAGGTCTCATCGTGTCTCTTGCAGAAATTTCATGAGAAAGCTAAGCCTGTGAGACAAACCTCTTAAGTCTCTGGTCTTCAGACATGAGATTCCATGTGCTGGGGCACAGATTTCAGGGCAGGGTTAGGAGATGAGCATCTGTCCAGTCATTAAAGAGCAGAATCGTGCAGCACACAGCCCTGGGAGGGGAGCACGCCTTCTAGCTGGGCTCCTGTCAGCACCGGGTCTTGCTAAAGAGCACATTCCCCAGCTGCAGTGCCAGCACTGTGACCTTTCTTTTGCTCCTTGACCCTCACATCAGATGCAGCTGGTCAGATAATCACCGAGCAGACTGACCACCTGCATGTGATGTGTGGGATCCCAAAGCGAGAGCGAAGCCGCAGTGCCGCCGTGTAAAAATGTGCAATGCCGGCAGTGACAGAGTGTGATACAAAAGAGTGAGTCGGGGCATGAGACTTGACAGGTCTGCTTTAGAGCACAGCTGGGGATTCACCACATCCCAGAGCACAGGGAGTGGGAAGGGAAGTGCTCTGCGTGCTGCCAATTCCCCTCTTTGCAGAGCAGTCCTTAGAAGTCTGTTTCTGCGTGTATAACTTACCAGCCTACCTAATGAGATTTGCACCATGGACACCACAGCTGAGGTTGTCTTGCAGATAGTGTGGAAAGCACTTTAGCCTAAGAGAATATGATTTTTAGCCTCTTCTCTGTTTATTTCATAGAGAGCTCTTGTTAAAGCGTTCAGGTTTTGAGTCAATGTTATCTAAGCTACATGTTTTGACAGGTTCTCTCCAGTGTGTGTGTATGTGGAAAGGTTCTTCATGCACGTCCTAAGCTGAGAGATATAATTTGAACAGAGAAAATTATGGTTCATAAAGTGCTCTTGTTAGGTGACATGGCTATGCTTAGTCCACTGCAGGACAGCCTCCACAGAGAAATGCATATTTCCATACAAATTACAGTATACTGCAGCCAAGAGATCAATTAAAATGTCTGCGACCAAGAACTCTCAAGTGTCTCCATTCACTCTGCCATTCAAAGGAGACAGAAATGCGTTCAATTGGTGTAAAGAATTTGAACTCTTTCAGGGAATGTGCAGAGACTGCCACGAAGTGGCATTCTCCACGGGGTGGGACTTGCAGATTCTGTGAGATCCAGCAGGGAATTTTAAGGGTTCTGCAACCTAACATTTTGTCTCCTGTTGAGAGAAAAATTGCAGGACCTGCTGAATTTGTGGAAAAAAATGAGGATTTTTCATTGTTCAGATATAACTGATGCTGCCAGCTCTCTGATGTGTTACAGTGGTCAGCTTGACCATCTTAAATCCATACTATATTTCATTTGAAAGGAACTCAGAGCGTTTTGCAAATTGTGCTGCAGACACAGCACCAGCATGTGTGGTGTTAAAATGCAGGTCTTGTGGAATGAAACGTCACAGAAATAAAAGGTCATAACTGTTTGACTATGTATCATGACAGTTCACAGGTCAAGATAGGAAATTCAGTTTTAAAAAATCTTGAAAAGATAAAAGTGTGTATTTTCAGGGCAGCAGAATATGATATAGTCTGCACTTTTGATAGGTGCCTCAAGATATTCATCTGACCAGAAGTTATGAAAAACTGTGTTTAGCAATTCAAAGATCCTACCTTTCATCAAGATGAACTAAGATCCCTCCCTCTGACTGGAACTGTAAAGTTCAATTCTTACTCAAGTCAATGAAAAAGCCCCCATTGATTTCAGTAAGACAGCAAAAGGATTCATTAGAAGACATGAAAACTATCCTAGCTTTCACATAGTAAAAATCCCTACCAAATGAAGTCATTGAAATGTAATAGAATTTAAAAGGTAAAAATGCCTATAATGGTTATTTCTGCATAATATAGTTATATGGAAGTTGATAATGTTAAAACACTTTATACTTTGAATAGTGCAACATTCATATACATTACAATTTTCTATAAATATACCATTCCTATAGGATTTTTTTTCCTTTTCATCACTGAATGGTTTGAAATATATTTGCTGTTTTAAGCAAAAATGCTCCTTCCAGCAGTTAGTGAAGCTTTTTAAACAAGACAATGTTCTCCCGTTTAAAAATACTCTTTAACTGTAGGAAAGATGTTAAACTTAAATGAGAACTTTTATGCAGAGGCGGAATTTCTCTTTTGTGATTCTTAAGGGTTTCCCCAGACATAGGATTGATAAAGTAAGTCTCATAAATTGTTGGCGAGGGCAGAGTTTGCAGGTGTTTCCTTTGAAATTCAGATATCCAAATCCTCTGATAAGGTTTTATGTTTGTCCCTGTTCCAAAACTTCACAATATTTTCCAGAAAATAACCTGAGTTGGAAGCAACCCCCAGGAATCATCGAGTCCAACTCTGAAGTGAATGGACCCTCCAGGGACTGAACCCACAGCCTTGGTGTTATCAGCACCCTGCTCTGACCACCTGAGCTCATCTTTGCGATGTCTCTTCTGCCGTTTGTTTCGAAAAGTGATACTTTCAAGACCTGCTGAGTGTCCAATTTTGAACAGTCTTTTTCATAAGGGCATATGGGAGCTCTTTTCTGGTAGGAACTGGCTCAGGTGCAATATTAAATGCAGGTTTTCAGCAAGATCAGCCTAAAATTCTAAGAAGCGATTGATGTTTAGCATCTCAGACAACTGACAAGGTTTTGAATCTTCACCTTTCACTCCAGACCTCTCACGCTGCAAAAATTCTAGAAATCTGAGGGTAGTTCCTTGGAGAAGTGCAGGGAAGAGCAAGGGAAAGGCTGGGAGTGCAGGCAGCCGGAGAGCTCCGAGCTGCCGGGGAGAGCAGGGATGGGGATGTGCAGCAAGAACAGTGAGCACTCGCTGCGCCCAGGATTTGGGGAGTGCAGCCTGTCCGGCCTTCCTGCACTCACCTGCCTCCCCCTGCATGGCTGTGCTGCTCCCGCTGCTGATTTTGGGCTGTTTACCCTGGATCCTTGCCAGTCTGGGCTGAGCTCCAGGGACACGGTCACTTTCCAAAGCAGCAGATCGCCCTCCTCTGGATCGCTGTGTCCAGCTGAGCATCCTTCACACACCCCGAGAACAGAGACATCCCAGCAGGGCAGGTGGGAAGGGTGAGGGTCTGGGAAGGGCTTCTTTATAAACTCTGTTTTCTGGAACAGAATGGAAAATGATGTAATGCAGTGTATGGCATAACATACTGAACAACCTGTGGTATATTCCAGAGTATCTGTCCTCCCAGTGTGACAGCTAAGGGCGACACTATTAAAAAAGGAAAAAAATGTATAAAGGTAATGTAAATGTATATGTTTATATATACATAATTGTATGCACATGAATAAATTTTGCATGTTTGAATATGGAAATGGCAGAAGGAAAGAAAATTGGACCTCTTATAAATTTTAGCTCAGAAAAAAAATTGTTAATACATTCCAGGATGTAATGTAATTGTGGTAGCGACTGAATCAAGAAGACCTTTTTCTGTGGACATGTGGTAACAAATACTTGGTATAAGCTTTGGATGCTCTCTTCTCCAGGCAAGTTGCTTCTTTGATAGCAACAACTGAGTGTCCCTTGGAGGTGCTGCTGCAATCCTTGTGATACAAATAAAGAAAGCCTTTTAAAGTGCGCTGTTGCTTGTTCACTGCACAGTAACAGCCATGAGTGACAGCTGTTTACAGCCTGCACTCTCAAAGTCAAATTCCTAAAAGATACCACACCAGAATATCATCAGTGCTCCCCAGAGCTCAATTTTAGGGCCAGTACTCTTCAATATATTTACCAACAATCTGGATGTAAGAGTGGAAGGCACCATGAGCACATTTGCTGATACCAAACTCAGAGGTGCTGCTGACTCTCTTGGGGGACAAGACACCTTGCAGAGGGATCTTGAAAGATTGGAGCATTGGCAATGATTAATGGGATGAAATGACAAGTCCAAATGCTGGATTCTGCACCTAGGATGGAGTAAAACCAGGCAAAAATATAAATTGGAAGAGAAGTGGCAAATTATTATCAGAAGATAGAGGATTGAGGCTAGAAAGCCATTTGTTCTTTTTCAAGTCAGAGAAGCAACAGAACAGATCAGTAAAGTCACATGCAAGAAGACACAATATAAAAATTAATATAATTATTCAAAGAAACCACACATTTTGGATTAATTGAAAGCAATGGAAGGATGACAGTGGTCTGCACTTGAAATAGCCCACTATTAAAGTAATGCAAACAAAATGCAGCTCATTTTGAATAATTTTATTGAACATTTTTAACTTTTCTAGGCCGAAGAGGGAATCACATTAATTGCTTCATTAAAAAAAAAAAATCTTTCAATAAATAACCTAAAAGTATAAAGTTGTACATTATTAGCATAACGGAAATTAAAACTAGGCGAGCTCTGTGAAAACATCCCGATATTCCACAGTTGCCGGTGAACCACAGCCTGAACCACACGATGGCAGTGTGCTGTTGGCTAAAAACAAGGACTCTGCTGAACTGGCCGGGACACCAACTTTGCTGACTGTACTTTTACCTACGGCTACTGAAACTTTTGTCTTTTAGGCTCATGGAATCCTAATTTTAGCACTAGGAGGATTTTCCCAAGGAGCTGGTTAAATATATCCGCAAAGAAGCTCTTTGAAAAACAGCAGAAGCTTCTTTCCAATAAACCCTGCAGCATGAGAGTAACTTGAAGAAGTGGCAGCTTCTTCTCAGCTCCAGACTCCATGACCTTGTGAACAGCAGATCATCTTTGGATGCTAAATATAACTCCATGTTCCCCTTCCTGCTGGAGCCGCTATTAAAACTGTTGTAGCATATAGTGAGGATTGGATTAGCTTTATAATTAGGGACAGCAAAGAAAGATCACAATTTTAATGTGTTTCATAAGAAGCACCAGAGAATGGCCTTTGAAGTGTCCCTTGCAAAAGCCTGGGTCAATGTGTGTGACTCCCTTCAAAAGTTGGCCACTCTGGTTTCATCAGTGGCCAGTGCCTCTCCTGAGGTGGAGAAAGAGGCAGCAATTAACTCTCTGACAGATAGGGAGAAATGGAGTGTCTGAGTGCTTGGAGTGTGATCTTTTCTTGGTGTCAATTAGTGGCAACTGCTAAACTGAGTGTTTCTTGGAAGCTAAGATTTTGTAGTGTTCTTTTGCCTTGGTGATTAATTGCCAAGTCAAAATACTCTCTGCAATGGTCTTAGCTGTTCAAAGCAAAAAAAAAAAAAAAAAAAGGAGAGAGGAGAGAATGATACAGCAAAATTGCTCTGTCCCATTTATTTATTTGGCCTAAAATATTCTTATCTGTAATCCTCAGCATAGTTTTAAAACATTTGCAAAATACAGTATGCAAGAAGTGTGACAGGGTTTTCAATGGGGGACAGCCCATCCCTCCCTCCTCTCACATTTGTTGGAATTTAATTTTCTTCTAATGTGTAGTTAAGGAATGTAACAGTGTGGTTTGATAGTTGAATTCTGCTAGATTAGAGACAAAACAAACTCCAGAATTAAGACTCCCTCCCTTCCCCTAAACAGATCTGAATGGAGAACTGAACTGTTGTAGTTTAAGGCCTGATGAATCTTACCTGTTACAGAGATGGGTGAGAGAGGCTGCTTCAGAGGAAACCAAACTGGTCATTTTGGCTGAGATTTTCAAAGGTGGGTAACATGTTTGATGTTTATACTCTGCTGGGTTGTGCAGCCCAGCTTTCTTCAGGAGCTGCAGAAAAATCCCAGCGTTGTGGTTTTACAGGCAGTTATGCAACCAGACATTAAGAAGAACTCTCACAGGTGCAGCCAGTATGTGCAGCATCCTACCCTGAACACCAGGGCTGATTTCCAGCCAGTGGGATACCAGCTGTGCAGCAGAGCAGGTCACAAAGTCTGGGAGCTGCTGGGGTCACAGCTTTCCTGAGAATGCCTTAGGGACAGGATGCAGCCTGGGTGGGCAGTTGACAGCAGCCGCCCACTTCTATCCCCAAATTATTTCCTACGTGACATCATATCTTCATAACATCAGATTTAAAGTTTTAAAATACTTTCTGGTATTTAGTATAAACAGCTTTTCATCCTTTTATCCCATTACAGTTTTTTTAACAGCAAAAAATGATTTCCCATTGCTGTGAGTCTGACCCCATATTCCTTGGATTCATGTCAAAGGTTGGGTAACACTGGTTACACCCATGTGAGTGAGCTGCTGCCTTCTGAAGGTAATTAAATATGTACTACCCAAGCACCTTAATAATTTTCACTCTTCTCTGAATCCCTTCCAATTTCCCATTAGGCTTTGTTACAGTCATAAAGATTAACAACAAAGATTTAATCCTGTTTCTCAATTTCCAAGTCATCTTAATGTAGCTCAAGACATAACATAGTTATCACAAAGAGAACAGCAGGTTCAGCAAGAGATTAAAAGAGCAGCATGATTCTGAATAAGCTGTAAACTTTAAAAAAAAAATCTGAAGGGCCACTAGGAAAGGATTAAAGGAGCCATCTATAGAAAACACCATTGCTAATGTGTTTCATAGCATCAAAATGACATAAAGAATTTTCAACAAGCTAAATCTATGGGATAGTTAGTAAGATATGCAAACAAATATGTGATAAAAGTAAGGACTTTCCAGTGATGATATTTCAGCAGAGATTTTCCAAAAGAAAAGAAGGTGAGGATTTGGCGCTCCTCTATCCTTTTGCTTCTAAAAATCTTTTCTATATAGGAAGACAACAAGGAACTATCAACACAGTTCTTAAATGATGTGTGTTTATGCACATATTTATGTATTAGATACAAGAGATCTTTGGGGTCAATTTGGGAAAGGAAAGGTCAGATTTTTCCCACTGATGTGCAGCTGGAAGCTGTTCAGTCACAACAGTTGTTTGAGAACTTCTAGCTCATTGACTCTGACTGGTGAGAGTTTGCAGGGGGTAGAAGAGTTCAACACCTTCCGTTTGGAATTTAGTGGTAGGTACAGGATATTCAAATTATTCTTCCTGAAGCTTCCTTGCATTTGTTTTCATTGTGCACTGTTGGGACATTGTTGCTAATCTAAAATGTAATCTTTCAGCATTACTGATACCTGATTCTAGATATGCATCACCTTTCACAGTGCTGTAGGTCTAAAATGCTCTCTTTGTGCCTCTGTAACATTGGGAATAGAACAGTGAACTGGCTTCAGGTTTACACTGCTGGAATTGTAAGCAGAGCTTGATTGATTTCCTCCATGAAGGTAAGCTTGCTTATCAACTTGGATGAAGGAAAAATGTCACATCAAAGGGCACAGATTAATCAACTGGAATAGTGTCATTGGCTATTAAGAAAGCCCTGGCTCTGTGTTTCTGGAGCTCCTGTCAGAACACTCTTTTTAGGTATGTTTAATGCCATGCATGTGGATGCCCAAAAGCAGGTACAGTGAGGATAACACTGAAAAGGCATGAATATTTTTGTCAGTGATTAAGCACTTACAGGCTTTGTAGAGAGCACTGAATGAGACCTCCTGGCTGCTTCATTTATGCCTGAGAAGAAAAGGTAACCCAAGGATACAAATTTATTGTAAAATTCACGCCTTGGGACAAAGCGGGTTTGGTCTGAGCAATGTGGCTTTTGTGACATATAGGGCCAAGATGTCAGATTTCTGTCCCCTGTTCAGATTTTTGTTGATCTTGCATTTGGATTTTGTGTGTGGTTTTGTTTCTGTTTTTTTTAGGATATGTTCAGTTCACCGCCAATATGTTGACAATTGTGGTTTTGGTTCTATGTTACGTGTTTGGGTCTGGAGAGGCATATCAAAGTGTTGCTTATCCCAAAATGTTACTGGATTCAGGTTTGCCTGTCAACCCAAAGACTGTGTATGTTTTGCAAGGAGTTGATTTCCATTTTCCTCTTGCCTGAGTATGTTTAACATCCATTAGCTTTAAACAGGGCTGCGCAAGGCTGGTGAGGGGCAAAACAAGCACTGCACAAATAAAACAGATAACGAGAGTGGATTTCTGAAGATGGTATTGTGCCATTCTGAAGATGTCCTTGACTGTTCCAGAATGCTTAGATAGCAACAGCTGCCAGGAATGCTTTTATCATCCGTGTTTGCCCAGGAGTCTGCAACCTTTCCTTTCAGAGGTTGGCCTTACACAGTTTTCTGTGCCTCCATCACCTCCTGAGGAGATTAGTGGAGTACATGGTATCTGGAGTAACACACTTATTGCAATCATTGGAAACTTTGGCTGCTGTGGAAAGCAGTTGCTGCCTTATTTAAAGAGAATGATTCAAGTGCTCAAATTCCTGATGAATTTGGATCCAGCGTGATTTTGAAGTCATCTGCCTGGATGAATTCTAGCTGCAGAAGTTGATGTCATAGTAAGAGTACAGTCTTAGAGCCTCACATTCATCCGTTGCCTACTTCAGACCTTCGGGGAGTTGGATACAGGGAGCTAGGGAGCTTTGAGCCAATAGCCATGTGTTTAACTTGCATGTTGTGACCTTTTGAGCTTTTGATATTGCGCATAATATTTTTCTGTTCTCATGGATTTGCCTGTAGAAATGATTGTTTTCAGTAGGAAGGAGAAAGGAACCTCTACTGGGGAAATTCTGCAAAGAATTTAATTTGGGCCTTTTAGCCGAGTTTTGAAGATTTTCAGGTTAGTGGGGGTGGAATGCCTGCTGGTTTGTGGGGATGGCTGTCGGGCAAACAAGTCTGAAGCTGGAGTCTACCTGCTGGCTACCAACAAACAAAGATACTGAGCAGAAATTCATCCCTCAATGGATTCATGTTGTTGCATTTCTTTTCGTATTCAAGGTGGGTGTCTCACATTGAAACTAACGAACTCTTCTGAACTCTCAATAGGTTTTGTATTTAAAAGAGTTTTGGTGATCTTTTCCTTAAAGATTTAAAATTTAAAGTGCTTTCCAGCCTCATTGTTTTGATTTATTTATTGTGACAAGTGACATTACTTACATGAAGGTATTTAAAAGACCTCTTGCTGGGATAAAAAGAGATCCAGCTGGCTTCAACCTAGACCTTTAAAGGTATTTGAACACTTCAGTCCCTGGCAGTGCCTTTCTCCATGTCTCCAGTGAGGCTTGTAGCTAAACTGAGTCCTCAGTTCCAGAATTCCCTCAAGCAATTTATAGGGAAGGGCTGGGTAACCTAGAGCAGCCCCACATACATCAGCTGTGTGGAGAGAAAATCTGACTAAACAAGACAGGAGCATCAAGAACTGTGATGAGACTAAGATGGTCTTGGAGCAAGCAGACACTTCCACTGGGATTCCTAAAGATGTGGGTTTTTTTCTGGAATTAGGGATATGTCTAAATCATACAGTGTGAACACACCATGAGTGTGTGAGCAAGAGACATGAAGGAAGTTGTAGATATGCCTGCAGAATGCTGGTATGTCCTCAGCATGATTTGGAAAGGTCCTGAACCTCTGTATGTTGATAGCAAGAGAACGTTCAAGTCTCCCTGTTTGAATACCAGAACACCTGTTTGCAGCAGGGCAAGACAGACACCTCTCTTGTACATTATATCCATCTGGAGAGCTAATCACCTTTTGGATTAGGTGTGCTCAAAGCATCTAAAAGGATCAGAAAGAACTGGCAATGAAAACACAGAAAGTCATACTTTCAAAATCCTGCTTCTGTTCCTGAGGTCTCAGCTGGAGCCAAAACTGCAGGCAGCTTATTAGCTGTGCAAGAGTATCAGCATCTGCCAGCTGGCAGAAATTCAGGTACCTACAGACTCAGAAATATGCTACAGCAGGGCTTGGTGAAAGCACTGGTCCCTGCCTGGTGAGCAAAGGAACCTAGAAAGATGCCAGTCCATCACTCTTGTCTGTGCTCCTGCTCAGGTGTAGAGGCTGAGAAGGGCGAGCCACCTTTAAGAAACATTACAAACAGAAGAGCCTCTAAAGAGGAGACTTAGCAGCGGATTGAAAGGAATAATGATTGTAATTACTCATCTAAAATTGTATTTTTGCTTATGAACTTATCACATTGATGGGATATTATGGTATGTGTTCACGTAAAACCTGGTCACATATAACACACAAAATTTTAAATGTAAGTACAACAACGCCCCTTTTTCTGAGATAACTGTGTGTTTCCAGTTCAAAGTCCCTGAAATTGCAAAGGTCTGTAGGAAGTCACAGATTTAAGAGAACTACCTCAAGGCAAACTCAATTTTCTTTCCAGCAAAAATCCCTGTATAATTGCTAACAGACTCTAAAATCTTGCAAATGCTTGAGTACACAGAAATATCTATCACAGGGGAGTACCCTTGTGCCAGTAAAGTTGTCAAAGGACCTAGAAATTGAGATAACTTTACAGCTGGCTTTGAAAGGCAATTTTACAATTATCTCCTGTGATTTTCACTAAGGATTAGGTGCCTCTGTGGATTTGAAAATCAAGATAGGCATCTAGCTATATCCAAGTACTCTAAATGCTCTTTCTGATGTTCAGCAGCTGCAGCTCAGAGAAAGCAGCAGTACGTTAGGCTCTTGGAAAATCTAAAATTAACCATTCAGTGTTAGTGAGAACTTCTGAACTATTGTTGTCCCCACCTAAAATCTTGAGGTATACCCAACCCTCACAGCTCCCATGTAGTGCTACTGAAAATGAGTCACAGATTCCTTGGAATAACTGACTTTATAACCCCTTGTTTAAGTTACCTCAAGGGCAAAATTGAGATGATGAGATTTAAGTATGTTCTCTTGTATGGATTAGATTTCCAGCATTGAAAAGTTTGAAGAAGGAAGGGTGACTATAAATAATTATTCATGGCCACATTTGGGTTGCTTACATGTCCATTGGCTGCATCATGTGTTTATAACTGGGAATACAATTTTAAATTAACATCATTCCAGGCCCATTTATCTGCAGAAAGTGCTCCTCAGATCTTGCGTCAGTGAACAGGAAAATGTATTTGATACAAGCACCCTATTTTTCCCTGTAGCCATATACATTATTTCATGTCTTATTAACATAATCTGTCTACAGTGAAGTTTATAGGCCTTGACAGATAGCACCTCGGGTGAGAAAAAAGATGACAGAGAAAATTTACTTTTATAAAGTCAGTCCTTCTGAATCCGTTCTTAGGCAGCTTGACACCAAAGGCTATAAACATAGTCTGGAATCTGAAACCTTTTCTGCAATGACCTTGTTCTCAAAAATACTATTCTTATCTCCTCATGCTTATTCTTCTCCAGGCCATGACTCCTTGCTGTAAATTCCTCACCATGTGCTCCTTCTGTTTATTTAGCAGTGCCTTCAGAGTTATTTTTTTGTTTACTACCCATTTTTGTTTAAGTCATGCAATCTGAAGGCCTACTTTATGCTAGCACTAGAATTATGTTAGTGAACCATTTGAATTTGATGTAAACTTGTTGTCTCTGACTGTTTCCTTTCCATTTCTTTGGAAGAAGGCTATTCCAGGAGGGGGACTGCTTCTGCATTGAGCATTGCACTAAATTATAATTTAATGGCAGTAGTTTTGTACATTTCAATTTGAAATTGCCCATTCTTTATATTAGTAAAAGAAGGTCACTACCTTCTAAATAACAGAGCAATCATATGCAAGTTTAGGGCAAAAGATTGAAAATACAACTCAGCCAAAAATACAGTCCTTTGGAAGAGAGATGTCAAATAGATTTGAAGAGTATTTTTACACATATTTCACTATTTATAAACACTGTCAAGCATTTCTTTTCATAAGAAATGGTATGCTGCCATTCTAAGCAAACCAAACACAGTTTCCTGTGGTGATGGCTTTTTTTATCGTGCTTGCACCCTGCCCATAGGACATATATTTTTTCAGAACTGATTTAAAGAAGTCCCTACATTTACTTTCATCGCCCTGTGTTTCAAAGCCAGGAGATCTTGGATGGACAAAGATCATCTGAGGCGTGAAAGGATTCATCTCAGTGCATTTCCTCTTTTGTGTTTCCAAACATCCTTCCTGAGATCTGCTGCTGTTGCAGGATTCTGAAAGCAATCCAGTCTCCTTTCCAGCATGGTCTGTTCCTTTTTTTTTAAAACCCGAACTCCTAGTGTGTAGCAGCCTTCTTAAAACACCTGAATCCAAGTTCTGTGACAGTCTTTGTGAGGAAGCAGACACAGTTCCTGTGAACAGCACAGGTGAAGGGTGTGCTTGCTGTAGGATATCTGCATTAAAAACATCAGCATATGTTACACCCCCTATTATACAGTTCCCAGGCACCAAGGCAGCTACAACCTAACCTGATTGGAAATTATTAAAATAAAATTTAAAAAAAAATCAATGGGAGATTTTTCCATCAATTTGGAAAGACTTTGGATGCAAATGAAAGAAGCTGTAACCAGCATTTGCCATCGTGTGTTAAGTACGAAAAGGCCTGCAGTATTATTGTTGCCAGTGAAAATCCTGGCTTTATAAGACACACATTCATACAGAGAATAGTAAAATAATAATCTATGTCTTTTTCTAAATGTCAGCCTTCAACAAGAAAAAAACCAGATCTTTTCTTGCGACTAAAGGGGTTGATGTTGTGGAATTCTTCTTTCATCAGTGAAAAAGCAAATTAAGATGATTTCATTAAGTTTCTTCAAGGGATTAAAGCATCATTTTTCTGGTATTTAAGTTCAAGAAAGTGACAACATTTCAATGAGTATTAGTATTTCTCCTGAACAAATTCTTGGTTTATTGAATTGCCAGACCTGAGCAGTTTAGTAATAATTTAGGCTAAACACTTAGAGGAATGGCAACAACATTCTTTTCTGCTGGAAAATAAGACTAAAATAATAAATAATTATTGAAAATACCTCTAGCAAATCCAACAGATTTAATAGGAGGAAGGATGTTTCTTGCATTGTATGTGCCAATTTAAAGATTTTGGTGCAGTTTGTTGTATTTAAATGAGAATGAAAATATAAAGGACTTCTCCAACTCACAGCTTTATGCTTCACCAAAGCAAGATTTGAATTGTGGTTTCTGATTGTAAGGACATTTTAAAATAGTAGACCTCTGCTAGCTTTTTTTTTTAATTACTGAATTCTGAAGTCAGTCAGAGACAAATTGTATTCTCATTTACATTTGTGTAAATCCAGAAAATGGCTCTTTTTTGCTTCTATTTTTTTATATAGCTGTTGTAATTAATTCAGTATTTATTTATAGAAGCTAGATATATTGGATATTTCAGCGATGCTAATCTTGTAAGATGAACTACCTAAAATAACCATGTCTTTGTTACATGACTGTTGGATTGTTACTTATTATATAATTTGAATTTTTACTTACTTGGTACTACCCATGGTATTCCCTCATCTTTGCAGGAAGAATATGACTTATTGATTCATAGTCTTTATTTTAGCATACTAAACTCTATACTTAGAAATTGCAAAAATCCAGTATTGATGTCTTTCCCCAGAGAGATTTTAAAAGGAGTGATAGAATGGTATCATCTCATGGAATTTGCATCCCTTTAGTGATCAGGAAGAAAAAAAATTATCATAGGGCTTGTGCAACCTGTGGTGAGATAAATTAGACAGTGAGTGGAAAACCTCACTCTGTTCATTTGGGATATTCTGTGCTTCCATTTATATGTGGTACCCTCATTAAAGATTCCAAAAATAGAAGAATGTGGTATTAAAAGAGAATGTGCAGAGAGGAGAAGCACATCAAGATTTTGAGAAAATGTTGGTGATGCTCACGGCACCATTCATTTCAGACATTGTAAGCAAGAGTGAATAAATGACTCAAAGGGGTGACAGACTGATGATTTAGTCTTTTAATTTTTACAAATATGTCAGTTATTGGAATATTCTCAAAAGTTTTATGAGAACATACTTCAACCAGTGGATTCATGTTAAAATATCTATTTCTGCTATGTCTAGGAGCATTTCTATTTTTCCTTCCTGTGTGTGATTTACTGTGCTATTTTTACCCATGGCTGAATAAATAGTACCATTTGATGTTCTAAATTTAGTTTTCTATCAAGTATTTTTTTAAAAGAAGTTATGCTCTGAAAATATCCAACATCACTTATATCTGCAGATTTATATTTCATGAGCATTCCTAAGACATATCTTTGTAAAACATCTTTTACAAGAATTTAGCCTTATATTTTTGAGTAATATTCTTAGAAGTAAAAATCAAATAATATAATGTTTATATATATGATGTTCATATATATGAAATGTTAAAGGTTGTAAAAGCTATAAAAATATATTTGTAATGGCAAAAAAATTTTCAGTATTCACCAGGCACTTCTCAAGAGTATCAGAGGGTTTTTGCTTATTTTTTATTTCCCTTCAAAATCTAAAATGTCCCATTCCTGCTACATTGTTAAATGTCAGATGGAAACTGGAGGTCAATGGAATCTATTAGGATTTACTCCAGTAAGTAATCAGTTTATCCAGCCTTAGGTTGAGCTGCAGATTCCTCTGTATATTGCAAGTACTTTCTTGTGTTATTTCTCATTTACTCTGTGACTTTGCTCACCTGCATTCCTGCAGTTGGCCTTTAAACTTCCTTTATTCCTCTGTACATGTGTGCCTCAGTGTGATCACTTCTACCCGCTAGACAATGGGTGAGATGGATGAAAAATGATGTGCATCACAGTTCCCACTTTTCCAATTTATTCCGTAATAATCTGGAGGATTTGGGTGACACTTTTATTAGGCTTGGATATTTTCCACATAGTTTCTCAAACATCTTAGGGAAAAAAAAACCAAAACCATTACGCTGATATGTCCCTACATGAAACCCAAATGGCTGTTTCCTATGAGTAATCAATCTCTGGTGACTACATATAATTCTAATTTCAGATTTTCCCCTCAGATTCAGTTTGTTTTGGGTATCATGTCAATCATGTGTTGCTTGTCTTTCAGCATGCTGCCTTTTCTTTCTGGTATTTTATTGGGCCACAGGAAGCTTCAGAAAGCAGTTAGGAAGGAGCCTGGAAACTGTCATATGTTCTGTGTATTTCTGTGATGACATTTTTATCTATCACAGGTGCACAGTGAGGAATGTACTCCCATGTCACTTGTTGATTCTGATAATTTTTCGAGTCCTTTCCCCTCTGCATTGGGAAATTCCAATGTTCTTGAGCTGGTACAGGATGTTTTTAAGGGGCAGAATCCTTACTTGCACTGCAAATGACCCTGCAATTTTACCAATGCTGTGTAATTCAGTGAAGCAGTCTGGCAAGCAAGGGTGTGAACAATACTACCTAAACTTGCTTCCTGAGGGGTACAACTGTCTCTGGAACAGAGAAATAAGAAATAAGATAGACACGATTTTGCAGAATTTTGTCCTACCCAACTGTAGTCTCTTGGTTTTAGAGGTGGCTAAGCCATCTGCCACTTTTATTGACTTCAGTGGGAGTCAACGTGCTCATCACTTACTTGAGCAGTGTACATGTTCACAGTAGCCATGTCACAAAACTAAGTTTACTGTTTGATGTTTTTAGAGATTTGTTTCTTTTGGAGTGATGAGAAACGTGTGGTGAAACAAGCCAATATGGATGCACAATCTGGCTGATATTTTAAAAATGCCTTGACAGAACAGCATTTTTTACTGTATATGGATGGGAGCGTGTTTGGAGAGCAATAGATGATGGTGTGACAACTTCAAGTTATATAATAAATCTGTTTCTTCTGGGGTTTTGTTTGTTTGGGGTTTGTGTGGGGTGTTTTTGTTTTTCTTTGGCTTTAATTCATCCAAAGTAGAGGAAGGGCAATGAATTTAAAGCAAAAAGTTCAAAATTGAAGGTGTTTAGGATATATAGTACGAGTGGAGATTTTTGGGACCAAACTTATCTTTTAGTTCTGTGCACACAGCAGCTGCCACAGACCACTGGGATCCATGAGAGGACTACAGAACATTTATATTTTGGGAGTGCTGGACACACCCAGACAGTGTGAGGATGTCATGCTTGAAAGAACTCTTGAGATGAGTGAGTGAGCCAGAGATCTGTGAGCACCACACACTTTCAGTGTCCCCAGCCTAGCAGTTTTCCTGAAAAACTATCCTGCTGAGAAATGCTGGAGAATTCTTTGCAGGCAGGGTTTCCAGAGTGATACACTTCCAACAGATATTGGGATACTGGGAATGAGAAATGTAGAAAAGACAGGTGAAAATTATATAACCTGTTCCTTTTGAAGAAACCCTTCATGTTCCTTTGTGCACAATAAGCTTCTTTATTGAAAGGCTGTGACAGTGATGAATAGTTTTTAGTTCTTCTTATCTTTACAGAGATTTCTCGAGTATTAAAATAAAAGCCTGTTTTTAGGAAAGGGGAAGATAAAATTGCATCTAGGGAAACAGATTGCCAGTTGGCTCTGTAATAAAAATAATTTCTGAGTTTTTATCACAGGAATAAGCAGAACTGGAGAGGTTAAAGTGCTGTAAGGTGAAAAACTGAACAGCTGGAATGGAGGAGGAGACTGCAATAACAGTTATGCAGGTGGCAACAAAACCCAGGTATTGTGTGTTTAATGATGCTCCAGAAACTACAGAAAAGAAAAATTTGAAGTCAGAAACCATTACTCTAGGAATTTTAATTGAGCAGATGAACACAGTGCTTGATGAGGGGTTCCTGAGCTGCCAAGATGCGAGGCATGCTTAGCTGCTTTCTTATTCTCTTGTTTTAAATGTGGTGTAGTTTTTAAAGAGTCAGCTCTCCCTGGTGCCAGTGTTGGACTGGCTGTTGGGATTCAGTGGCTCATTGGTTTCTGTGTCTATGATAATGTCTGTACATCTCGCTGCCAGGTGCATTGAAAACAATATTCAAATGCCTGTATTTCTTCCAGATCTCTGTGCCTGCTGTTTCCATCTCACTGGTTCTCAGTCCTACCCCATCAGTGCCTCACTTAGACTCTCGTACTCAGGAGTGAGAAGAGCACAGCTCTTTTCACTGACCAGCCACAGTTTTGTGCAGCTCTTACTGCGTGTGGGAATGGCCCTGAGAGGACACTCTGGTGATCTCCAATTCTCTCATGAAATTTTTATTGATGCTAATGGATAACATGCACGTGGTAGCTCTGCTAAAGTCAGAGCTAGGTTAAGCAGCTATTTTTCTTGTGCTGTCAGTTTATGCCAGTGTATCTGAACCCTTTGTGTGATGAATAGAATGGTTTGAGGCTGCAGCTTTCTGGGGATCATCTAGGCTGCAGATGCAAAATACACTGCATTAAATCACGTCTGGATTGTTCCTGAGAGGTGTTCAGTCCCTAGCAGATGCAAGGAGGAACTTAAAGCAGGCACTGCCCCAAGCTTCTGCAGAAATCATGCTTTTCCCCATCGTCAGAGTAACACCTTAACAACTGAATTGGTGCTTGAGTTGAACACTGATGGGTGCCTTGGTTGTCTGCCACAAAAACACTTCGATGTCTCAGGGTCGAGGAAAGGTTCTTCCTTTCTGCTGCTACTCCCCTGAAGTGTACTAAAAAGTATGTTATTCCCTTCAAAAGGAAAGAAATTCTTTCCAGACACTAAAATTGAATCTTGTGTAAGGAACAAGCTAAGGTGTTTGTAGGAAGAGGTGTTCAGGAGATGTAGATGACTTAACTTGTGCCATCCTTTCCAAAATCTGACCATCCATTTTTACATTTTATTCACTGTATTTTGACTCATTTCCCATTATGCTTATAAGATAACCATTAAAACCACAGATTCCAAACAACCTTTTAAAATGACCAGAAGAATGACAAACTTCCTATGGAGTAAGAAACAAAAATGAAATCTCTTCAGCCCCAGGGCAGGCTCACTTGAGACAGTGACCTTTTCAAAATGTGTTTTTCTTTCATATGAAATGTACAGTTTTTTGTTTCATTTCCAAGGGAGAGAGAGATGACAAGGGAAAAAATACAATATTTTATTTTTCTTTAATTAATTTTTCTATGATTTTTGTCTCTATAAAACCTAATTAAATTTGAGAGGCCTTAGTTCTTAATTTTATATTTCAGATTGATAATCTAATTGTCCTTCAAATGCTTCTTTTTTTAATGTGGTTCCTCTCATTAGGTCTCTCATTAGGTTTTAAAAGGACATACTAAGCTGTCTGGAAAATGGTCTAATTTCTGAAACTAGCAGTCAGTCACATGCCTTCAAATATTCTCCATCTGCATTATTCCAAACACCTACAGCTGAGTGTGTAACTTAGGCAACCTGGCTTGATATTGAATAATGTAGTCAGTGCCGTGACATTCAGAAAGATATCTGTACCCAGTGAATGCTATTTTTGTGTGTGTTGTCTTGTTGCTCGAGGGATCATGAAAAACCAGCCTGAGTACTATATTTTTTTTTCCTAGGAAGTACATGTTTTGGATATGTGTTTATGTGTTTCTTGGTTGCTTCTTTTCTTCCCCTCTGCTTTTGTTAATTACCTCAATACATGTTCAAAGCCTACCATTAATTGCTATTGAAGTGCATTTAATCTGAAGCAAAAGTTTCTGCTATTTAAGTCTCTTGTCAGGAAACCAAGTATTAGAGTTGTTTGGTTTCTTATTTCCGAGGCTGTTTAATGACAGCATAAATATTCAGGCTGACTCTGAATAGGTAATTAAAGCTGACTCTTGGCCAGATGTTCCCCTTTGTTGCGTGGCGTGGAGCTGAGGGCAGAGCAGGAAGCGGCGATTCCAGTGCACGCTGTCCCACTGCACGCTGTCCTTGGCTTTGGAAATCGTCTGAGGGATCCCCATGGCACTGAGCGTCCCCAAGAGCATGAGGTTACTCTGATGTGAGCAGTGGAACGAGCTGCTGTCTCACCATCCCAGCATGCTCCTTCCCTCTCTCCTCCTCAGCAGTCTAGAAAATCCCTTTGTGCAGCGGATTTTGGGGGGGCAGGAGAACGAGCTCTGAATTTCCACTGAGCCAGATGGTGGATTTCAGGAGGAGATAGTCTTGTAAGTGTGTGCACAGGGTGGGTGAAGGCTTTTGAGATCAATCACGTGTGCAGATGTGAAGAAATTTACTGCTTTAACTTTTGTGCCACACCTTCTGTCCTCAGAGGCAACAGAACTTAGAAGGAACAGAGCTAATGCCATGAGAGCAAGAAACCAGGGAACAAATAGAGGGAGGTGCTGAGTAAGCACCTGCAGTGTCTGGGGCTTTGCTGCAATATTCACTGGTCCTCAGGGGCTTCACAGGGATCCCACCTTGGGTGAGCAACAGCTTTGGTAAGGGGACTTGGGAGAACTTTGGGTGGATTTTGCACTGTGATGAATGTCAGTCACCCCCTGAGCCCAGGAGTCAGCAAGGAACCGAGGCTGTGCTAGGAGTGAATGCCCTTATTTATTTCACGTGAAATGCTGGCACTGCTCTAAATTTGGATGGCTGCTGAGGCTGGAAAGTAAATGAGAATGAGACCACGAAGCACGGGAGAAAAAACAGGGGAAGCCTTTCTCTGCCTCCGGGATTGTTCATGGGAGGATACCAGCCTTATTTTTGTTCTCATGTTTGTAATCTCTCAGTTAGTTTGGAAAACTCTTAAACTTCATCGTGGATCAAGTGACAGTAGGGGTGTCTCTCTCCCAGGTCCTGGAGAGCAATGGCTAAAAATCACTGCAAACAAGAAGTTCTGGCCTGATAGCACTGCACAACCATGTGGGGAAGTCCACTCCGAAGCAAATAAAAAGAATCCCATGCTGTACAAGCCACCCCGCAATTCCTGATGTCGTGGGAGTGCCGTTCATGATTTCTGACCGTCCGGCTTAGCTGTACCTACGCTCCCCTGCCAGCCCGGCTTACACGCAGCGTAACCTGCGCATCCTTCTCCCGGCTGCATCTCCCGCAGGACTCCAGCACCCTTTCCTTCCCGGCGCACAGGGCTCCGGCGGGGTGTCACCTCCGGCCGCACAGAGGGTTCTCTCTCCGTGGCTGTCACCGTGGCGGGGTTTCCGCTTCAGCAGCCGTGAAATCCGCATCTGGGGCCGCGCCGCCCCTCGCAGGCAGCCCCCCCGCCGGCCGGCGCTGCCTTGTGCGGCTGCGGGAGAGGCGGGGAGGGGCGGCGCAGCCCCGCAGCC
>VZRM01000668.1:1067342-1234700 GCA_013397955.1 Grantiella picta
GGGGCAATGCGGCGGGCGCGGCGTCCCCCCCGGACGCGCTTTGTGGCTCCGTCCGCCCCGCGGGCCGGGGGGCTCCCGGCAGCGGCCGGAGGGAGGAGGGGGAGGGCTCGGGCTGCAGCTCAGGGGCTGCTGCTGACATGGAGGCAGCACCCCTGTGTAGCGAGAAGCGTGATGCACTGGAAAAGGAAAGCCTGGCAGCCGGGTGGGAGAGACGGCGCTGTCTGGGCTGAGCGCCTGAGCATCCCGGCTCAGCCTCGGGCTCCGGGGAGCTCCCCGCGAGGTGCAGGGATGGGGAAACCCCCACCGGGGCCCTTTTACCACCGAGCTCCGGTTTTGCAAACTTGGGCTGAGCTGGATCTTGTTTTGCCTGAAACGAGGGTGCTGTGGGTTTGATCGTTTGGGTTACACTGTGCCTGATAAAAATAACCCAGCCTTTTCGGGACGGGGTGGTCTCTCCTTGTGTGGGAACGGAGCTGGGGGAGGGAAGAGGGTTCCTAGGATACAGATGATATGGGTGAATAACCCTAAGGGAAATGCAGACTCAGCCTGATTTCATTCGATCTCTCCATGCCTTCTTCCTCACTGTGTGCTGCGAAGGCTTGAGGAGACTGTGATGCTGAGCTGAAGGTGCTGGCAGAAATGTATGGGGAAACTTAAAAGGTTTATATTTGATTATAGTAGGATTTGGGGAACATTTTGAATGACATAGCCTAATTTCAGCGTAAGAGGAGTAAAATATCCATTAAAAAAACCCAAACCAAACCAGAAAAGAATACTTAGAAACTAGTTGAATCTTCAAGGTGCTCTGGAATCCCCCTCCCCACCATCTAAATGTTCTCTCAGCGCTTCCTAAATGAAGTCTCTCAAATCTGTTTGGTTTGAAGTAACCTGTAACAAATTTCTAGCATGCAGCTGACAAAGGGAAGAATAGACTGACAGATTCATTTGTCTTTCAGATGACAGGGCATCACGTTTTGTTTTCTGCCAAGTTGCAAGGCTGGTGCAATGCAATACTGAAATGAAGTAACTTGTGGCATGGGGAAAATCCGTACAGGAGGGTTTTGGTTAGAAGACAGAAGACCAGGTAGTAAAGCAATGATTTGTTATGCCAGAAATCTTTATGTTCTTTCCATGTGCTGGAATGCTGAACCTGTCAGAGGAAAAAAAAGGCTTCAGGGATAAACTGTGATTTAGTGTGTGTTGTATTGACAGTGTTGAAGCTGCAGCCACTTCTTGCAGCACAGTACAATGCATAAGAGAAATGTCTGTATGTAAAATAGCTGAGTGCTGTATGCAGTGCCTGCCCATCATCTTTATGGCTTCACTTAGCACAGCACTGCGGTATCTGCAGCTTGGTTAGTGAAATTGTTCATAGCCAGGAGCTATTGCATGGAAAGCTTCTAATTATACTGATTTTTGGCATTTTAAAAGCCATTGGCTCATAACTGGGTAATGCTGGTTGAGCTGACAAGTTTTCCTTTACGATACTGTCACTCTATAAGCTTTCAGCCTGAGTGTTCTGTTCATTGCCATGGGGACAGCAGTTGGTGTGCAACAGAGCTCTGTACCTGCAAAGTCTCCCCAAAGCTTCAGTCAGCTGTAGAGACGCCCCAAGAGGTCTGTTCTGCCCAGAGGCATTTTTAGCTGATGCATGTGTGGTGTACAGGGACTTTATCCTGGTCCCCAGGGAGTGGCCAGGGTTTCCGTCAAATGCAACTGTCACCAGGAGCTGGAAGAGGTTGCTGCAGCCTTGGATGTCAGCTCAAGTTAAAGCAGCCTCTGCGAGGCCAGGTCTGTGCAGGAAGACCAGAATGCTGCCTCAGCTATAAAAGCCCTGATCCCTTCGTGAACATGTCAGGGTTTAGGATATGTTTTGCTTTCTAACTGTGTCACTGGTGGTTGGGGTTTTATGGGACTTGACTGGTGTCTCATCTTGTGCTCTTTTTCTGCCAAATGCTTCCTTTGTTGGTTGAGTTGATGTGACCTGCCATGGCCAACTTCTCCCACTTTCTTGGGAATGCTGCTGAAATTTTTTTGGGCCCCTTCTGGACATCATATCTGCTGTTGAAATTAAGTCTGGATTTCTTTTCATTTTTCCTTTTAAAGTTACCGATCTGGTCAAATATTTTAAAATTTCCAGTTACTTGTTCTTCTAAGCTGCTCCAAGGGATTAATTTCTTTTTGTTCTCTTCTACTATGTTTTCTCTTGTTCTCCTTATAAATGCACAAAACAACCATCCCTTTTGAAAAAAAAAAATCTTAAGGATATACTTTTTTTCTTTAAAACAATAATATTAAAAGATCCCTTTGTGTCAGTTTTCTGTACCTGAATTGGTTCTGCCTTTTGACGATGTGTCAGATGGGATTTCACAAGTATTTGACTTCAAAGAGCACACCATTTATGGTTTTAGAAACTTCTCCCTGTGGCTGTTTTAGTCTGTAGGTATTGTAAAGAAGCAAATTGGCTTTTTTGGATATTTAAAAAAGCTGTGTTAGCTCCCAGTAAATGATAATGGAAAATGTGAAAGGAATAAAAAACAATGCACGCAAACAATGCTACTTTCAGTTAGCAGAATGAGAACACTCATGACCTTAATTTGGTATGAAGCAACGTGACCTTTTCAGGGAGTTTGCATCTGTTCCTTTTTTTTTATTTTCCCTAAGTGAACTAGTTGTTGATTTTTTCCATATGCAGCTGTAGTGAAATCTTTGCCTATCCATAGATGACTTATGTTCTTACATAATTACTCAGCTTCTGTATGGCACTTGTCACTTTTCTGTCAAACAGCCTTGCTGGTTGTAAACAGGGATGGGTGAAGCTCCAGGTTGCATCAGGCTTGTGTTTCTGCAGTGGTGAGAGAGGTGCCAGGAGGACTTGGAGTCTGTTTCAGGGATGAGCTCTGAAGTCCATCAGCCCTGACTGTAAATGGTACACTTACTCCACAGATGTTCCACTGCAGAGTGTGCAGCTGTTTGGTGCTGTAAGGTCACAGATGTTGGTGTTGTGCTGAGGGAGTGCTGCTGCCAAGGCTGAGCCCGGGTGATCTGAAATGCCCCTGACGGATCTGCAGGCTCTGTCCTCCTCACTGTGACAAGTGTCCTGGCTGCTGGGTCCTTTTCTGAGTGACCAGGCACATTTTTGATATTGAAAGAGCATTCCATAGCTCTCATTATTTCAAATGTATCGGCTCTGGCCCATGTGCTGTGCTGTTAACCGTCATAGTGATATGCATTTAAAATAAACTAATGCAAGTTTAAAATTTTGCCATAACTGCTATTAAAACGGTGACTTTACAGTGTTTTAAAATTAGGATGGCAATGGTGATCTGGGTCAGTAATCAGTATTAAAACAGGAAATTCCTTCTAAGGCTGTCTCAGGGGATTTGAGAAACGTTTTCATGTAAATGAAGAGGAAAATGCAGTCGGTTCTAAGAGGTAAGCAAATAAATAAATGAAGCTACTCAGAATATGAAGGCCAGAAAGCCTAGAAAGCCTTTGTTCTTCACTCAGGACTGCACGAGGGTGTGTCAAGGACATCAGAGAGTGGCTTTGTGAGCTGTGTTGGTGCTCCCCAGCTCAGGGCTCTCCACTCCCAGTGAGTCACTGGCTGCTCCCTGGCCCAAATCGGGAGCTCTGCCAAGACTGATTTGTTGGCTCTGAGCACATGGATCAGTGCTAAGGACACCTACATTTGCAAGAAAAGGAGATCTGGAGAGGATTTTGCTTTTAGTGCTTCTTCTGTCAGTAGTGCCTCAGTCAACACTCTCAGCCTGTGCTTTGCAGATGCAGTTTCTGGGGAATATTGAGAGAGATTTCTAGTAATCATAACCAGTTGGAGTCCAGAAAAATGTGGATGTGAATGGAGTTCAATAATAGCAATTCCATGTCATCTGGGGGAGTTAATCCACATCTTCTCCCTGAATAAAATCAGTTCCTATTGCAGGAGCCTGCTCAACATGCAATGCTTTCCTTGGGGAAGGAAGCAGAGATAGATTATTCTCCCTATGCTACTTCCTTCTCCCAGAGGGAATAATCTGGGAACACTGCTTCATTTTGTCCATTTCTGGATACATCCCTAGTTCTCAGTGGTACTGAAGACTAGTCTCTATGATTGAAGCAATTTCTCTGGAAGGGTTTTACAGTCCCGAGTACTCCATGTCTGCCTGTCCTCACGAGGTTCTGTGCATTTGTATCCATGCTTTCTTTTCTTTCCTATTCCCTATGAGGCTGGAAGAGTGAATATTTGGGTGTCTCTTCCATCATTACAGGGATTGGGATGTTTTTCACTGTCAAGAGATAATAACAGCATTAAAATAACAGTTCTTCAGTGCATTCTTGCTTCCTCCTTGCCATTGTTTAGGAAACGTGACCAAATTGTGGATTTCATCATGCTTGGAGGACCCTTGATGCCTTCTCCACGATTAAAGATCAAAATACCTGTGGTTAGGCTGGCTGACTGGCAACTAGTCCATTCCCTGGTGCCAAACAGATCCAACAAATTTAACATCTATTTCTCAAGTTTCCATGGATACCTGAGTAGAGCACTCGCTGTAATCAGAACGGCAGGGCATGCCATTTACAAAAGCTTTCTGTGTTGTCACTATGGAAGTGCTGCATTCAAAAATCAACCTTTTGTAGGAGCTCTCTTACTTACTCAGCTACTCTCCTGTTAAGATTTTAGCCACAGGAACTCCTTTGAAAGTTGTGCCAGGGGTTTGTCACCGTGACTGTGTAACTTTGCACTTGGTTTTCTGGCTGGTCACTGTGGGCTCTGTGTGATGCACAGTCATGGCACTTGAACATAACCCTGATGGGTGGTTGTAGAAAAACCTCTGGAAGATGGATTTTGGTTGGTGACTGCATGACTTTGTGACCTACTCTACTAATCAGGTACTTTTTTCTTTTCTCACGAGGTAGTTTTCCTTTAATCTTTCCCTTAAGCCTGATAACTGGGGCATTTTGAAGACCATCAAATGAATAAAAAATAAAAACTTATATTTGATATAGCAATGAAATGTCACTCAGAAACGAAATAAATAGCCATAGACTATAAATTTGCTAATGACTTGTCAAATGTGATACCAATTTTTGCAGTTTTGTCACAATTACTATTTTTCCATTTTTCTGTCTTTGAACAAAATTGGGTTTAACAGCCTTGAAGAATTATGAAGGGATTTATATAGAGCATCAGTCATACTGACTACTATAAGTAATGGCTGTTCTAGTGTGGCTTTTATTCTGTATCCTGCCCCCTGCTTATCCTTTTTTTTTTTTTTCTATGAATTGATGAGAGTGGTTGGTTTTCTCTTGTCAAGACTCTATAAATGTGTGAATCATGTTAAGCTTTCCAGAAGATTGTCAAAATGAAGACAAACATATTCAAAATTTTTTCCCAATTCATGTTTTAAGAAAAAGGTGTCACTACATTCATCCAGCTCGATGCATTGCAAGATACTGTTTGAATCTAGGAATGCTTGAAAACTAAATAACCTTTTTGCCTTCCAAGTAAACAAATGCCCCCCAAAATGCTTTGATTCCTGTGTGTTGGATGCTAAGTCTGGAAAAGCTGAACAGTGATTCTTGGTCAGTCTTTGAATAATATTCCTTTGAATATCTTGATTGAGAGAAGTAAATCTAGGCTAGTGTTCTTTTCAGAATACAATTGCATCTTGAAATGGTTCTTAGATAGAAACTTGTAGAAAACCAGAGGTTATAAAATGGTAATATTTTGATCTTGCTTTTTAAAAAGAAGGAAAGTGTGAACCAGCCCAGTTTTAGCTAGGAAATGGTGTTTTTCTCAAAGAGGGTGATTAACATTACGAATGTTCCATTTTATGAGTATGGTCCTGAGAATTAGAGCATAATCTTATTAGTGCCATTCCTGACTACCTTGCAGTGAGCCAAGTAGAGGAAGTAGATGAGGACAGACATGATGATGAAGGAGAAGCAGCAAGATCTCTTTTCTAGAAAGGTGTCTTTTCACAGGACCTAAGTTCTGTGCATCTTGGGTTTTGTTTTCTGTTCCTTATGTGGTCCTTCTCAGAGAAGGAGATGAGAGATACAGGAAAACAGCACTTGCACAGAGGCAAATAGTGCAAGGAAGCGTGAAGGAAGCAATTTCAAAGAGCTTGTTGAAGGAAGAGAGGTTTAGTTAGTGTGTACTAATGGTGTCTATTACAGAAGTGTTATCTGTGGAATATTCAGGAAGATCATGGAGAATTGTCTTTTACCAGTCTGAGCTGCCAAATCTGTTGTTAACCCACCTTTATCACAACACGCAGCCTGCCCTTTGCAACAGGTAAACCAGGATCAGAGTTGACTCTCCTGGCAGTAGTACATGGCTATGGAAGAGCTGGAATCTGGGAAGAGAGGGATCACTGCTGGTGAATTCCCCAAGCTCTGGGGCATCAGCAGGTTTTGAGAACATTGGAATGGCATCAGGACTGGGAAGGAAAGGGGATCTGACTGACCACAGAAGCTGTAAAGCTCTCAGGTGGGGCTGGATTTGAGACATGGTAGTGTGGATGGTAAAAGGGTTTGAGTTTAAGGCAGCTGAAGGGCAGACTTAGCTCTTGGTGAGAACCTGCTGGAGCATTACAGACCCAGTGTGCAGGGAAGTGTGATTGCTTGGCTTTAGTCCATCTTACCAAGCATTAGTGAGGTCACATCAAATGTAGGTAAAGTAGTTTAGTCTGTATCCTGTCAAATAGAGAAGTGAACATAACCCATGTGGCATTTTCAGAAGGTTATGGGGAGTTCTTCCATGTTTCTTTCATCTCAAATTAAGTTCACAGAAAATAGGTGATGTCTTTTGGTTTTCCTTTACTGGTGAGGTGCAAGAAGATGAATATTGTCCACAGAGTGAGTGATGGGATGCAGCTGGGGTTGTTTTCTGATACTATGAACAATGAGGGTAAAAACTTAAATTAGCTTCAAAAGCATGATAGCACAGTGAAAATGTATTTCCTCTAGTCAAGCCATAATCAAGATGGGAGACAGTGTAAAAGCAAAAATGGAAAAGGTTAAAGTTGTAACGTCAAACATGTCTTATTTTTAGAATTCATTCCAAAGTATTGGGAGGCTTTTTTGGTTGGTTTTTTTTTTTTTTTCCTTTGGAAATCACTGTGCTCTGATTGGTATCAGTGCAATGAATACCAGCTCTTTGGGGGACCAGATATTATGAAATGGTTTCAGGAAACTTGGATTTGCATCAGAGATTAGCTATGGCTGTATTCATGGCAGAGAAGTGGATTGCAGTCTCCAGCAAACCAGCTGGATGCCTACTGGCATTTTAAAACAAAGAACTCTGATTGATTGTCATAACAGTGGTGCCATTGGTTTCAGTAGAAACAGAAGGTTCTTACTTCTGATATGAAATATGGGATCTCGTTATTATGCATAAGAATATTTTAAGTGGAATTTTTTTGCGTTTGCTTCTTTCCCTCTCTTTTTTGTTGTTCTGTAATTGTTCTTAAAGGCCGTCTTTGTATTTACAGTAAAATGCTCTAGGTTGTCACGTTACATTTGGAAGCTCTGACATTTTGTGCTTCATGCAAAGGAAAATCTCAGCAATAGGAAAAGCTGAATAAGGTTTTCTTCATCAGTGCAGCAGTTGCTGGCTAATAGCAATATGGTAAACCCTTCTTTTCCTGTTGTGCAAACAGCATTAGCAAGGTTTGCTTGTGTCAAAATTATTTTGATGCTGAAAAGTTATACTGTCATTTGAATGAAAAATGATGGCTTTACTACCATTCGTTGTCTAATGGCTACTCTATACCTATATTTGATTCAGTGCATCTTTTTTTTTTTTTTCTCTCTAAATTTTAAATCCAGAAATAGTCCCTGAATAGAAAATAAAGAATTTGGCTAAGCCTATAAAAGGGTGTGCTGGGACCCACTGGTGTCTTTATTGTGAAAGTGCTTATTAAAATACTGGAACTATGATCTGAAATGGGGAATAGTATTGATGCTGTTGTTGATTCAGGAAATAGTGGGAAGAGTTTGTGTTGGGTTTGTGGCCACTGTGCCAGGACTGAAATGGAAATCACCTGAAGGTATGTTGGTTGGCAGATAACATGCACACTAAAGTTCAGGCACGTTCTTACAGACAGGTGATATCACAGCTTTGATGCTGCTTTGCTCATCCTTTGATTTGTGACACAGCTGTAGGAGGTCAGTCACATGGCAGTGAGCTCTGAGAAGGTTTGCAAAGTGCAGCTTCTCTGGCCAAGCCTTTGCTTCTGTAGGCATCACTCTAAAGTAGTGCAGAATGGGCCTGAAAAGTTTTCTGATGGCAGACCTGGGGCTTGAGTCCTTAATTCTTTTCCATACACTGAACTGGTGGCTTGTGGCACATTCAGAAATGTCCCCCCTTCCCTGGTTTGACTGCATTTCTGGGCTTTATGCTGCAGAACCTCATTCCCTGACTTCCAGGTTCCTGCTTTTACTTATCCTGTTAAATTCTACCTGGAGACAATGCCCACTTTAGGTTATCCGTTGTTGATGGCACTTGGGTTGAAGGAACCTTCTGTTAGACAGAATCCACTCTATGGCATGTGCCTCGCTGGGGAAATGAACAAGTTCCATAATATGTGAAGCAGAAAATTTTGCTGATGCCTTGTGTAGCTGAATTATATATAGTTGAAATGTTTAATAGAAAAGAGAAGATTTTCTGTGTCTGCTGAATTTTTTTTTGTTTGAGTACCACCTTAGTGGCTTGTGCATGGGAGGTCCAGCAGTCACCTTTCTTTAAGCTGCTGGCTTGAAACTGATTATCTGGGGCTGTATTGCTCCATGTCTGGCTTTTTTAGTAGCTCCCTGAAGTTCATTTATCCAGTCCTGAGTAGGAATGTGTGGCTGGGGCTCTCAAATATTCAGAATGGACTGATGGCCTTCCAGCTGCCTTGGTCCTGCTCTCTAGATCTGCTAGAAAAACAAATTCAGCTGATTCAGAGCATGCAATCAGGGAAATATCCACACTGCATCAGCAAAGTTTATAGAAATGTTCCGGACTTTGCTTTCATTCTGCATTCTGTGACACTTAAAGGTTAATCCTTCATTGCATTTTGTTGGAATCTACAGTGCTGCTGATCATTTACTGAAAAATGGAAAGAACTAAATGGATTAGACATTGCAGGAAACCACAGAAAATAAAATCTTGTGTCTGTTTAGATGAAAAGAAGGAATAATTTAAATTAAATCTGCTAAACCAGCAATTGGAGCTAATGTGATAATGGACATGATTTCATTATAAATGCAGTATCTTCCGATCTCGTAATTTCACCAGTTCTGTAATTGTTTGGGAATCTGCAAATCAGGGCCCTTTGAATTGTTAAATAAACCCCAAAGTCTGAAAATGGGAGCCTCCTCTATTTTCCCTTCTGCTTCTGATTGTCTTGAAAATGCACAAGGTGTTCTTTGGCAGTTGCTTAGGTTAGGACTAAAGTCAGAAATTGTGATGTGTTCAGATTTATTCTGTACCCATTCACTGAAATCACCCAAGCCCCTTATATAGACAGTCATATTCCATGTTAATATGAATTTCATAAATAAATGTAATAATTTTTCATCAAGAAGTTTGCATCATTTTAGAAAAGTAATATTTTAGATACTGGTTTATTTGAGGACTTTAATTTGGATTCTAAATCAGATTCCTCCATTTAATTTGGTGTGCAAAATGTCAAGAATTAAATGTTTATTTAATGCATACTGTTTAGCTGTGTTTTTGTCATAGCATGTAGTTTGACATAGATAAAGATCCTAAATAAACATGGAGATAAAGCTGGAACTTGAGCTATGTGGAGCATTACTTGATTATGGCTTTTTGTTACAGAAGCCATAATAAGTCATTCTGCTTTTAAGAACTGTTCCAACTGCCCTGATCCTAACCAGGACAGTCTAGGCATCCTTTCTCAGTTTCACGGTGGCAAATCAGGTCCTTTGCAACTCTTTCCCATTCTCTGGCTCGGAACAGATGCTTTTGTTTCTTTCAGATCAACCATGACAGTGCTTTAGAGATAAGGGATTTTTAAATATCCTGGAATATCCATGCATTTAGTGCTCTTCAGAACACAGCTGTAAAAATTGTAACACATGCACATTTTTTTTTACCAAGGAAGCACTAACTCAACAAAATGTGAAAGCTCCCACATGGACAAATATATTTTAATACTTTGCAGTTCAGATGGGGTGGATAATATAATGTTACAAATACCTTAATGTAATTTGCTTTTAACAGTCATTTCTCTACTTGTTGAGAAGTTTCGGCATTAAATCCAGGATGCATTGTAGAATTATTTTATCTAGCTGGGTATTTGCAGGAGCAACAGTGAATATAGTGCAGGATGGTCATGGGTTTGGAAGGGTCTCTTTTGTTAATTAACTTGAATCAATTCTTGATAGGACACTACCCAGTTTAGTGGTTTCATTGGATGGATATGAGTATTGCAGTGGTTATTCAATCACTGCTTTCTGAAATTTAAAAAAAATGTGTATCCTGTCACACAGAATTTTCTGAGTTGCATGTAAAGATAGAAATAACTTCTCAAGGCTGATAGTTGAAGGTAGGTTGGAAAATGTATCATAGAATCACAGAATGGTGTGAGGTGTTGGAAAGGACATTAAAGATCATCTCATTCCAACCCCCTGCCATGGGCAGGGACACCTTGCACTATCCCAGGTTGCTCCGAGCCACATCCAGCCTGGCCTTGGGCACTTGCAGGAATGGAGCAACCACAGCTTCTCTGGGCAACCTATTCCAATGCCTCCCCACCTTGACAGTAGAGGATTTCTTCCCAATATCTAATGGAAATCCACCCCCTTTCACTTTGAAGCCCTTACCCTTTGTCCTGTCCCTACCTGCCCTTGTAAAATGTCCCTCTCCAACTCTGTTGTAGGCTCCCTGTAGGTCCTGGAAGGTGCTCTGAGGTCTCCCTGGAGCCTTCTCTCCCAGCCTGTCTCCAGACCAGAGGTGCTCCAGCCCTCTGATCATCTCTGTGGCCTCCTCTGGACCTGCTCCAGCACATCTCTGAAACATGAGTGCCGAAACAGGTAACCGAAAGAACTAGTGACAAACAGAAATGCTGAAAACACATAGGCAGTGATTTGATGTGTACATTTTTGTGCTTCGAATCAGCATGGTAAGTGGGGGTAAAGTGGCAGTTTGCAAATGTCAGTCAGTCTTGCAATGTCCTGGTCTGCTTAGGAAGTAGTGGTTCAGGTCCAGCCAGGAATGGCAGCAGGATGCAGGGAATATATTTTGTTACTAATTATTTTATTTTTTTTTAATGTCAAAATACTGTTCTTCAGTTCTGAAAAAAATGCCACGTTGCTGGTGCAAAAATTAAGAGGCAAGAATTGCACAAAGGAGGCTGTTAACAGCATCTGTTCCAGAGATATCTTAATGAACCACGCAGATTCTGTGCTTGTCACATTTGGCCTGTGACTTTTTGTACTTCACTGCAAGAGGAGTAACTTAATATATTCCTGGAGAACTTGTGTGGAAAATGCAAATATTGTGCTCCTGCAAATGCTTCTGAAAATTAGGCTGAACATGCAAGTTATAACTTAAATAAATGGTGTTACAAGAGCAATACTAAGTTTTGGAGGAAGATTTATTTTTTTTTCCTGTGGGCACATTATCTCATACTTACCCACTGCAGGGTTTTTGAATCTTCCCTGGGAAGCAACACATTTGATTACCAGGAAACAGGATTCTTCCCGAAGTAATTCTAAGGTCTTGGAGAGCAGCTCCAGTGTCATCTTGGAGTGATGCTCTGAATTGTCAGTGATGTCTAGGAATTACATGTTATGAATAAATGTGTGATGCGTCCAAGTAGGTGATAAAAAGATATTGAAATGTATTATTTAATATTTATTATTATTATTAATCTTCAGAGGCCTATTACATCGTTCTGCTTTACGTCTAATTAGCTTATATTTTACAGAAGAGAATTCAGCCAGCTCAGGGCTTGAATTTGAGACCAGAGAAGTTTGAGCAGGGAGAGGGTGTGTGGTACCTTTTCTACATTCCATTTTGATAAACTCTTGCATTCTTCATAAGAGTGCATGTTATGTATAAATCCATCTAAGTCACCAGTGCTTAATTGTTTTAATAGGCCATTTCCTTTTCTGTCGTCAACAGTGTAAATAAAACAATGAAAAATAAAAATAGTGCATTACAATATTTGTTACTCATTTGGTCTGTGCCTTTAAATGAAGTTTTAGTAGTGTATGCCGAGTAGAAATATTTCTTTGATGACTTGTTAATAATGCTTTCCTTTTTCCCAGCTGGACTCTGTCCTGCAGTAGTATTAACAGCTGCAAGATGTTTCAGTGCAGAGTGTAGTGAAGAATAAAAACAGAGTATTGGGAAAGTTTCAGAATAAAGGCTCAGGGTGGATGAATTGCAGCTTATTCTTCCTGCTTTGTCCCATTGCTCTCAACTGCTCTTTTTCTTGTAAAAAGAGTCTGTCTTTTTGGATCTCACAACTTGTGCTGAGTTTCTGCATTCGTACATTTGGATCTCAGGCCTTTAATGTGAGTGTGTGGTGCTCAAGCTGCTTGTGCCAACTATGATTTCTGAAAATATTCAGGAATACTTTTAAAATTGTACATGGCAATGTAATAAAAGAATGGTATTTAGTCACGAAGGTCAGACAAATGTTTTAAAACTGAAACTGCAGTTGTCCTAGCGTGTTTTAAGGGCAAAACATGTATTTTAGGTGGCAGCTGTGGAATATTCTTTCTGTTTTAGCAGATTTTTTACAACTGGAAAATAGTATAGCAGCATGCAAAGTAACTGTTGTATCTACTCATTCTGCTTGCTGATGCTGATGGGTGTTTGTTTCCTTTCAGATGCAGTTTCCACATCTGCTTACTCATCACCAGCCAAAAGTTTGGGAGACCCTGGAATAACTCCACTGTCTCCATCACATATTGTGGTAAGAAATGTACTCTTAACATAAACTGCATGCTTACATTACCTTCTCTTGCTATTTAATGGGACATAATTTCTTTAGAGTTGTCATTTCCTCCATACTGATCCCCTTTGTGCTATCCATAGCAATAAGTGAGATTTTGGTCACTCTGGGGTTGGTGACAGAGCTCTCATTCCTTTCACTGAGGTCCTGGTTTTGCTGTTTTTCACTTGCTAAACTCATAGATTTGCCCCTGCATATTTTTATATCAAGCACGGGGACTTCTTGATCCTCAGGGTTCCCAAGGTCTGTCCCTGTCTTTATTACTGATTTGTTTAGGTAGCCCCTGATAAGTCTCCTTCCTTTCAGAAAAGGAGAAAGGATATGTATGATACTCAACAGTAAAAACCAAATTCCCAGAGAAAAGAATCTGCTCCTAGAGAGAAGGAGAGGTAGAAGCTCAAAATAGAGCTAACTGGTTTTAATTTCTTAAGGAAAAGAGCCACTTCTGTAAGCTTTTAGAACCAAGAGAATGTCCCATAGGCAGTGTGTTTTAATCTCTTGTTCATCATACTGATTTTGTTGATAACTCCTGGTAAAACTAGTTCTCAACCATTTTTAAGCCATACACATCATCTGTATGATTTGTAACACAGTACATGCACAATGTATTTCATGGTATGGCAAGGGATCATGTTCAGAACACATTTTTATCTTTGTCAGCCTTCTGCCTTAGCTTTCTGATTCAAGTTCAGAGTTGTGCAAAAACCCATCTTCAGGTTTTCCAGTGCTCTCACTCATAGTTTTTGGCTGTTATTCCCTTCTTTCTCCATATACTCTTGAAATTCTTCTTTTACTTCTGTCATACTGATAAATTATGTCCCATTTCTAGTATATTTGCTGCTTAGACTCTTTGAGGAGGACATTGTCCTAGTTGAAGAGCTTTGTTGGGAGAATCCAAACAAATCTTTCATGACTGGAGGCCAGAGCTTAATACTCTTGTTTCTCTGTTTCAAGCAGCAGGTGTGGAATGGTCTTGGAAAATGTAGGGGTACAATAGAAATGTGCTGGAAGTGGGACGTATGGAATTTAAAGAGATCTGTGAGGAATATGGAGGAACACTGTGGCAGCTCCGCTGTGAAACGTAACAACAGTTTCTTCAAAGTGTTTCTGAGAGTACAGACTGAGCAGCCATGGTGGGTTTAGGGCAGCAAGGCTGGTGAAGGGTCTGGAGCATATTGCCCTTGACTGTGCTTTTCAGGGATTACAGGTAAAAGGCAGGGAGAGAGAAGGATTCAAATTCACCATAAGCAGCTGAAGAGCTTCCCACATTCTAGCACAGGCAAGAGGAAAGAGTGCATGTAATGCTGGCTAAAATAGGTGTTACATAAATTCTTCTTCATGTGATGGGATATAAAACTTATTGCTGTATTTTGGGTGGTTTTATCTCCATTATTTTAGAATGATAGTATTTCATGTTCAAGGTCATGCAATAGTGAAGTTGTAAGCCCAGCAAGTAAGTCCCAAATATAGCACATTGATAGACATCAACATATTCTTCAGTTGATCAGTTTAAGAAAAAAAACAACAAAAAAATATCTCCAAACCCATAAGTTTTAACAGTACAGGATAATGAGTATTCCAGAAATGACTATGAGGGAACCTTTGATTAGAAAATGATGTATAAAAGGCTCTAGCATATATGTTGAGTCATGTCTTGAATTTCCAATTCCATATGAACGTGCAGCTTTCTGGTATCAACTTTGGTCACAAAGGCAACTTTAGGGAACTCCTCATTTTCACTGAAGAGACATGCAGGTCTTGCAGAGCAAAAATTCTGCCAGGTTACAATTATTCTGATCAGTGACTCAGTGTCTATTTTGCTTCTGCTGTTTAACAGAAGGACTCCGATGCAGACGATGCTGTAGAACAGTTATATCTTGTTGTTGTGGCTATTGATTTTGGCACAACATCCAGTGGCTACGCCTACAGCTTCACCAAGGAGCCAGAATGTATTCATGTAATGAGGTAAGGGCTGCAGTGCAGCATTTAGTTTGTCACTGTGATAACATGGGTTGCCTGCAGTAGCCACAGATATTTTCTACAGGAGCGTGAAGTGTCTGGATTTGTCTAGCATTACCACAGTGACGAGATTTCTCATGGTTATGACTTTTTGTTGCATCTTACTGTATTCTGATTTGCTTAAATGGCAATGGGAACACATCCTCTCTCTTATTTTGCTGAGTTTACAGGAGGACACAAGTAAAAGGAGGGATCAGTGAGTGTTCAGAACTGTTCAGGGAGCAGAGTTAATTATTAAGTCAGGATGCCTTTATCTCAGACTGATTTTTCTAAGGGTCATGGCATTTCCCAGCAGCTGCCCATCCCCTGGAGTCACACTGGGTATGGTTGGGTGTACAACACCTGGTTACTTGCACTGGGAGTTTGTTTGGCTGATTTAAGCTTTGTAGCTTTAATTTGAATCAAATTTGCGATAATGATCCATTGATATTGGGAAACAAGCAATCAAGAATCATGAATGTGAAAATGAAGGTTTGATATGAAATCTGTCCTGTGTATGTGAGGGACAGGCTTTAGATGTTGTGATGTAGGGGTTTTTAATTTTTTTTAAATTTCTTTATTAAATCAGCACAATATAAATCCATGCAGTCATAAATGCAAAAACTGTTCTGTCATCTACCTGAAAGGTTTTCCCTGCAAACCATTGTTATAATATTTTATTGTCTTTTTAAAAAAGTTATTTATAACTTAAAACATATACCGTTCTTAATCCTGCATATTTAAAATGACTATGTTGTAACAAGATCAAGATATTGATAATTTTAGACATAAACAAAGTATATATGAAAAGCTCAGCCACAGAGGTTCTTCTAAACAATGCTGCTGTTACAGCAGTACTGCACTGTAATGCTGAGAACAAAAGGTCAAAAAGCCCAATTTGCTGCAGCCCAGTGTGATACACTGCATTTCTTCTAAGCAGAGGTGGTAGCTGAATGCAGCTCCCTAAATCCCAGCAGACAGCACTGATTGTGCAGTCAGCCTGCATAGCTGGTTTGTGTATGGCTGTAAGTGTTTCACAGATCTAATGCAGCTGAGGGATTTGAAATACTGTCTGAAGGGAGGTAAATTTAGGAATGGTATTCTGCCATCCAGTTGCAAAGATACCTGCTATTTGCAGGATGGACAAGCAGTGCTTTCCAGGTCTCTTCTGCATTTCAGCCATCTCTTGTTCTCTGGGCAGCACAGGAAGGTGCACAAGGTGGAAGTCAAAGGACAGGCTGTGTGTTCGTCTCAGCCAGGGCTCAGGGTGGTCAGTTGGAACTCATGTTTATCAATTCCTATTCCCTTTTGGCAGCAGGTAATTAATTAAAGTTCTTAAAGAAGTTGGATGTACTGAGACAAGACACCTCTGAAGCTTTACCTAAGCAAGCCTAAATTGTATTTGGAACAACTCTCTGTTGTTCCTGTAATCTCTGTGGAGATTTTACTGTGTGAAATCTCTGCTAGTTTTGGGGAAGTCCTTTAAGTGCCTTGCATTCAGGTTTTACCTTAGGAGCTGGTTTTGCCATTGGGTTCACATTGCAGGTTAGATTCTCCTTCCCTGGAGAAATCCCTTCTCTTTACCAGGCTTCCTGGGACATGACTGTGAAATCCAGGTGCTGAGAGTATATTCCAAATCTTCATTGACATTTTGCTACTTGTGGTTCAAAACACGTTTTCTTCCTTATGCAATAATGGCAGCATGACTGTGATTTCAGACCTGTGAATTATTATATGAGATACTGATGTTGAAAGAAATTAAATAAATTACCTAATGTATTTCTGACCAGAAGGGAGGGACATTTTTATTTTTGAGTGGGGGGAGGAGGGGAATATATTCATATTTCCAACAGGTATTTCAAACAGTGGAAAATATTTGAATACCAATAATTATTAAAATTTTTTTTTAAATAAACATTTCTGACCAGGAAGGATTTTGGCAAGATAAAATTGAAACTGACATATCAAATATTACATGTAATGTTTTTTATATATATATTTATATATAAATACTAATAAAATTATGGAATTCAATTTAAAAGAATGGTGTATTTATTAAAATAAGTCTTCAGTAGTTCAGAAGGTATTAAGGGGCTCAAACTCTGTATATAATGAGGCTTACATGTAGGATAACTTAGAAATATTTCAGCAGAGTAAATGTAACTTCCTGCCAGCACTCGAGAATGTTTACATTAAAATAAAGCATACCAGTGATGCATGGTCCTCTCTACTTCCTAACATTTTTTCCACCTTCCCTCCTTAGTGTTGATCCTTTCCAGATACTTAGATTTCTGACTGCCTTTTAACAAAGCTGCTTTTCTCTAAGAGGGTAAGATAGGTTTATTTAGAAGGGCCTACTTTGGAAAAGAGTGAACACACTGAGCTTTAGCACCAGGTTTGAGTGTAGTGCCAGCAGTGCCAGGATTCTTATGATGTAATTAGTAGGCAGACAAAGTCATGTTTTTGATTGTATGTTTATTTGCTGTGATGCCCATTGCTAAAAAGAAAAAGAGTTTATAAGCATTGACATTACAGTGTTCTTTAAGCATATATTTAACTTTAAATGTGTGAGTAGCCTCACTCATCTCAGCATGTTGGAGTTGGGTGTGGGTTTGTAAATGTTCGGTGAATGACTTCACTTTGATTGCAAAACTCTGGTTACTGTTTTATCAGTTTTGGGTAGTACTGCATAGCTGACAACCCTTGATAGTTGCCCCCAGCTTCTGTTCAAGGTAGCTGTGGTTCAGATGCTTTTTGCAGAGAGAATGTGTTGCAATGAGTGCTGTTTGCACCATAACTTGAGACTGCAGTGAAGGCATCTGAACAGCCTGGCCACGAGTTCAGCACTTTAGGGCAGTGCAGAGCCATGAGGAAAGTTTGCTGCTGTAGAATGAGTGCATGTGTCTCATTTGGAGGGAATACATGAGATATTGCATAGTTTTTTTAAAAACCCTCTTGATTTATATGCACTTACATGGAGCTACAGATGTTTTGGCTACTGGCTAAATAGCAACAAACTGAGTGGGAGTATTTCACAAATGGAGAAGAATAAATGAAAAATGCATGTGGCAATGAAACAAACTGCAGTCTGTCTTTGGAAGAAAGAAGAATGTGGTCTCTTTTCAGTGCAACTTCAACCTTCAGGTTTTTCCCTTTTCCCTCCCTTGCCTGTTTGATGGTAATTGTTGGGAGACACACACTTGCCTTTCTTCTGCATACACACTGCTAGTGGTGTTCAGCTGCATTTTGATGACCCCGGTGTTTCATTTCCTTGGCTGTGGTGCTGCAGCTCTGGATCAAATTGTCATCACTCTGCAAAAGTCACTCTTTGGTCTTTCTTAGCCAGACTGAAGTGCGAGTAAGGGCATTTCTCTAACTTTCATATAACCTCCTGCTCCTTTCCTCACTGACTCTCCGCTTGTCTGTGTTTTCACTTCTAGTATACAGTTAGATGCTCTGTGGCTATAAACAGGTCTATGTTGTTTATATCTCTGTTGAGATACTCCACTTTATATCAGCCTGGGAACTCATATGTCTGCATTTGAAAGAAATCTACCTTGGTTCTGTTTGAATAGTTTTTTTAACTGTGATTCTGCTCTGCAAAAATATCTCCCACATGTATTTAGAGCAATTCTGGCTTGTATAGGTTTATGCTTTTGAGAGGCATTTCTTTTTTCTTTTTACTAAGAGCATTATTACCATTATTTTGCCTGTATTGGTACCATGAAAGAAAACTGCAAACAAGGGTGTTGCAGTCCCTGCCCTACTGAATAAAATCCTCCCCTAACTGGAGCGAGGCCAGGGCTCCACCTGACTTTACCATTCCCGTGCTTTTGCATCTGCTTCTCTCTAGAAAAATATCACATGGGGATATTTTCAAATCTCTGATTGGAAATGGTAAAGTCATGCTTACCCTTCTCTTTCCTTGCTGTCCTTTCTGTGACTGGGCAGTAATACAAGCTGAGGGCTTTAGAACATGCTGAGCAGTTATCGTGTCCAGTTTCCATCAGAATCTCATCGGGAAGCAAACACCCAATGCTCCAGGTGGCTTTGAAAATTTCATCCCGTAGCACTGAACGTAAATTTGTCTTCATTCAAACCACACCTTAAGTGTGATTATTCCGGAAAGAGAAAATGTGCCTGGCTGTAATGAAAAACAAAGCAGCATTGTTATTAGCCACAGCCTATTTATGGCATTTCCCACCAGTGACTCAGAATGAATCATTAATGATTCCAAGCAAAAGCGATACCAGTCTGTCTCCTCTCTGCTTGCAGCGGGTGTGTGGGATTTAACAATCTGGTGGAATAGCAGTGTTTTCTGTTCATGAGCTGTGAGATCCCAGCTTCTTCTCATTGGAACCATATGTTTGCTCTAACACCTACTCAAAGATTTTGGAGCTGACCACGTGCAATTCTAGCAGCAGGTTAGAAGAAATGACCTGGAGCAGAGCCCTTGCCAGCTGATCATAGCTCAGGGACTGAGCAGCGAAACTAGGGGAGGGTTAGGAAAGTTTTTTGAAGTGGATGAATGTGGAAATCATTCCACTCCTCATCATTCTGTTTCTACCTTCAGAGCAGTGGAATTGTCCTCTGCACTGAAGGAAGTTCAGAGTAGTTATTCTTTGCTGCTTGTACAAAAAAGAGAGATTTTTGCTCTGTTTGATCCAATTGGATGGTCTGAAGTGACCCCAGCACTTCAAAAGATCCCATTCCTTGTTCCTTTGCCAGGTACCAACCCTTAGATTGCAGTTTTCCATGTCAGTTTTCTGCCGTGGTCTGGAGGTCAATTAATTTTCAATGGATTCGGCTGTTTCTGGGAGCAAAGTGGAATTTATTTTTTTGACATACTCTTCCTATATCAAGTAAACAACTACCACAGAGCAAGGCAGCCTTTTTATGCTTCAGAATGAGGGCTGTGGCAGGAGTATATTCTGAAAGTGCGCTTTGCTATCTTTAGAAAAAAGCAATCGACTTGTAGTTTAATAATGAATGCAGTTGCCTGTGTGATCTTAACTTGGCTCCTGTTTGAGCTGTGTTATGATTATGTCTGAGATTATAAACAGATTTTCCACTGATGCCTTTTTCAGAAAATGTTTTCTGGTAAATGTTTGTTTCTCGTACAGAAAGTGCTTGTATATGGTGGGGGGAGGAACAGTAATGTGAGCTTCTTCCATTCTGCCTTTTTTTTGTGATGGAGAAATGAGGAAACAGGAATGCTCACAGCTGTTTCTACAACTTTCTACTGTCTGACCTTGTCCTGCCATGCCCCCCTTCAGTTCCTGCTGCTGGGTGTTCCCATATTCAATGTTCTTATTTATTTCCTTATTTATTTCCTTATCCGTTCTGTGAAAGTAGCTTTGGGTTACTTTTACTGAAGGTATTACAAAGATGCCTCCACAATCTTGATGAGATAGGATAGTTTTATTCACCAGTAGTGACAAATACTTTGGTGCTTTAAGATACTTGGGGGTTGGGGAGTCTGCTTTAGTTTTGACAGATTAAAACTTGTACAGCATTTTGGGTATTTAAAACACAAAATCCTTTAACTTAGATGAGTAGAAAGTGCAATGCAGAGAGTTCAACATCTGCAGGCATGTATGTCTTCGGAGTTTCAGGTGTCTAGGAAATGAGGCACATGATCAGATGTTGGTTGAACTGGCTTGGCTTGTTTCAGAGAGTATTCTGGGACCGAAATGGGGATTTAATGACTTCTCTATGGTGATGTGCAGATGACTTAAGCTGGTCCTGAATTCAAAATGAGAAAAATATCCTTTGCAAGTAACCATCATGAAGTCTGAATCACAATTGGAAAGGCCATATTTAGAGTTTTAATAGTAGTATTCTTGGATAATTACTTGATTTATTTTTTTTTTCTTAACAATATTTATTACTTGTGTTGGCTTAGGTAGAAATTTCAAGTGCAAAACGTCCCTTGTTAATTGTGCGTGGCTTACTTCAAGAAACCTGTTTTCTTACCTGAGTGTGATTATGTCCTTAAGAATTATACACTAACCACAAAAATGTGTTAAGTTCACCGAAATGAAAACTGCAATCCTTTTTTCCTAGCTGGGAATAAAACCACTTGATTTTGTTATTTTAAAGGTTGAAACTAGTATCTTTGGAGGGAAAAAGCAGTATGTACAGTGTGCTAGTTCATTGTTTTTTTCTCATGATTCACTTGGTTTTTTTTGCTGCTCCAAACTTGAGCATCACTCACTGGAGCTGTTTCACTTTTTGGCCAGACGATGGGAAGGTGGAGATCCAGGCGTTTCCAACCAGAAGACACCAACCACTATCCTCCTAACACCAGAGAGAAAGTTCCATAGCTTTGGCTATGCAGCAAGAGACTTCTACCACGACTTGGACCCCACTGAATCAAAGCACTGGTTGTATTTTGAAAAGTTCAAGATGAAGCTACATACCACTAGTGTAAGTAATAACCAAGCTGTGTTTGCTACTCAAGTTGTTTTCCTCTGAACAGTACTAGATTTATGCCTGAAAGTTGTCAACTAGATGTGAAGCCTCTCTAAGTTTAGAGTGAATTGAGTAAATTACACTCTTTAGTTAGCATTATGATTCATATTGTTTCTCACTGCGTTTGGCAATTGACTCTTGCCAGCCTTCCTTGCAGATCTTAGACGCTCAGTATCTGCTTTGCTTAGATCTTCATGTCCTGAGTTTCTTGGGTGAAATTCACAGCTGTCTGGGGAGTCTGCATGAGGTTGGTTTGTTCAATAAATCTGGTCAGTAGAAATGGGATATAAGAGCATAAGTGAGCTCTAGAGCAGCAGAGCAAATTCACCCAGAATTTGTTGCTGGAACTGCAAGTGTGAATCAGGCTGTTAATTTAAGGTTATTCCTACAGATTGTATTTTTTTAATTTAATCTGTTCTAGAGTTTTGGGAATCAGCCAGTATTTTCTGTACAGAGGTGTTTTCTAGTTTGTTGTCTTGGTGGGGTGTCAAAAATCTGCACTTTTAACTCTTAACTTGGATTAAATATCTTGCATGTCCAACTTTATTGCAGTTATTTACAGATACGTCTATTGCAATTATTTAATATTTAGTCCATATTTCTGCCTGCAGTTATCTGTAGTCATGGTAAGTGTTTGAAAACAAAGTCTAAAATAAGCAGCAGAATGTCATGCTCCAGGAAGTCCAAGTGAGGAGTAAAATCCTCTTCAGAATAGTTTTGTCACTTTTTCCTAACCAGGTGAATAATGAAGAGTCCCCTGTCCTCAAGCAGTGGGAATTAATTTGATGTTTGCCTTTTTCTTTTAATAACTTCCAGTTATTTTCTTTCATGTAGAATCTTACCATGGAGACAGACCTGACAGCTGCAAATGGCAAAAAAGTCAAAGCACTTGAGATATTTGCTTATGCTCTGCAATTCTTTAAGGAACAGGCATTAAAGGTGGGCTAATGCTTCCTTATCAAGATTTTCTGTATTTATAACTAGTATAAATGTGAGCTTAATGTTTTTAACCTTGCCAAGCTTTGACCTAAGTAATATTTGATGTAAACAAAGCAAGGCAGGTGTAGAAACTCTGGGCGGGCTGTGGACTCTGGAGAGCTCACAATAGCCTGAAGTGCACAGGCTAAGCTTGATTCACTAATTTCCCCGTGCACAGGTTAAGCTTGATTCACTAATAGCATCACTGTGATGCAGAGTTCTGAATAGCTTTTTACTGGCTTAGGTATTTCCTATTATATTTTTAATGGAAAAAAAGTTGATTTGACAAGAAAATTTAAAAGCTAATCATTTTCTGTTTCTGATTTGAAATGTTGCAGTGCTCATTTCTTGCAGCGTTCTTCTTGGATCACAAGATTGTTTTTCTTATTCTCCAATGGAATACATGTCCCCAGTAAACAGGTTTTGAGATTTTTAAATCTCCTGTAAACAGTCAGTTGTGAGTTAAGTAAACATTGGCTTCCAACCTGCCACTATGATGTCAATGTAAGCAGAGCAATTCCTGGGTCACATCAGAGTATTCATCCAAGCAAGTGCTGTTTAAAATAGCCTTGTGGTTAAAAGCTAACCTACTTTTTTGAATGGGTTTAATTTATTTTCTCTGAGATCTCCATATATTCCTTATGGCTGCAGAGAAACAGTCCTGCCACTACAACTCTAATGCCTCATCCTGTCAAAGACATTTTTAACTATATTTTTTTGGGGTTGATTGTGGAGTCACAGACTTGGCCATCTGCACAGACTGGGGATATTCTTAGCAAATATGAATGTTGGATAAAATCCCATATATTTGCTGAGCTGCCTGTTCAGGGCTACATGCTTTTCTTGATGTTAATAACTAAATCCCTGGCATTTGTGAGTGAATCCTGGAACTAATTAGACAAAACCGTGTAAGTGAGCTGTTGCTTTGGACTGTAATGTGTCTGTCTGTGGTGCCCTGTGCAGTATAAAGGTACTACTTTTCCAATATGGATTTTTCAACTGCAGCATAGCTAAACAAACACAACACCTTGGCTCAGCACATGCAGAAACATTTTCTTACATTCTAAAGGCCTGTTGTCCACTTTTCTGAACCCTTCTCTGTTTGGATGGAGATTTAGATAGGACATATGGTAATGACATTTTACTTGGAACCTTGCCCAAAACATGTCAATATATCACCTAATTTGCAAATGCAGTACAGACTTTCCTCTTTTTTTAAGGGGGGGAAAAAAGGACAATAAAAGTACTAAACTAGTCTTGAATGTTTGCTTAAAGCAAAGTTTTGAAGGACCAATCAGTCATTTTTTTAAAGGGGTTAACTGTAACTTTCCCTTGTTAACTGCATTATAAAAATTTGATTTAAAGGTAAGTGGTGTATAAAGAAGTAATTGAAAAATCCCGATTGTAAAACATAATGTTCATCAGTGATACCTCAAATATTTTTCTTGTATTAATCAAGATATAAGTGTGAATTCTTCAAGCTAACAGCAAGTTCCACACCATGGCTAAGAATGTACATAAATTTGCTGTAACGTTCTGTAAATCGCTGCTTTTGCAAAAGCCAACTTTTCTACTTTATGTTGAGCAGTAAACTTTTCTATAGGCCTCCTTGAGAAAGCATCAACCTTAATCCCACCTTTTGGCACAGTAAAGCATTCTTGGCAGGTTGGAAGTAATTCTGATTTGTAGCATGGATGTAGCAGGAAAAAGATTGAAAAGAGAGTTACTGTTGCTAGATCCAGCTGAAAATGTTTTCCTCTAAAGCAGACACCCATCATTTTGCATTCACCTCTGTTTTCCTTTTTTTTAGGAGCTCAGTGACCAAGGCGGCTCGGACTTTGAAAACACTGAAGTAAGATGGGTCATTACAGTGCCTGCTATTTGGAAGCAGCCTGCAAAGCAGTTTATGAGACAAGCTGCCTACAAGGTAATATTACAGGCTGAATGTAGAAATGCCTCTTTAAAGCCCTAGTTCATAGCCTAAATGATAAATTGCATTTGGGGCAATTTAGTATAAACTGTATAAATACAGTCTAGAAACGTTGGAAAGAGGAGTTAACTCTACCAAGCAGTAGCTGTAGGTTATATGTATTCACCTCTTAAATGCCTTTTTCTTTCTATTTGCTTTTATATATTGGTGTCCCTCACTGCAGACTCTGATATTTTAGTCATCTTGGACAATGTATTCCTGCTGAATTCAGTGCACATGGAACAGATGCAGTTTTGAGACCCAAGGGAAAGCTGAGTTTAAAATACTGGACACAGTTTTGTTTTGTTACTTTCTTTAGGTCATCACAGACTTTTAAAGTTAAGAAAAAAAGGAAAAAGGAGGGAAAGAAAAGAGCCTCCTTGGTGGGACTTTTTTTTCCAGTTCCCATTTTCCCACAGTAGGAATGAAAGGACTGTGAACCAGATAGTCTGGATATAAAATTAAATTCAAATGTTATTTTCACCAGTAGGAGGTTTATCTGCATTTAACTCTTTCCCCCCAACCACCCCCCAAATATGTGCACTTTCCATATGCATGTCCTTTATTTCAAATTCGGTTTGTGTCTCTGATACATGAGATGTACACATTCTTCTTTTCACCAGGATGTCCATTTTCAGGGTTTTTTTGTTTTTTTGTTTTTTTTATTTTTAGTTTTAATTTTTGGTCAGAGACTTGCATAACCCATTGGCAGCAGCTATGCAATGCACAGTTTGTAAGATATCTTCTAGTTCATGAGTAATTTGCAGAGTGCTCCTGGGAAGCACCCAGATTTTTCTAACTCTGTTTCTAACTATCTCTAATGTTGAGCAACGTTTTTCTTAACAGTCTGTATTGTGGGATTGCTAATGCTAGTGCCAGAAGCAAAACACTCTTAAAGTTCTGATGGAAGGACACGGTTGTAGGTAAATCTGAAACACTAGAGACCCATTCATTCTCTCTGTATATTGTTGTCTGCCTGCTGTCTGTGTGCATGTGTGCTCGTGAAGTGGGAGCTGTGTAAGGAGCAGGGCCAGGGTTAAGGTAGATCTCTTGGCATTTCTCATTTGTGGCACAATGGAATGTTGTTGATTAGTGTCTGTGTCTGTGGTTGTGTCTGTGATTGTGTACTTTTATGGGCAAGCTTGATAAACAGCAAGGACTGACAAGGCTTTTAACTCGGGGTGTGTGATCCACTGCAGGAAAACATGAGTTCAGGGAAATAATCTGTGTTAACTTGACATATGGCTGATTTTTTCTTTAAAGCACTGGGGATGAAGAAACAACTGCAGAAAGCAGAGAATTCTGAATTGCCATTCAGTCTTTCAGATTCCTATTGCTGGATCTCAGTGTTCCTCATGGATGGATCAGAAGTTGCAGCTCTTGTTGTTAGCTATTGGAAGATGGAAGCATCTTGAAAATGAGGGGCATCATGTAGAGAAAAGTGTGAAAAGGCAGTGGTAGAAACCTTGTAACAGGAGGCACGCTTAAGTACATCCACCAGTCTGAGCTGAGAGTTAGCTTGCAGCAAATATTAATGAGCTGTGGAAATGTGCTGAGTTATCTGTGTCAAGAGAGGTATCTCCAAGAGGACTAAAGTACTAAAACAGCTTCAGTCACTGGTTCACAATGCAAAGCACAGCCTTTCTGGAATGGTTAAGGGGTTGTCTAGGCAAAGCTAATGGAATTAATGAAGTAAAGTAAGAAGTGTTGGAAATCTGCTTCTGTGCTCAGCATCCATCAGCTTTTGACCAACCTACGATCTCAGTGCACCTCTGATGTCCCCTCATCTCTGTTTTGCCTTAAACAAAACATTGCTAACTGGAGCTCCTCATCTGCCCACAGGCTCCTGCATTGTCCCCTTCCAGCTGCTGTGCTGCTTTCTCATGGAATGAGTAATCTGGGTGTTCCCTTCAGCTCACAGTTCTTCCTCTCTCCTTTCCATCCAGCCTGTCAAAATCCTGCTAATTCTGTCTGCATGACAGCTTTCCCTGTCTTAGCACACTGCTGAGCTTTCATCCAAGCTGTCAGTGATTTTGCATCTTGGTTACTGCAACATTACTTCCTTGGCTTCAGCAGCTGTAGTCTGGCCCGGTTTGTATCTCTTCAGGATATTGCCACTAAAGAGTTTAGTAGCCTCTCACTTAACAGGGAATCAGCCCACATTTGACTCCATCTGTGTCATCTCAGACATAAGCTGCATGTCCTGGACATGAGCATCTGTATTGCTCATTCATATTCCTCTTCTGAAATCCTTTTTAAAGCACTGGGTTATTTCTTGCCTATGAAAACTTGACTGTGATTAACCTACTTATAAGAGAAAACTACTCCTCATTGCTTCTTGCTGTTACTCTGCCTGCCCTATCTGTATTCATCTATTGTGCTTTTTGTTTCTTTAACTATTTTTATACCTTATTTATTACCTCTTTGAAGCAGGTATTTGTTTATTCTCATTTATCTTGCTCTCTGGGGCCTTCTAAGGGACTAAGTCTGGTGGGTTATAGAGGGTTGCATGTCTTTACAGAATATTTTGCTGAATCAAAATTACTTTATTCCTGAATAACAGTTCACAGACGCTCCTTCTGTCCCTCATGCTTAATTCCTGTATGTCGAGATGGTTCTAAAGCTCTGTGCCACTTGTTGAGGTCTGTTTGCAACTAAAGAGTGTTCTGTGGCAAGAGCAGGGTGTCAACTTTGTAGCACCCACTCAGCCTTAAATTTCCTTTCCCAGAATATGTTTGCTGGGTTTAGTGTGCATTTCATCAGTGTTCACTACATCCTGAGTAATGACTTTCCCATTGTCCCCACCAGTAAAATGCAAGGCATCATAAATAGCATTAATCTTTCTGTGTCCCATTTGTTCTGCTTCACATTCTTTGGGCACAAGCAGTGCAGAGCAGAATCTGCAGGCTGGAATTCCTTGAACATGCTAATAGGAATAAAGTTTTAAGGAACAGTTTGGAGTGTGACAGGAGTATGTGAGTGCAGAAGGTGCAAGATAAGAAAGTAAAACATGGCATAACAAATGCACCCAGGGCAGAGCCAAAAAAAAAAAGGGAAGGCTGGTGCATTTTTATAAGCTTGCCTGAAATACTCGGTGGGCTTTCAAATATCGGTTGGTCTGAAGTTCTGGGGGTTCTTTTCATTTTCATATGAACTCTTGAATTTTGTAATTGTGTTCTAGAGCTCTGAAATATATTTATCTTTCCATTACAAATAGCAAATCATTTGCATGGTAAGCTTGCATAAACAAAAAGAGAGTCAATCTAAGTTATAGGATTAAGCATGTGAGCCTAAAATTCCAGAGGCTTTATTTAACCAGCTCCTATGCTGAACATTTGTTGCTGTTTTCACATCAGTTTTGTCATGGAATGTGCACAATGAGAATTATTTAACATGTTGTGTACCAAGTTCACATGACATTGCACTGATTAGAACTGAACTGCTCTGTGGAAACCCTCAGAGAAAAATAAACAAACTTGGTGAAAGAATAACGTGACAGCACAAGAAATTCCTTGCTAATAAAAATGTGATATGAAGGATGTTTGATTTTTAAAAAGATGGCTTGGGAGGGTTAACCAGATTGAAATTTGTGAAGCTGAGCTACTCTTACTCTCTCAGAAGTCTGTTCTTCTGTACATAAAACACACACACAACTGAAATTTCTTTGTGTAGGGACAGAGTGACAATAAAAAAACTGGTATAAACTGCATATACTATATAAACTCCATAAAAAGGTGTAAGCAGCACTGGGAAGCTGATTATTTTTCGGAAACTGTACTTGTTAGTGAGGCAGATGAGGCAGAAGCATGTTAATCCATCAACTATCCTGATTATTTGTAGCTTGTGGGGGTCTCTTGAGTCTATGCTTTTACTTTTGTGATATCAAGATCTTTTTAATCATGAGGATTAAAATGTTTATTGAGTGATGTGTTGAGAAGGATTCTATGTCTTATAGCTATGTTTAATTAGGAAAGGATAACTAACTGAGAGATGAAGATTACTGAGTGGAAAATATGTACTAATTGATGTCTGCTCACACATTTGAGTTGCTCAGCCAGGTTCACATGAAGGCAGAGGCATCTGCTAATCCAGTTCTGTCCATTTCTGTTTGTCCGCTTTTGTGGCATAAATTGGAGTATTTGGAGGTTTTTCTTTTGCTAAACATGTAAACAAGAGTCTTTCATAGCATTCTATGTAGGAGTGAATCTGTGCCTATCTTAAAACCTTTTTAAACACATTTCTCAGGTTCTTAGAAATTGCCCAAAAGGAACAGAAATGGCAAAAAAAATAGACTCTTCATTCTGCCTGGTGGAAAGATTGTGCTAGATAGGGTTTACCAGCTAAAAATGAAAATGATGGTCTGAAAGGCTGAAAACTACAATCATTAGGGAGTGAGAGAAATCCACAGATACAAACCAGTGTGGACAGAGTCTAAAGCTAATCGGTTTGATTGTAATAAGTTCATAGAAAGGACAATAGGTTGGTTTAAAAAACAACTTAGATGCCAATATTCAGTTACAGAGGAAAGAAATACGAGCTGAAATTGGAATTGTAGTGAAAAATATTAAAGCAAAATCAGAAAGCCCAAGGTACAGAATAAGATGCAACTAACAGAAAATAGCAAGCAAGTGGTTTTCTCAGTGCAAGTGCTCTCATTCAGGGCCACTTCTGTCTTTTTAGTAAAACCAGCCTGAGCCATAAGGACCCACAATGAGGATATTTCTAAATAAAGGGAAGGAGAGAGCCTGAGACATTAGGAAGAGACTGAAATAGGAAGAGTCAGGTTTTGCTGTTGTGGTAACTGGTGCATGCCCCGGGTACAAAAAGCATTTCTAGAGTATTATAACATGAAAAATTGAAAAGCTTATGAGAATTTAATGGCTTCATTTTTCTAATGCATGCTACTCATCAGGCTTGCACGTAATGTTCTCCTGCACCTTGGGGGATATAATGTAATGCAGCAAAAAATTCTTGGTAATGCCACTTGGAGCTAAGCTTTCAGTTACTGCACAAATGTGATCTGTGACAACAACCCCTTGGGAATGAGCTGCAGCAACATCACCCTGGAGAAATATGGACCAAATGCCACTGTGGTCCCATTTATCTTCAACTTGTCAAAAAACATAACTTCTGCTTTACCATGTTATCATTCAGCAATATGTGACTCAGCTTTTGTAATGCTAATTTGGATTCGTTTGTGGTCCCAAAACCTGAGAAATTTTTGGAGGAATGAAAAGGTGGAGGCACAATAAAACCAAGCCATTTGGAGATTTTTTTGGTGCAATGAAATATATTGGTGATTTCAGAGTCTTGTGGTTGTTCCTTGCCTAATAAATGATCCAAGATTCTTCTCCTTAGAAAATTTTGTATTTCTGGGATTACTTCTGAGACCAAAATGTGATAGACTGGATCTAATGTCCTAAGTGAGGTCTGCTGCAGTTGGTATTCTTTCATGTCTCACAGATACAAGAAATCCTTTTCTCTCTCGTGATGACCCAGAAAGCTTCTGCCTTGCCTGTGTGTAGCAATAAATTATCTTTCTTATGAGCAGTTCATAAAAGCTTTTTTGAGAAATAGGCACAGGTAAACTGCAGAACCTTTTCCATGAATTGTAAACAAAAGTGCTGCTTCATCATTGGTAGCCAGTGGTTATAATTCAGATACTTCCTGCCTTATGTTCCACTTTCCTTCCTAAAGGAAAAAAAATTATAAACGTAAAAGGGAAAATTGTAATACAAGGTCTAAAAGACCTGATAAGTATAGGTTTTATTAATAGAGTCAAACAGTCTACAAAGTCCCAAAGAATTCCAAACTCAGGTTGAAGATAAAAGAATAGATAAAAATAATGTATAAAAGATGAAGTATAGAGATGCTCAGGTAAAGCAATCTGTGCTCTTAGCTGGGTGATAGCAACACCAGAAGAATAAATTGAGGCAGTCTGACTGTGCTTAGCAAAGGCATTTATCTCAATCAGACAGCCTAGCTCTCTGTAGCAAACTGGTTCATCTAATCAGTGGCCACACAAATGCAGCCGTTCTGGCTGTAGCCACTGCAGCTCCACACATTCATTATTTTAAGTGTGTTGAAAATAAAAGTCACACTTCATTATGGTTCCAGGTGTCCCATTTATTTTCTTGCTTTACAGAATGAGATAATGTCATAGTTTCTAGACAGCCATTAAGAGGGAGAAATGTTCCGTGTTATTTCTTACCACAGGAATAGCTTTACTGACAGGTTAGTTAACAGAAATGAAATACCAAATGGGTTCTGCTTTGCTCCAAAGTAACTTGCTAAGTAGCATGCTCAGGTATGTGCATGCACAGCCAGCCAGGGTGATTTTTCAGAGTCCCAGCACCCCCCATTCCAGCAAACTCCAGCCACAGATCCATTGAAAACCTCAGTATTGATTTGGATACTCAGAAGTTGATGCTTTTTCTCTAGTGGGTTGTTTTGCAAAATTTGTTCTTAATGATTTGCAGAATGTTATATAAGAAACTTGTAGCAGAAATGAATGCAGAAGTTGGGTTTGAAGTCCATGTCTGCCATTTGTATCCTCATACTTTAAAGCATAAAGTCCATTTTTTCTTCCCAAATATAGGAAAATTAATTAATTAGGAGCTGCATTTCCCTCTCTGACAAGACACTGGACTGAGGCAGATCTTTTTCAGAGTGCAGACTGTGTTAGTGTTGTAAATTCAACTTGTGCATCCTTGATGCATCAAACTAATTGCTTTCCATATGCTGCTTCACTTTTTAAAGCGACTCCTGGCTGGTATCTGGGATTACTGCACTGCTTGGGGTTGCTCTGCTCTGTGTATATTCAGATTTTAAAAAAGTGTGCTGTGACAAATGTTTTCTTTTCATCCCAAGACACTTACACAAAGGTTCTAATTACAATCCATACCAAAGCCCGTGAGACCTGAATAACTGCAGGCTTGCAGCAGTGAGTGTGGCACTGCTGTCACCCTGTCAGACATGATGGGCTCCCTCTCACTGCCACATGCAAGGGTTTGACTCAAGAGTCACAAAGACAACGTATGAGACAGTGTGTAGGTCCTTCAGTTTTGGGAAGGATACCTTCCTGCACTTCTGGCCCTTCTCAGCGTAGAATGCTTGCACCACTTTAGAGTCATGGAAGCATTAAGTGGGAATGTTGATTGGAGATCATTTAGGCTGACCTTCCAACTGGAGCAGGGTTATTGCCAACACTGAGTCAGCAGTGGTTTTATCGAGTCAAGTTTTAAAAATCTCTGGGGACAGAGATGTCTTTTTTCACAGGAGCTCACAGCTTGTGAGTTCTCTGTTTGAAGTGGGAGCAGCAATAGGTTTGGCCAGGTGAAAACTGTGGGAAGGTTGTGAATTGTCTGTGAGTTAGTTACTTTGTGCAGGTTTCTGGTACAGGAAAGCCCTGGGAATTCAGAAAGCACTGCCAAGCCTACGCTGTGGTATTTTAAAAGCAGGGAAAGTGTGAATAAATGCATAGTGACAGTATCTACTTCCTCATGGCAGAAGGGAAGATGGCTGAGGCTTCAAAAGAGAGGTCTCAGGATAAACCCAAAATCCTAAAGACAGTTTAAAGGCTGATTTTACTTTCGCCATTTCATCCTTTTATGCCTTTCATGTTGTTTCATCACTTAGGTTTGTGCGAAGCGAATAAATGAAAACGATTACAGGAGTCTCTTAACTTCTTGTTTTGAGCAACCTCCATTACTGGCTTTGCTATTTTTCATCTTCCATAGCTTGTATTCCCCTCATCTGCAAAATGAAGTTACAGCTATTTTACCATAGCCTGAGATGTCCTTTATGCTTTCTCCAGCAGTTTTTTCACAGAGAGATGAGTATCTTTGTCCTGTGCCTGAGCTGTACAGATGGGGAAGCTGATGCTGAGAGAATTCTGCAGCTGTGAAAATTATCCACAATGTTCTCACTTGTGAAATGCAAAGTATCAGCGACACCTGATCAGACTAGGATGAAGGACAGCCTGTGCCACAAACCTAATTTAGTTCAACCAGCAATAATAGTGTGAAAATGTATGCATTCATGGATATCTGTTATGTATATGCATGTATGTGTAGCAAATGTTAAGAGAAAGCAAAATACTCTTGGTTCTGTAAAGCAAGAAGTGCCTCTGTGACATTGAAGATGTCAGATCTCTGCAGGATCAACCACCACCCAAACATTGTGTTGATTGGATTTTTTTAAAAAGTCAATATTCAGTTTTCATCTAGACTCTTAAACCTAGAAGATACAGTTTTGGAAGGTGGGGAGCACCCAGCAGCTCTTCCTTCTGCCTCTTTGCTGTGGTCACTATGAGGAATCTTTGAAAATCCTGTTTATTTTGTGGCTGTTGAGTAATTTGAGGAATCTGTCTTTGAAGAGATAAGTGGGCAGAGCTAACTGGGCTGTCTGACCTCACTCTATTCTGCTTACCCATGACATGTCTTGTACTGCAGCACTCTTCATCATTTTGAAGTCTGAGGGCAAAGCTTCAGGGTGTGTGATGGTGTGGTGATTTTCAAACTCTTTTCATGAAGGCTTCTCCAGGCTGAAGATCCTTGCACTATGCTTTTCCTGCAGCTTTGTGGTACCCACTGGCCCCACTCCCTGCCAGCCCAGCTTCCCCTGCTGTGCCCCTTTGGGATGATGCTGGGAGCCTTTTTCCCATGTTTCTCATCTCCTTTCCTGGCACGCTCTGCCTCCGTAATTAGATCTCCGTCCTTTATTTGTCACATCCCGGTCTGATGCCATAGAACTGGAGAAAGTGCTAGCTAGTGAAAAAGGAGGAGGATTAGAGGAGCTCACTTACCAAGGCATTAAGTGGATGGTGTTATCATGAATCCCTTAACACAATGAACTGATTAGTTTAAACAGTGGCAGTTTCACTTCATTTCCAGCCGCTGTTTTGTCTTGCCTTGATTCAGCCTCACAATACTTTCTTCGTGCAGTCTGCACAGTGCTTAACTTGCAGTCACGCCTTTCCTATTGTTGCTAATTATAACAAACATCTTGGAAAATAGAGAAATGTTGATGTTAATTTTCAGCTTCTGTTGTTTTGGCTGAACGACGTTGTCCTGCAGAGCTTCATTTCCTAATGAACCACATCATCTTTATGAAGCTGTTTCATGGGATACAACTTTTAAATTTTGGTCTCTGGTGCCTGCAAATGGGGTTTTAGTGGTAAAACAGGCTTAAAAGGTTTTTCCTACTGAGCAGAAGAACGGATCATTGCACTCATCTGGTCTGCAGTGTTGTTTCAGAAGTGATTAGAGTGCACTTGGTGGAGGTGAGAAAGTGGGAGAGAACAATGAGGACCCAAGGTTGTGGTGGAGCTCTGATGTAGCTATTCCTACAGCTTCTGCATGTGCTCCATGCCACAGGCAGAAATGGAACCTTGCTGACTGGGGAAGAGCAGGATGTTGACACTGAACTGGAGTTCTGGGGTTATGGAGGGAATTCTTACCTTGTGGGTTCCTGTGCAACATAAAAAAAGCCTTTTAAGTCTCTGTGCCTTGTTTTTCCAACTGTGTAATGAGGGTGGCTCTTTTGCACATGGTTTATCTGTTTATTTATGCTACATTTTTGGATGTGGAAATGCCTTATTAAGTTTGAATGCAGTGCCTACAGCCCTGCAGCAGTACTGAATCAGGTCTTATATGACTACAAAATGTATCAAAGTAGTAAATTAGAATTCACCCAGTCAGTTCTTTCAATCAGTTTATAGCTCAAACAGGTGCACTCCCCGTAAGGCATGTTCCTTGTGTTACAAATCAGTGGTCAGTCTTTTTTTTTTTTTTCCCTTTAAAAAAATATCTGGTGTATCTCTCTGGAAAACAATATAAAGGAACTCTAACTGTTGCTTTCAATAATTTGCAAAGATAGGAGTAGGAAGCAGGTACTTTGTCAATGATGGTGCATTTCTAACATTCCACTTCTTTTGAGGATGCTGTGGTATAATAAATAAAGCCAGATAGAACCACCTAGCTATGGAGATCAACAGCTAAATGCTGATGTTTCTAATTACAGCAGCATTTAGAGATGGGACATTTTCATCTAGGCCTACCTTAAAAAGACTCAGACTACATGGAATATTCTATTATAATTCCATCTTTAAGGTCATATACATTGCAATAAAAGTGCGTTGCCTTTTTTTTTGCTGTGTGTTGTGGCATGTGAGGTTGGGTTTTCAAAGCAGCACCTTTTAATCTGTAGTGATGGTGATTCTGCATGTGGAGTGAGTGAAAGCAGTTCTCTGAAAGTGCCCAGGCTGCTGTACTGAGCTGCAGTCCAGACCTGAATATTTGCTAGTGGTGAATTAGTCTAACACTTGGCAGCTGATGCTGTTCAGGGAATCAGCAATGTATTGTGGTCAGCTCTGGCTCTCTCCTGGTGACAAATCTCTGGCTATAAAAACAGAGCTGGTGGGTCAGGGTGAGAATTCACCTGCATCTGGATGGTGAAGTTATTTATGCTCCAGTCCATGAGACTTTGAAGCACTTTGAAGTTTGCTGCTGTTGATGTATCTTGGCAGATGAGCAGCAATGCACTGATGCCACACACAGACCTGTGCTACTGCAGTGGGTGAAAGACTGGGAGTTCTCTTGTCAAAAAATGAAGTCCTAGTCCTCAGGCATAGGAGCAAAGTTGAATTTTAGAGCAGTTCTTTTCATAGTGTTCTTTGTTTATCCCAGGTATATAAATGCAGCAATATCTTGCAAATTAATTTTTAAGAAATGTTTTGTGCTCAAAGAATTTTTGTAATCCCATGATGAGTTTTCCACTTTTGTGTTCTTGGGGAAACTGCTGTCTGCTTCCTTCATGTTTCATAAGTGATGACTGGGTTTATACTGCTGGTGAGTGTTATGGGAGAAGGAAAATCTCCTTAGCAGGGTGGAGTCAAGACACTGCTCTGTTCTAAAGTCTGCTATAAGCTGCCCCGGGCAAAAGCAAATTGATGTGTCTGTCCCACTGCCAGAATGATCTATAGAATGTTGAATATTGAGACATTGTTTAGATCTGTCCTGCTCAGGCCTGTTAACTTATGAATCCCTGTTCTTTATTACTGTAGTATGTGGGCAGCAGTGGGCAAGAACACTGAGTGAGGCAGAAAGCATAAAATACAGCAAATTCCCAAATGCCTGCAATTAATAATTTTAACAAATGCAGCTCTGTTTCTTCCTGTTGACTGCCTGCTGTTTCCACTCCTCTTTCTCTGCATGCTCAATATTTTTCTCCCATCTGTCCCTTGGCTGTAATGATGGGACAGATGTACTGCCTAAGTCTTCATCTTAGAGCTTCTATTAAAACAACCTTCTTGCTCCATTCCTCCCCAGTATTTATGTGCTCATGTTTCTTTATCATCTCCTCTTCCCCATTCTCTCTGTGCTGTGTTTAGATATATAGATATATATGTGAAGTAATGTGCTCTCTCTCATGGTCTAAGTAGAAATACTATATACATTAGGTATGAAATATCGATTGCTACATATATATATTCATACATAAATATGTGTGTGTATATATGTGCATATGTATGTGTGTCTACATATAAAAATACGTGTTGGATGCCTTGTACTTTCACTGTAAAAGATTCTCTGGATGGTCTTTTTGTGATGTGAAACAACATGTTCTTCATTGTAACTGGCCCTTCAAACTCTGAGAAAAGCTTTTAGATGAAAAACCTCAGCATTTTCTTAGTGAGGTTCTGTTAGGATCAGCTGTGCTTTGAACTGTTAAAAACTGTCATTTCTGTTGGATGTTTTCCTCAGGAGATATTTTGGGTATGTTAAAATCATAGCCAGAGAGAAAAAGGAGCAGGAATAGCATCTGCTGTGCATGGAGGGTCTGAGAAGAGAGATCTGAGCCCATCCGCTGCAGGTCACTGCCTTCCTCTCCTGACTGCAGTGTGAAAAGTTCATGGTTAGAGGCTGCTGCTGGAGGGGAGGAGGGGAGGAAGCAAATGTTATTGTTAATGGTTTGCCGTTTGCTTTTAGCAGAACCAGCCTGGGGAGTTTGTACTAAAATTCCCCCTACAACAGATGATTTGGCAATTAATACAATCTTCCCCCCACCACCACCTCAGGTTAGGAAACACCAGTGCAGTCCATGTGTGTCCAACTCAGTTCTTGTCCCCTCTACAAATGCTTTACATTGTAGCTTTTGGATTTTAATATCCTTGACAACAAACTATTTTTTCCCTAAAACACAATTTTTTTCTTTACTACGTAGGTTAGACTGAGACTAAGAATTGTCTGTGCTGCTGATATGTGCAAGGAGCAGACTGAGCACTCTTGAGTTCATCCCCATTGCTGGACATTGAAAAAAACCCACTTGCTGCTCAGATTCAGAGCTCTCACAAAATGTGATAATGGATTTAATATAAGTGAGAACTGCAGCAGGGTAGTCGGGAGCTATTTGTTCTCCAAGCCCTTATAGGATAGAGCCGGAAGTGCTGCCCTTAGAATTGCAGCAAGATCCAGGTTAGGCGTTTGGCAAAACTCTCCAAAGGCAAAGACACTTTGTGTGCAGAGACCATACATTTTTGGAATTCTTAAGCGGATTAGACAAATGGCTGTCAGGGACCCGGGTATTGATTCATATCTGGAATGTTACTCTTTCCAGTGCAGCAAACCAAAGCTTCCTGTGTGGAAAAGCTCAGCTGGAGATAAGTGATGTTGAAGTGAGCTGGCATGAAACCAGCCCTGCTTGTGCCTGCTACATCCAGATGGGTCACAGGAGGGATTGGGCTTAGGCTGAGGCACATCTTCATCCCCAGTACAGCTCCAGGGCTTTATCTGAGCCTGAATCTGCCAACATGCTCATTTACAAGTGCTGTGATGGCAGCAGAGTCTCACTTAGACCTGTGCTTCATTGATACTCCTTTTATACATTTGAGGGTTACTCTGACTGCTGTAAATCTGTATTTTACAAAGTCTGAAAGTTTGGTTGCAAACATTTTTTTCGATACAACATTCTTTCAATATGTGTTGCCACAGAGCTGGCAAGGTTTGATGTTCTGTAGCATTTGCACAGTGTTTTCTTTCCAACACAGTTCTGCTAATTTCATATCATGTTGTTTGGTCCAGTGGATGTAACAAACGGAAAGTTTTGCCATAGAGCAATATAGGATGTAAAGTGACCATAATCCCAGTCATGGTGTACTTTTAAAATACTGAGTAACCATGATTAGTTTAACTCTTAACTTTTTCTTATTTTGGAATTTATTTGTTGTAGTTTTGCCCTTTTTTTTTCTTACCAACAGTGAGGAAGATGCTTTCTGTAAGAATATGTTTATCTTATTTATTAGGATGGAGAGGGTAAAATGAGCCAATAAATGTGAAGGGCAGTTTTGTGTCTCCAAGTCTTACCCTGGTATTACTTTTAAAACCAACTTTACTTTGAGTTCCTGGCTGCAGGTGTCAATTAGCCAGCAATCCCAAAGCCCACAGTTGTAGCTGTTTGAAAGAAGCCAAATTCCACTCCAGGTCTGCAGTCTTTCCATGTGAGTCTGCCTTCTTTTGGGGATGCTCTGTAGACACCACAGTGTGTGTGTATGAATTGAAGGCTGGAAGACTGAGTGTGGAAACAGAAAAATGTTCATTTTGTTTTATTTGTTTGCTTAGCAAGCTTTAGCACTCAGGCACTTAACAGAAAAGTAATAGCAGGTAACCCAAAAGTTGGGAGAAAAAGTTGAAAGATGTCTATTTTAACAGAATATCATTCAGTAGGCAGAAGTACTGGGGAAAAGAAATTAAAACACGCTTTTGTGAACTGTTCTTTGAATATTTTTCTCTAAGCCCCATTCTGAGAGTGATGTAGTTACATAAGAACTTGTGGCTTTTTGAAAATATCTCTGACTAAAGGCTGAAAATCCAGAAAGAAAATAGAAAGAATGGCAAATGCTGATTTTATAATGTGGCATTATTTATAGGCTTGTTCTCATTACATTTTAGGGAACCTGCCCTGTTGTATTTCATCTCTTTGAATAAACTGAGCATGTTGAAGATGTTATAAAAGCAAATGTACTTTAAAGCAATGGATTTTGAAATAGCAAATGCTGGTTGTAAGACAGAAGATGCATTACTGGCAAAGTGTATTGTATATTCCTATACAGTTAAACAGTGCAGGAACCTCATTTTGGCAAGGACTGTGAATATCTGGGACGTAAAGAAAGACATACTTCAAATATTATTGTGGCAAGGAGAGGCCAAAAGAGGCTGAAAGGAGGCTGGAGTCCCTCTTACCTGGCAGATTCACAGGTGAATTAGCAGTTCAGGTTTTAGGCCAATTATGACAGGTTTCAAACCAATTCTCTTCGTTTCTCCACCTGTCATGTACACGAGTGCTCGGTTAGACACTTAGCATGGTAAGTGCATGCAAACCTCCTGTGGCAGCCTGTGGAGTTGTGCTATACAGTGTGGGCAGGACAATTGCCAGACCTTTAGCAGACCTTTAGCCCCTGGCAGCAGCTGCTGCGTGGGCTGAGCTCCCAGGGGTGACCCACGGAGCCCACGAGCTGGGGAGAGCCCTGTGCTGAGGGGTGTGCTGGGCTGGGGGATTCCCGGCCCTCTTTCTGACCCGTTCTCTCTCGCAGGCAGGAATGGCATCTCCTGACAATCCCGAGCAGCTGATCATTGCCCTGGAGCCCGAGGCTGCCTCCATCTACTGCCGGAAGCTGCGCCTGCACCAGATGATAGACCTGAGCAGTAGGGCACCTGTCAATGGCTACAGCCCGACTGACACCATTGGAACTGGATTTACACAGGGTACTTCTCTTCCTTCACCTTTAGGTTCTCATGCCTAGGTCTGCTTTGTTCCTGAGGGCTGATTTCTGACCTTTGCTTGTTGTCCATGTTCTCTTGAAATGTTTCAGGCTGGCATCAGTTTGCCTTTATAAACTGTTTCGCTGCTTACCGTAGTTAGGTTTGTTCAGGTGGTGACCCGGCAGAATCACAGAATGAGTTGGGTTGGAAAGGACCTCAAAAATCATCTCGTTCCACCTCCCTGCACCCCTCTCACCTTTCACTAGACCAAATTGCTCCAAGCCCCATCCAGCCTGGTATTGAGCACTCCTAGGGATGGGGCAGCCACAGCTCCTCTGGGCAACCTGTGCCAGTGCCTCACCACCCTCACAGGGAAAAATTTCTTCCTAATATGCACTTGAATTTCAGCCTGCAGGTAGCTTCCTTGTCTTGTCTTTATTTGGGTGTTGTGGGAACCTTTTAGTATTTTCACAACAGCACTTTTCTGCCTTAATTAAGATTAGTACTTCATATTGGATAATTTTTTTCATTTAATTTGTTGGAAGCAATTAAGTGTTTGATTATCTGCACTATTGAGGCAATGTTAAATAAGTGGATCTGCAATGAAACTCTTAGTCTGAGGTGTTCCAAAGTATTGGCAGATGCTTTTTGATGTGGTCGTTGTGAAATGTCATTAATGACTTTCAACACTCAGTGGAACAAATGGTTTTGGAATGTAGCAATGAATTTATCTGCTTGTTGAAGAGCAACTGGATAGTGCATTTCTGTTTTATTGACCTGGGGTCTGTTGCTACTGTTGGTGTTTGAAGGGGAGGGACAGAGATTGGACCACTGTAAGTCACTTGCCAAAAGATCTTTCATCACCAGAGTTTTTGGAGCTTGGTAGCCTACTGAAACTGCAGGGAAATAGAGGAAACAAAGAAGGACAATGGCCTGTAGCAGTAAGATTTGATTGCTGCATGATACGCATATTTCCCATCTCTGAATTGTAACAGTGACCCTGATACTGATGGTAGTGTGGCAATCTATCCTAGAAGGAATTTTTCAGAAGAGTCTATATTTTATCACATTTGCTAGGTCAAAACAGTAGAAACAAGTGGGAGGTTAAGCGAGTAGAACTATTTCTGCACTTACCAGAGCATATTTTTTTTAGTTAGGCACAGTCACTGCATCATTCTCTCAAATCCATGGCTGTCCTAGCCAGCACTTGTCAGATGTGCTCAGTGTTTGGAGGCCCACGCTGAGTACAGGACACAGTCTGTTTTCAGGATTCAGTCCCTTCAGGGCCCCTTGGCTTCTGTCCCCTTCATTTGTGTCCTGAGCTCTTCCAGTTCCATGTGATTTTATATGAACTCGCTTTCGGACAACACAGGGATTTGCTTCTGGGAAAATAATAAGAGTTTATCTGGTTAAGGTTTTGAAGCTGGGCAGAATCTGGCAGATGGTGGATTTCTGCTAATGGGTTTTTCCTTGGGTGGGGGTACCACTCTCATTCTTGACTTTGTATGGTAAAAGCTATTGGGGATGAGAAAGGTTTCATGTCAAAATTAATGAAAACAAAGTTTGGAGTGAATTAATTTGGGGTTGGAATTAAAATTTCATAAAGGCATGGCAGGCACCCAACACAAGCTGAGAACAGATTAAGGAGAAAAACCCTTTAAATATAAACAGAGAGAAGCACTCCAAGGACCATATTATTGCTGTGAAGTCAAAACAAAAATTTTAGTGTTCATAGCAGCAAGGATAAGCCTGCCTTAGTTGTAGTTAAAGACTGGCTCTTGTGTTCACTTCTAGCCCACAGGAGGGAATGAAAGCATTGCCATTGATTTCTGTGGGCTTGACAGGCCCTTGCTTGGACCTGGTGCTTGTTTTGTCATGGAATGCTTCATCTGAGCTCTCCCTGTGCTATCCGGGCAGTGCACTGAAGCTGGGGCAGCTTCTCTGCACCATGGGGTCTTTCTGGGGGGAAGGATGCAGGAGCAAGTGGGGCTGATGCTCTATTTTCTGATGACAGGCACTATAGAAATAGGAAGCAAAGTGCATTCTGTGATTTGCGTGCTGATATTTTCAGAAAGACTTTTCACTCGTGACAAGCTGCCTCTGTTGTAGTGTTTTGTGAAGTGCCTTTGAAGGTGAGTGAAGCTAACACCAGGAATGTAGGTTTTTTGATGAATCAGTTGTAGAGGTTGATTTAGAAGCATAAATAGCCAAGGTTCTCACTAATCTGCTTTCTCTTCACAGACTGTTCTGCATCTTTTAAATGTCTAAGTAGCAGTTAAGTCTTGTAAGTTAACTGATTGTTATAACACTCTTGCAAGATTACGCTTCATTTTTGATTGGGGTATATTTTAAATATTCTGAGGGTCAACCCTGGTGATCACTGTGTCCTTCAGAAGTTGCTGATCTGAGCAGCAGTGCTTCTGGCTGCTTGTTTTGAGACAGACTGACATCCTGAGAGGCTGGGGAGGCGTATTTGCCTAAGCAGTCAAAATGAGCAGTGACTTTTGGAAATGTGGGAATATTCTCCCGTCCTGTGTGGTGTGAGGTTGTCTGGGAGTGGGCTGGGGCTGCCACCTGCTGCTGGAGGCTGCGGTGAGCACAGCTGGCTGTCAGCCCCCACCCTGCTGCCAGCACACACTTTGCAAGCCAGAGTACGTTAAAAAAAAACCCAAGTCAGACCTGTTTATAGCTTTCTTATTAGGTTATTTCTATATATTATTAGTTTGCATTTTTTTGTATTATTTAAAATACATATAAGAATATATAACAATATCAAGGAAGATCAGTGTGGCTATAAAACATACTTCCTTCTTTCTAGGAATGACATCCTAACGTTCCTGGTTCCAGTGCGATAATTTTTGTACATTTGTTTTGTTAAGAAGTGATACATACAGATCTGTCAACCTGCTTGCACTTGTTTCCTGCAGTTTGTGATTTTATTTCTTCTTGCTTTTTAATACTCAGTAACCTTTCTTCTGTCAATCACTAGGGAAGGAACACGTGCGTCGGAACCGGCAGAGTCGAACCTTCATGGTGGAAAATGTCATAGGAGAGATCTGGTCCGAGCTGGAGGAAGGTACTGTCCTTTCCTGAACAAACTTTGCTCTCACTGGTTTTGTATTGCAGGCAAGTATTGTGTTTCCCGCAAAGGTGCTGTGCGCTGCATTGCTCTCACAGTGATGATAAAGGGGAAAAGGAAAAAACCCGCAGGTTCATGTGCTGCTCTGAGTTACAAATGCTGAACTGAAATTCTACATGCTCTAGAAAAATAGGATTTATTAAGGAGATGGTGGAAAGCAATGCAGACAGAATATTTTCGTCAGAATTGGTCAGAATACGGTATAATATTTGGTAGCCCACTAGGTACACCAGCAACATGAGCAGTCCCACTAATTTACTTTTCAGCTGTGCTATATCAACAGCTTTTGACAGCTGACTTTCATGTTTGTTATCAATCATTGCGTTATAATTACTAGTAAAGACCAAGCCACTCCTGGCTGTCTGTAGGCCATTATCTCCCCTGGTGCTGGTGCCCTCAGGAGCTCTCAGTGCAGTGAGCTGTTGTGCCCACGGAGATGTAAATGCCCCTTGGCATTGCAGGTGATCGGTACATCGTGGTTGACAGCGGAGGGGGCACAGTGGATATGACAGTCCATCAGATCAGGCTCCCTGAAGGACATCTGAAGGAGCTCTACAAAGCAACAGGTAATGGCACTTGCACTGCTGGCTTTATGTAATTGGATTATGTATTGCATAATTTATGTAATGTTCTGACTTGTCAGTGACGGAAGTGTATGCCTTTATTGCATTTTACTAACAGTTCTTCCTGAAATGAGACTAGCAGTCAAAATTAATATAACCCAGCTGCTGGTTGGCTGAATCACTCATTTGTAGTGTGAGTGTTACGGTGGCTGTGATGATACCAAGGTAAAAGTGAAGCGAAGGTGAGATCGTGTTGTGTATTAGACCAGCTGCTACATTTGGGAAAGAACTTCTTTTTGAGGAACTCCTCCCGTGACAGTCCTGAGAGTGTTGTTCTGATGTGCATGTGAGCAGCCTACAATGCCATAATTACTAAAGAACATGCAGAATATTAAAGCTCTGTTGTGCTACAGGTGGGCCGTACGGTTCTCTAGGGGTGGATTACGAGTTCGAGAAGCTCCTGTGTAAAATCTTTGGGGAGGATTTCATTGAGCAGTTTAAAATCAAGCGCCCTGCAGCCTGGGTGGATCTGATGATCGCGTTTGAGTCCCGCAAGCGAGCAGCAGCTCCCGACAGGACCAACCCCCTGAACATCACCCTGCCTTTCTCCTTCATCGACTACTACAAGAAGTTCCGAGGGCACAGCGTGGAACATGCCTTGAGGAAAAGCAAGTGAGTAGACAGTGGAAGCCAAATGGACGCAGCAATTAACTGCTGGTAGCAAAGACAAATAATTAAAACATCCTAATTACGTTAGGACTGGAAGATAATAGTATAAAACTGTAGTACAACGATGAGAAAATAGATTTGCCTCAAGTGCAGATTCCAGAATGAAAAGTTCTGATCAATCTCTTGCAAAAGCTTTTTTGTACAAGACTTGCACTTTTTAGGTATTGCTTTCTATGATTTCTGTTAGTTCACTGCATCACTCTCTTTAACTGTATGTTGAGTCCCTTGCATGTCAATTAGGAATGTCAGATCAAACACAGGATTTGTTGCCTAGAACCTTAATTTTTAGCGGCCTGGATCCTGGAACAAATCCAAGATTGTGAGATGTGTAAATATATTCATGTCTTGAGGGAAGTTATTAACAGGATCAGTTCACTGGAGAAATCATATACTACTGCATAAAACTCTGCAAAGGGAAAACATTCAGCTTTTGAAGTGATGGCAGGCCTTTGCTCCTTCTAGTATTTTACAAGTTTGATAATTTGCTCAAAAGGAAGGGAGACATAATCCCCTCCAGAGATTTTTATTCGTGATTTCCAGTATCAAGAAGTCACCCTAAATGACAAGAACATGGGCTGCTGTAGAAAAGGAAGTGAGAAGAAAGTAAAAATGGGCTTTTTGCGTCTTTTGAAGTTACATACTACAGAAAACCTGGAGTTTAATGGTGTAAAAGAGAATGATAAGAGAACCTGTGAATCTGGGGCAAAAGTCTTGGAACCTGAGAGAGGAAGATTTGATACTTAGTATCTAAACCTTAATTTATTTAACTAGCCAGTGTTGAATGTAGTATGCAGGCTGGAACTCCTGCATCTCTTTCAAAAGTTATTGGTAAATTTACTGTAAGCTTAAATGACTTGGAATCCAACTAAGAATCACTTTCTAAGTGAGACTGAAGTTCTGAAATCATTAAAAATTTCTGGAAATATTTCCCCTCATGTGTCCATCTCCTTTTTATTAATAGTCTTAATGATGAATCTTAGAGGGAATGCAAAATGCTTCTTTCAAATGAAATGAAAATAATTGGATAACAGGATAGAAAGAGAATAAAGGTTGAGATAAAATGTGCATGAATGAAGGGGAGATTACTGAGCAATACAGATGTGTATCAGAGATAGAATAGCATAATGCCTGTATTCACTTAATAAATGTTGTGCCTCATTAAAAATGCTGTTCTCTCTTCTGCCTCCTGAGGCTTCCCAACTTGCTTGTTTTCCTTGTGTGTTTCCAGTGGCTTTGGCCTGCTCCTGCTATAATCTAAATGTTGCCCTTCTGGGGATGAATCAGTGCTGTTTCAGATGAGCGAGCACTGCATTGACTGCCAGCTGTTTCAGAGAGCAGTTGAGCATTGCTAATGCTGCAGAAGGCAATCAGGCAAAGAAAACAGCAATTAGACAAGCAAAAATAATAATTCTCCTTTCAAGTTTTACTTAACTGCAGTTGGTGTGGGGCTAGGGTGAGGTGGGGCACTTTCTTCCAAGGAAAATGCACGCAGACTCTGTAAACTCATTTATTTATTTAATGTGGTGATTGTTTTGCAGCTCAACTGTAATGTTTTAATGCTCTTTCTCACTGTTTTTGGTTTTTTTTTTGCAGTGTGGACTTTGTGAAGTGGTCCTCCCAGGGAATGCTGAGGATGAGCCCAGATGCAATGAATGCTCTTTTCAAACCTACAATTGACCAGATCATTGAGCACCTGAGTAGGTATCTGGGTGTGATTCCACTTCCTGGCTGAGCTGAAACTGAAGCTTTGCTCACCCATTTCAACTCACTGACAACCCTCCTGGTGTGCACTACTTGTGGACAAGGAATTCAGTTCTGCAACTTGCAGCTCTCTACAAATCTGTTATGAAAATAATAAAAGTGAGGGACGTGTCCTGAACACATCCTCCTGCCTAGCTCTAGTACCAGTTACTGAGTGTGATTCAGTCCTGTTCCTGCCTAAGCTTCAATTATTCTGTGCTTCCAGGGCTGCAAGCATTCAGAAGGCTGAAATGCACTTTGAAACCCAGATCCTGCCTTTCTTTTTCATGTTTCAGGCAACAACTAAATAATGCCAGAGATGTAACTCGGTTCTGACTATTGCTGCTATTAAGGCCTCCAGTTCATTTCTCCCCAGTGGAAGGTCACATTTGTTCATTACCATCCAAATCACTGACATCTCTAAAACACAAATAGTAAATGATGCATCATGGTAAAAGTACTTCCAGGCATGGCTTAAGCAGCAATGAATTTATTTGTCCAGTAATGGAAAGTGACATGTGCTTATTGGGAAAGTTACTATTTAGGGTCTTCCTTGGGGAAGACGAAATTTGTATCGAGTATAATGCATGTAGTGAGAAAAGTGTTGCTTTCCACACTATAAAGGACTGTTTGGAATGGAATATCCTGTTTTGCTCATTATATGTGAGGGATTGTTAGGTAAATTTCAGAACTTAGTGAGAAAACAAGTATAGAGCAGCTTTTATGTGAGCAGGGAGGGAGAGACCTAGAGTTGCAACAGATGTGACAGGTAATTCAGTTGTTTGGGCTAAGGGTGAGCCTACAACTGAACTGCCTGATTTTTCTTGAAAGCAGGGGATGTGGGCTTGAGCTAAGAAGGAACATCTGTAAAAATGTAAAGGGGCATTATTTTGCAGGTGGTATTTTTTGTGGTTAAGATGTCGGGGTCAGAAATAATAAGTGGATTTAAAACGGGGTGACTTATCTGGAATGCAATAAAGGGTCTGTTTTAAATGCCACTTCAGAGATGTTGTATGCTTTGAGGTAAGTGAATTCATAGTGAAATAGGCTAGAGACTACAGAAGTGGGACTAGTGCATGCTGAGGGTGGCAGTGTGGGCACAGCTGTGGCAGTTTCAGATCTTGTGTGTGTGCAGGGAACACTCAGCGCACTCAAATACTGGGATTTTCACTTACTTATGGAATGGTCTCTGTTTCTGTTCAGGCGAAGTGTTTGATAAGCCAGAGGTGACCACTGTGAAGTTCCTGTTCCTGGTGGGTGGCTTCGCTGAGTCCCCCTTGCTCCAACAAGCCGTCCAGAACGCTTTTGGCTCGAGATGCCGGGTGATCATCCCTCAGGATGTGGGTCTGACCATCCTCAAGGGAGCTGTTCTCTTTGGCCTCGACCCTGCTGTCATCAAGGTGCGGCGCTCCCCTCTCACCTACGGCGTCGGGGTGCTCAACCGCTTCGTGGAGGGCAAGCATCCCCCGGAGAAGCTGCTGGTCAAAGACGGCACACGCTGGTGCACCGACGTCTTCGACAAATTCATCTCAGCCGACCAGTCTGTCGCCCTGGGAGAGACTGTGACGCGCAGCTACACACCTGCCAAGCCTTCCCAGTTAGTAATAGTGATCAATATCTACAGCTCGGAGCAAGACAGCGTCAGCTTCATCACGGAGCCTGGCGTGAAGAAGTGCGGCACGCTGCGCTTGGATCTCACGGGAACTGACGCTGCCGTGCCCAGCCGGCGCGAGATCAAAACGCTCATGCAGTTTGGGGACACTGAAATCAAAGCCATGGCTGTCGATGTTGCGACCTCTAAAAGTGTCAAAGTCGGTATTGATTTCCTAAACTACTAACGGCCCTTTCCCCCACCGCAGCCTGTTTGTGAGACTGATCTTCCACCGTTCCATTTTTTGGCTTTCGTCTGTCATGTCATCATCTTGAATTTCAGCAGGCTATAGGAGAACAGCTAGCGACGTGGGGTATTGTGTTTGTGCCCTTTGGTGACCAAAGGCTGGATTTTGGAAGACCCTTAAAAAGTTTAGGGAGCAAAAGTTCCAGAGGTAGTAAAAGTTACCAAGTTACTCAAGCATGCTTAAAGATCTGCATTTATTAAGTAAACATGATTATTGTTGGGTCCTGAAGGTTAGTTAAAAAAAATCAAGTTGTAATCTCTTTGCCTTGTTCTTCTCCCTCTTTCTCCTGAGAAAAACTCACTAACCCACGTGGCTGTTGTAGGGGGTGTATCTGTGTGGGATATCTGTTTAAACAGCACCATCCTCTGGCAATGGGAACAAATTAGAAGTTTATAGTATTCTTTTGATTTTGCCCAGTGCTTTCAGAATTTAAAGTGCTGAAAATCAATGACTCAAAGAAATGGGAACTAAATTACTTAAGTTTTGAGTAAGGAAAATCCTCTGGAATCCTTAAAATTATATTTAGGAAATACATGCATGTTTTGGGAGCCTGATGTTGATTGCTCCAGTTTGAAAACAAGGCCTTTACTGCCAAAGCTCTCAGAACAAGCTGTCAGATTAATTAGCTAGCATTACCCTCACTATACTTCGGAAAATCATATTAGGAACAAACCTATTTCTCTTTTGAGTCTTCTAAACTTACTTTTTTTAGTCTCCATCTGAAACCACAGAACCACAGAGTAGTTGAGCGTGAAGGGGACATTCACTGACTATCTGATAAAACCTCTCAGTTCTAAGCGCTATCAACCAGAACAAGTCACCTTTTACAATTTTGATTATTTCCAAAATGAAAATCCTTCAACTCCAGGCAACTTATTTGACAACCCTCACTGCAAAAGATATTTTTCTTATGCTTAAAAGGAGTTTCTCGAGTTTAAATTTGTGCGTGTTGCCCCTTTCTTGTTCCTTCCCTGGATACCTCTGAGAAGCCTGGCTCCATCCTCTTTCCTGTCTGCTCTCAGGCACTTGTCCACATTCCTAGCATCCCCTGAGCCTCCCTGAGTCCAGCAGCCCCAGCTCACTCAGCCTCTCCTCACATGAAGGATCCCCAATCCCTTCATCGCCTTCACGACCCTTTGCTGGTCTCAGTGCCATCTGTCTGTGTCTCTCCTCTCCCGGGAAGCACAGAACTGGAGCTGCCACTCCAGACATTGTCTCACCAGGGCTGAATAAGGGGAATAATCACATTCCTAGACCTGCTGCTAGTGCTGTTCCCAGTGCAGCCAGGAGGTTTTGGCATTCTTTCCTGCAAGGGCACATTGCTGGCTCACGCTCAGCCTTGTGTCTGCCACAATGCCAAGGTCTTGTTCTGCTGCCAAGCTGCTTCCCACAGCTTCTCCTAGTGCATGTGGTTGTTCCTGCCCAGCTTCAGGACTTTGCACTTGTCTTTGATGAACTTTATGAGGTTCCTGTCTGCACATTTCTCCAGCCTGTCACTGTCCCTCTGAGCCATCTGGTTTATCAAGCGTTTCTCTAAGTGATTATATTTGTTTTCTTGTTCATTCCTGTGTTAATATTTGGAAGCACAGCTAGATGATGGTTGTCCACACACATTTGAACAATTCAGGAGAAGCAAAACATTCAGATCAAAAGTACCACAATTATGTTTTTTGTAGCAAACATTTTAATTTAGTAAAATATATTGCTGGGTTGAGTTGAATGGCCAATGGAGTGGAAGGCAGGAGCCAATAGAATAAAACTACAAATAGCATTAAATTAGGCATTCCTTACCTGGCAGTGAACACAGAGCTCTTAATGCAGGGGAAATGCAGTGATGGCCATGGTAGCATCTTGTTTTCCAAATAATAACTTTCTGGAAGCGTTTTCTTAAGCAAGTTCACATGGAAAATTTCTTTTGCTACTAGAATAGTTTTTACTTTGCAAAATGCTACAGGAGGAAAACTTCTGAAACCTACATTCTGTTTTCTGCCATGAACCAACAACTCCAAATCCTAATCCCACTCCAAATTAGCAGACTGGTACCCACCTGTAGAATCACCCTAAACTGCTGACACTTTCCAGAGCATTTATACAGAGCTGCCTGATTACCTGCTGGAATTCATTACATTTTCAAAACTTTGCAATGTTAATTATTAATCTAAACCTTCCTTTTTGAAAAGTCGATCATGAGTCGAATCCATTACTGACACTTTTGGGAGATTAAAGCTTTATCAGTTATTTCATTAATTTATGTTCCAATCCTGCACTTAAATGTTCTGTGTTTATTCTGGAGTTTTGCCACAGTAGAGAGCTGCAGAACTGATCCCCACTGCATTTTGTCATTGAGTTTTCTGTGTCTCCTGCAGAATTCCCTGGTTGAATGGGAAATGTGTTCTGCATTCAGCTTTAAAATAATAAATAAATAAAGGACTTATGGAGAATGCTAGTCACGGTATCCTGCTGGATACTTTCTATAATTACAAAGTGTGCTTGCTAGCAGTCGATTTCCTGCTGCCTGCTAAATGCTTTAAAAGCTAAATACTGGGATTTTTTTTGTGTGTTGCTTTCCATGGTTTACAAACAAGAGAAACTTTAAGATGAGTTATGAACAATATAATTTTATGTATATACAATATTTAAATATTGTACAGACTCTTTCTTTCTACAGTGCTATTTTCTTGTATAAAAACGCACCTTGCCTCTGTTGATTTCATTCAGCTGTTAATTTTAAATAACATCGTTTCTCAATCAGCTTCTGTAATTACAAGCTTTTAAAGATGGTAAGATATGAAATGTTAAAGGCCAATCTTACACTAATAGGAAAGAAATGTTGGTGTGTCAGAGAATACAGCATTCTTCCTGCAATGCAAGCCCTACCAGCTAAGCACATCACACAAATGCACTAGTCTGTTGCTGGGGTTTTCGTTTCTTTGTGTCAGATGGTGACCATTCCATCTCCAGCAGTTCTTCATAATAATGGATGAATCCTCCTGTAAAACCAAAAATCAGAGTGTAAAATCTAGGTATACAGCTTCTTCACTAGGTTTTGGGTTTTTAATAGGGGTCTTCTCTAGTTTGAGAAACAACAACAACAACAAATGAAAAACTACCTTCCAAAGCCAGGCAACACTTGTATTGTAGCTGCAGGTAAGATCCAGTCTCTGTCTACCACTTCCACCTACCAAAAGACAAAATTCTTAGAGAAAAATAGGCTTTGCTGTCTTTGCATGCTATGTTAAACTGAATCTGTCCAGTTCTGCACAGATTTGTTTTCAGTGGCCTTAATGCAGGATTTGGTCCAATAAAGGCTGCCACCCCCTGTCTCCCCTGTGACGAGGAGGTGACCTGCAACATCAGGTGGCCCATGATTTTTATGCTGTTTCCAGCCTGTCTGCAGGGAAGGCTACAGGTGGTTTCTGCAGCTCTTCTGAGGTGTAGTTCCCTGCACAGCAGTGACTCTCAGCCCTTTCTGATTCACCTTTTGTAAGATCCCATCTGGATCCAAGCAGGGGCTCGTTGCTGAAATCCCTGGAACTGTAAAACATGGTTTGCATATTTTTGCACTTCCTCCCTCAGTCTGATGAGAGCACTATCAAGCTTATCTCTGCAGAGCACTGAACTACTGAACAAACTCCCAGCTGTCCTTGTTGCCCTCTTTCAGAATGGAAAATTAGCTTGTCTCTCTAAGGGATTAGAATTGTTAAGTAGAACATGATGCTGTGGTCTGTAGACTGTAACCCAATTAAACAACTTACATTGTAAGAGGCATGTGGATGCCCATTTTGATAAAGGATGTTAGGCTGTAAAATTGCTATGAAATTTACTAGGAAATGAGGCATTTTTAGAATTGTAGTTATAATGCTTTTGCAGGACATTCCCTGCAGAGCATTTTTTTTTTGGTAGGCGTTTCAGATGACATTGTGCAACTTAATGTTGAAAAGACAACAAGGCCTGCTATCCTTAGGGAAAGCAGAAGGTCTTGGCAGGAGTTTTGCTCTAAGCAGCAACTTGCAAGTTTGGGTCCAAGTTACTGAACTCTAGGCTGAGGTTTAGCAGCTAATTGTGATGGAATGATTAATTGTGCTAGAATATGATAAATGTGCAGTGGTGGTTAGGACAGTTTGCATTGGTATGAATATACCAATATTTATATACAGGAGTTTTAATGCATTATTATGAGAAGGCTAATTATATATTGCAGAGATTTAATAGCCAAGATAAGCTGCATATTTATGATATGAAGTGGCTTAAGCGGATGAATAGTATAAAAGTTGTTGGGCATAATGTCACAGTACTCACCTGCTTGAAATAGTCTTAAACTATATTATAAAACCAACCATTGTGGTCTTGTTCACCTCTGTGCAAGATAAATTCAGATTTCACTGATACTTGGAGCTGTTCACAACTTGTCTGGATTGTATCTTGAGTGTTCTTGTGTCTTCAATCATGTCAAATAAAATACCTTAAAACTAATTTCTCTTTTGGAGTGTAACTATTCTTACGAAAAGTGCTATAAAAAGAAACCTAATTTAATATGAAAGTGAGACAGGCCAAGTGGTTATGCTTGAATTTGGGCGCTCCTTCATGTGTGTGACTGAGCAGAAGTGACACCAGCCATCTGCACTGCTTTAGTTCACTTGTGTCCTCCAGGTGGAACTTCACTGCTGCTCGTGACTCAACGTCCAGTGAAATGGGTGTATTTCTGAATAGGGTGTTTGTTGGAGCTCAGACAGAAAGACTTTGGGCAATACCAAAAGCAGATCAGGTATTTTCTGTAATGGTGCACTCAGAGAGCGGGGAAATCAAATACAAAATTTGTTACATCAAAGAGAACTCTATTCTCTTAGGTCTTGTGTTATTTAAAGCTGTTTTATTGTTAAAAGTGTATTATCAGGCCAATAAGCTGGCCAATAACCAGGTGTATTTGCATGAGAATGTGCCTCTATAGATCTAGAGATGTTTGATGAGGTCCAGCTGCACTGAAATAATGCTTGCACGGCAGTTTGTGCAGTATTCTGTTTTTCTGCTAACAGCTGCAGGCCATGTCCCTCTGAAATTCAGCAGTGCTGGCAAAGCTCTGGAGGTGATTCAGTGCCATGGGTGACCTTGGTCCACAATGCTGCAAAGCTGCAAAGTGAACTGAGATGCTTTAGCAGCCACTACTCCCAACTTCCAGCTATTTGCTGCAATGAAGGTGTTTTACAAGTGCTTTATGACTATAATTATAAACACCATCCTAATAGGCTAGGTACTGTATTTAACTTGTAATGAACTTGATTTCAGCTAAACATTCAATTAATGTTACTAGTACAATGGGAAATATAATTACAGTCTTCAGAGACACATTAAGAACCAAATTTTGCTTTCAGTGTTCTACCACATTGCTGAAGACTGCAGTGGAGTTTCATGGATGTGCATTCAGAATTTGGTCCTTTCACTGGACTTTTATAAATCTTAAGGTTTTCTCATATGAATGTGTTTATACTTAAAATTTCAGCCCATCTTGACAGAAGGGATTTTGTATAAGTTGTTAGTTCAACAAAATCACGGAAGTCCTTTCTGAAATGTGCAGATTTTCTATTCATGTGAAAACCTATGGAATAAAACAACTTGTAAAAGAGCCTCCCTGACAGCAGTGTCCAGCTCTCTCTCTTAGGGATAATGGATTCAGAGTTCCTTTACTCAGTGCAAGAACTGCTTGATTATCAAGAGATGAAGCCTGGATAAATTAGTGAGAAGTGCAGATGCTTTGTCTGACTGGGGTTCAGGGCTGCTATTTGCCAGTCTCCATAGGTACTAAAGTTGGAAAGCTTGCACTTACTTTTTTTTCAGGAATAAATTATGTTTTATTAATTCTCATTCATGCCTTGCTGTGTTCTAACAAACAAAAACATTTTTGTGGTGGAACCAATGCAGAGTCACAATAAGGTATTGTGCTTTTTTCCTTCAAGTTAGAGACCTGAACCTGGGTATTCAAAAAAGAAGTTTCTACTACAGACTGTGCAGTTCCACAGATCAATTTTTTACAGGAAAAACTTTCTTATGCCATCTTCATGCCTTATATTGACTCAGTTAACTGCAAACATCTTTCTACAAACAAATACCATATTGTCTTAGGTTAACATGCAGTTGATTAGGTGCTGGCTATAATTTTAAAGTAGTACCCATTTTCCCATTTTTCAAGGATTGTAATGATAGGGAAAAGTTGAGATGCCAAATCCCAGGAGCTGTGGCTTTGTGCCCAGAGCAAAAGTTACTGAATAAGGACATGGTGTTCACTACCATGTGATGGCAATAAAAAATTAAGAACTTGGTAGATTGCAGCCACTATGATCCTTCTGTCAGTGTCCACAGGTTAGCTAACAGACATGGAGAAATGAAAAATAATTCTAGGCTTACTCTGCGAATATTGTGTGCTGTAGCAGAGCCAAGATGTAAAAGGAGGATGATACCAGGCTGAGTGTAAGGAAACCAAGGAATTGGCTGGAGAGTTGTGTAAGCAGGACCTGGATTTGCTGGAATTGAGGCACTGGAGTGCTCCAGCAGCTACAGGATCGGGGTGGTTTCAAAGCAGAGTGCTGAGATGGAGCTGTGAATGCCAGAGTTTGTTAAACCATGGTAATCTGAGTTAGAAAGGTGACTCTCCCTAAGAGCAACAAGGAGTATTTCCTTCCCTTTGAGGAATAAACTCTGCACCTCTAGTAGGAACATCCGCCTGCCAGCAGCTGATAAGAGCAGACAGCAGACTGAACATATCCTCTTCCTCTGGAGTACAAAGAGAGCCTCAGTGCTTCTCAGACACGAACAGCCTGCTTGCCCTGCTGTGCCTTTGGTAACACACACCAGGTTGCTCTTATAGCACGGCAGGTGATGGGTTGTTCACAAGGTTTCTTTTTCATCTAGTAAAAGTCATAATGGGTGTATTTCCACCAACACTTTGCCTAGATGACTGTTGACTCCTCAAAATTAGTGGAGTTGAAGGAAGTTAACTGCAAGCAGAGCAGAATCCAGCAGAAAAGGTGCTGGTTCTGCATGATATATGCAGGACCTTTATCTAAATGTGGGTTTTTTTCACCAAACAACATTTCAGCATCCTTCTGCAGATGATTTTCTCCCTGTGTTCTTTGTGTTGGCAGAGGTCTGGATTGCAGTAATATCTGCAGGGTGTTGTGAACATACAGCCTTGTCCTTAAAAAATTCCTTACACAGTAGGCAGGAGAATAGATTTGTCTACTCAGGAAACAAGGTCAACATTTCAGTCAGATTATTGTGTAAGGCAGTTGAAGAATCAGGTAACATCACTGAGGGTGTTCCAAAACACATTTAATGTTGTAGTTCTTCTGTGTTGTCTTAGGGGCAAAACACATGAGATTGAAGATCAAAAAGTGCCACACACTTACCAAGGATGTTACAGGACTGAGGGGATGTGACAAACTCCACTGATCACATGCCACTGAAGAAATTTGAGTTTCTCTCCTTCAGATTCAAGTAACATATAATAATTTAGATTTTTTTCTCCTTTTTCTTCTCTGTTCAGATCCATCCAATATTTTTGCTGACTGCAACTGCAGCTCTTTCAGAGCATCACAGGAGATGCATGCAAGTGGAAAGGACCTCAGGCATCAATCAAATGTCACCTTCCTGCTGCAGAACAATATTAGTTCTGCCCAAACTTCTCCCAACTTTTGTTTAATCTGGTTTTAAAACTTCTGTTGCTGAAGTGGTGTCACCTGCTTGGGCAGTTTGTTTGTTTCACTGTCCTCATCTCTCTGCCTCTAATAATGTCATAATGCCAGCTCTGCCTCTCTGTGGTTGTCCTACCCCTAGAGAACGTGGGAACAATTAATCTCATTCCTGCCCTGACAGCTTTTGACATATCTGAAGACCAGTTTCATGCATGCCCTGAATCTAATTATTTAATTAAATCCCGGCTCCTTAAGTCATGTTTTAAAGTCCAGTGATCTTTTTTATGGCTCTGTTGGCATCTTTGAGGATTACGCAGCGGATGCTGATTTCTGGCAGATAAGCACCTTATTGCTGGGAGGAGATTTGGAAACTGATGCTGAAGTTGTTCTGTGTGAACACACCTGAAGGATTCGTGTTGGGAGCATCCCTCTCCAAAACAGCCCAGCTGCAGCAATGGAATGGGATGTGTAGTTGAGGCATGGTGTGGTTTTGTCTTTTGCAAACACTGATTAAAGGCTGTGCTTAAGCTGAAAGGTGTGTGCTCAACCTTAGGAACTTGGTATAGTAGTTAATGTCGTATTGGCTGGGTGTGTTTTTGGTAAATGGCACCTATGAGGTAACCACAAATCACGGTTATGAAGCAGATGGAGTTTTCCACTCACTTTGCTTTTAGGATTTCCATCATTAAAGCATTTTTCTTAACTCCAATGCTGTGGAAGTTCTGATAAACTGCTTGTGCTTTGCTGAAGTGGGTTGAGCTTTTCAGCTGCATGAAAAGCGCCACAGTGAAAAACTTCAAAGAGAAATCTCTGACTTCATGAATGACTTGAGGGGGAAGTTTTGGCAGGAAACATTGAGCTTTTTACTCTGAAATTTAAAATGCAGGAAAATACTCCAACCACAAAAAACTGGGTTCCACTCTGAGTTAAAGACTGATTTAATTTGGAAGTCACTCCTCCTTTTGACTAAGTGTCAGCACCTCAGGGTGTCTAAGCCTCCCTTACACACCCCTGTCATTAAAAACTCTGGCTTTTCTTTGTGGCTGTTATGGGACATCCTGTCCTTTGGAAAAGGAAGATCTAAATGAAGAGTGTTGGAAGGCAGTGCTTTAGACTCGGTTGTTTAATAGCTATTTAACTCAAATTAATGGCTGTGGAAGAATCACATGCTTTTGGGAGATTCCCAGTACTCCATCCCCTAAAACTGCAGGACTGGTGTGATGCCAACAGCGAATGATAAACCTTGTGCATCACTATTTCCTCTCTGCTTAACCAGTGGAGAAAGCAGAGGTGCTGCAAAGAAGAAAACAGCTCACTCTAGTGCAAACTCTGCACACAGGATTTGTTTTATCTGCTCTGTTCTACCCCACTGAAGCTGAAATTAAGCATTTTTCACAGTCTCCATGCCCAAAACCCTTCACATGAACAAAGAAGATTATAAGATTGGCATGAGGATCTCGGAGTGCCCAGAAAACCCTAAAAGATCTGCCCTGTAGATGAGCAGTCCTGGTTGGGAACAACAGACCAGCTGGACCTCCTTTTGGATACTAAAGCAAAGGAAAAACAACTGGAGAAACTCCTCAAATTTATTGAACCTTCTGGGGGCTTTTTGTGTGTGAAGTTATATTCATCTTCCCAGAGTACTATTAGCATATTCACCTACATTTAAATAATTAATTTCCTCGTTATACGCCAACTCTTAATTTTTTGTTCTTTCAGAATTATTGAAATCTGTGACAAGAGGTAGTGATATGAAGAAATGCTTGGTTTCTGGTTTGTTAATCAATTCCATAATATCTCCTTCTTCACAATTGCTTTATTTAATAGCACCAATTTCTGCTTTCAGGTCTTGACTTCCCTGTTAAGCATTTAAGTTTCAGAGTTTTTTTTAATCTTTTAACCTTTATCCCTTTGATTTTTTTTTTCTCAGCCTATAATTTATTATACAGTCTCCTGTCAGAGGAGGAGGTAGACTAGGTGATTTTTACTGTATTGCAAATTATAATTATTATAGTTATTTGCATTAGTAATGGATTCATTCTTATCACTGAAAACAATTCCATTATCTGATCAGACAGTTATCTTCACACTGTCCGTGATCATATATTTTCATTAGGCACCTCTTTCTCTGCGGGTCAAAAGGAGAATTATTCTTCGGTGCAGTCACTCTGCTCTCCACTTTGAACATTTTTCCTCTGTTAAAAATAAGTTTTTAATACCTCACAGGGGTCCTATGCAATAAAAATGTGCTTCTTTCTGCTGCTGTGCTGTCATCCCCTCAGACCCACAAGGCAAGGCTCATGAGCAGTGTCCCCTCTGTCACAGCCACCGGGAGAGTTCCTAATTTAGGTTCCATGGGAGGGAGTTAGAGGCTGATTTTCATGACCCAGCAAAGATCTTTTGGCTCCTTTTGGAGCTAAAGCAAAGGCTTGAGGACCTGCAGTCTCTCCTTACTGAAGGGGAGAAGCCTCCTTTCCCAAGCCCTGCCTGTATTTTGTGGGAGGTAAGGATTCAGAGGTGGAGGATGGCAGAGGGAGTGTGCAGGGGGCAAAAATTTGCTGAATTTGCTGTGCCTCTGCAGGGGTACAAAATGGCCAGATGCACTGATTTCCAAACTGCAAGGAAGGGGGAGATGAGAAAGGATGCAAAGATGTGAGGTCAGGCCACGGAATCTCCTGAGAGACCGAGAGCACCTTGGAGGGTGGTGGAGAACTCTTGCACACTTCCCTCCTGATGACCTTTTCCCTTCATCAAATGAGAGCTGGCTGTTGTTTGAGTAAAGAATTAAAGACAATACAGAAGAGGTTGTCAGCCTAAACCAAGAGTTTGTTTGATGTACTTCTGAGCAGCTCCTGTGGTAGTTTCTGCAGTCTGACCTGGGCTGTAACCAGAAGGCAGAGCGCTCTGTGCTGGGAGAGGGAAGGGGTGGCTTCTACTCTTCCATCACCTCAGGCAGGACACACACAGCCTTAAACTGTGTTTTGCCTCCCATATAATTTGGGTGATGACTACATGTATTCCTCCTCCGTGAAGAACTTCTTCTGAGTGAGAAATGGTACTACAGTCAGGAGAGACCTCAATTTCCAAAGAGGAGAATCAAGATTCCCAGGGAATCCATCCTCAGAAACTGCACACCCCAAGCCACCAGTAATGTTCATTGCTGTTATTTTTCATGAGGAAGTGAGACTTAGGTTATATAAATTGTATGCTAAATTACAATAATGTGAATTATTATCTGAACAAATGCATTACTGTGGAGGTTTAGTTCTCTTTTTTTTCCCCCTTCACCTCCCTAATTGGTTAGATGTGAAGCCATTATCTACTTAATGCAATTAAAGGTAATATCTTTCGTAGCATAAACACACAACAATAATTCCATGGGCCAGAGCACAAAGAGGGACTTGAATGCAACTTTTTTCTTTGGGTCTCACAAAATGTAGGTCATCAAAGTGATAGCAAGTGCAGTAGCCACCCCATCGTTAGTGGGTAATTGAATACAACATTTAGACTAATTTAAAGAGTACTTTGCTCCTTGTTTCTGTTTGTCTGCAAGCACAGTTTAGAAGTAAGAGTCATGCAGGGCACTATTAGTATTTTTTCATTTAGAGCTGTGGAGCATCAAATCAGCCCTCTCCTTTCTTCCTCTGCCCTCTGCTGACCTGTTTTGACCTGTTAAGAAAGGGGATACATTTTACCCTTTTCTTGTCTTCAAATTTTAGGGAAAAAAATATGTCTCTGAACTTATTATATAATTTATTTGGCAAAAGATGGTATTTTTTCCGAGTCAATATCTCTTTTGTCAAAGAAACTGTTTCCATTTTATATCACCAACAAGATGTTAACAAATTTAACCTTGTTTATCCACACTTTAATACAACCATATGCAGTATATATTTCTGAAGGATGAGGGTGTGGCAAAACAGTTTGGGATTTACACTCCAATCGGGAAAAACCAGCCTTCAAGGCATAACACCATAAAATTCCTATTTGCAACCTCTGAGGACACATCCCAGGAAGGTATGGAAATAAATAGGCAGACATAACGCTGTCAGCTGGGGCTAGGTGATGAAAGCTCTGATATGACAAACTAGATTAAAAAAACCCTCCAGAGATCCAGGAAGGAGAATTCATCAATGCCAAATTAAGATACGCTCAAATATTTCTTGAGAGATAGAACCTCATTATGCTGCTGATTTATGGAGCAAAGTAATGACTGTGGACAGCATTGTCTAAAGACAACAATGAGCACTGCTATATCGCAGTAATAATTAGAGTCACATGAAATCCTCTTTTTTTTTTTTTAATTCTAAGATGATTAGTAATAAAGGAGAAAAATGCATCGCACATGGTAATCGGAAATGTAATGGAAATACGTGGCTCAAGTTGTTCCCATATTTAAAATATTTAAAATTCTTCTTGCAATGCTGCCCACCAACAAAATAATAGTAATTTCTGGCAGGAATTATAAAACCTAAACTACAGCACAAAGCATTTTTCACCAAATTACTCACTCTATATCCACAATTACAGCTCTTTTTTTTCTTTTGCTGATAACAAAAGACACATTTTAAGATCCTCGCTGTGCTACTCTTCCTTTAATAAATAAAGTGAGCTTTTCAAAAGCCGCAAAACGATGCAGATAAAAATCAAAACATTTCTACATTTAAGGATGCAATCAAAGACTCGCCATGAATGGTGCGATATTAAAGTTTAAAAAAAAATAAAATCAATTTGCTGTGTATTTTTGAGCATGGTTTGTCACAAATAGCATTCCCAATAGATAAGAATGATTATATGGTAAAGAGCGTAATTTATATATCTCGAGCATTCTGCTTTTGTCACTGCCATCGTTAAGGAATTTGACACGTTTGCAGGAGAACAATATATGTCAACTGAAATATATACCAATTAGCCCTAAATGGGACACTGAAATGAATGATGCATGTGCATGCTATACTTACAAGTAATAACATGTGGTTTAAAGTCGCTCGCGTTTTCAAACAAGAATTCTTTTTATGTTGTCATTTAAAAAATCTAATATTTCAAAAGGTCAGGAATAAATAGCACCATTAGCATTAAAAGCTAGCTAAAGGGAAAGTAATTTGTTGTTCATTTAACATTGCATTTTATGTAATAGCTTTGTAAAGTGGTCGGGGTGGGGGGGGAGATTTTACTCTGCTAAAACAAGATGACGGCAGCTCCGGTTCATTGTTAAAAGGAGATTTTTTATTATGCTATTGTCAACTTTAACGTCTTGATTCTGTTAGGTGTTTGTTAAAATTACATGGGCTGCCGAAGTGGCTATGGCAAGGGATAATGCTGAGAATATCATAACTGTCAAAACAATTGCGTAGGCAAGAATCTGCTTATTCCAAGGTAGTGGAACAAAAGACAAAGGAGAAACTCTTCTTCCAGTGTTAGAAAGTTAATAACCCTGTTGAGGTTTCCTCAGCAGGAGGCATCGAGATCAGGACACCAAATTCTGGGAGAGACAGTGAAGGCAGAAGGAAGCAGAAGATGCCAAAGGGATTGGGGTGCAGGAAAACCCAGCATTGAACACCAGCTCCATGTCTGTGGTTGTGCATAAAAGCAGAACTCTTTATCTCCCTGGAGAAGGTTTGTGGGCTCCTCCAAGGACTGGATGGCACAGATGAGGTGTGAACGCCTCCATTCCTGTGGCTGGATCCTCTTCCTCCTGCCCAGCTGTGGCTGTGCAGCCTCGGAGAGCCAAGGAAGGCTTTGCAAGAGCAACCCGGAGCTGGATTTACCATAGCCTGATGCAGTACAAAGAACCCAAATCCTTGCATTTATGAGGCCTGACCATCTTATTCTACCACTGTAAGACTGACCACAGTTGGGAAAAGCTGGAGACAAAATAAGTGTCAGCTTGTAAGTGTCCTTCTGGACAGCATAGCCTGGAAGGAAACACACAAAGAGAATTCTGCTGTGCTCTTGCTGCACTTGCTGCTGCCTCAGGAGCTGCAGGGGGAGAGAATGAATGGAACAGGAGAATGCTAGAGGAATTTGGCAAATTCAACCAGCCTGGTGATAAATATTTCCAGAGGTGGAGCATCTATCACCTCTCAGGCCAACCTGCGCCAGTTTTACCACTCCTGTAATAAAGAACTTCTCCCATACATCTAATCTAAATCAAATAGTGCCTTTTAATCTGGGCAAAGAGCAACAGTGCAATTTAGAAGGTTTTTAAACATAAAAGCAAGCTTGTATGTCTCTGACTAAAATTGAAATTGCTGGAGGATATTCTCTTGAGTTGTATTAAAGCAAGGAACGGTTTGGCTTTTACATAAAGAACTCACTCCAGCTCAGAGCATGCCCACAGGTTGGTAATCTTCAGTGCTGATGATTCTTTTTCTATTATTTACAGCTCCCATCTCCCTTCCACCACCCTGTGAGAGCTGGCAGAATGCACTCAATTAAAATAAAAACAAAAACAAAACAAAAACAAAACAAAGCTGTAATCTTTTTTTTTTGTACTAGAAAAGTAGTGCTCCAACACAAAATAAATTGGCTTCCAGCTCCACCACTGCAGGGAGAATCTAAAATCTCGCTGGAGGGTTGATATCCTTCAGGACAAGGTGTTCTGGGGGTGGAAAGGTCACCCAGAGAGACAGAAAGAGCAGAGTGCCCCAGTCTGGGCAGATCAGGAGGAGCTGCTCAAGAGAAAATCTCCCCAGGAGCAGCAGATCTGTGCAGCAGCAAATCCCCAGCAGTTCTGTGGGGTTTTTCCAGTGAGGATGAGCTTCCTCTGGCAGCAGAGGAGACACAGGATTCTGCTTATCCAGCAGAATGCTGAGGGAGATGAGACAGGACTACATGGGGACAGAAATGAATTTATTTCTATTACTTGCCTCCTTTCCTCTTGCTTGAAATTCTTTTGACACAGGCTGAAAGCAGGGGAATTCTTCAACAGGTTTGGGCACATTCACTCCTAAAACTACTCTAAAAATTCTGTCTATAAAGAAATATCCACAGACTTAACCTCCACCTCCCAAACCAGCAAAACTCCACCAAAACCAGCACCCACCACCAGTATTACAGCTGCAGACTCTGTGTTTCGTGTGTGAGTAGCTTTTATTGGGAGCAAGGTTTTGGGCATCCAAATGTGCTGTTAGCAGGCAGTCAGAGTCTGCAGAACATCCTCCCTCACTGTCCCAGAACCACAGAAACGATACCTGAGGAGAAAAGAAATGCAAGCACCTTGAGCTGGCAGCAGCTGCTGAAATTACACGAGTGGATTAATTTTGATGTTAACTCAACCTGATTTGTCACTTGACACAACTGAGCAGAACAAACTTTGAGCTTCTAAATTTGAAATATTGCGGCTGGGGAAAGCATTGATGGACTGTATTCATTCTGCTCCATCGCCTGCCTTACTTTAATTTTACAGTTTTGTTTCTTTTCCCCCAGATATTTTGCTACCATCGCTGTGTAAATGGCCACAACTACTTGTGCAAAGGCCACAAGTGAGTAGAAGTGTGAGTTCCTATCTACAGGAATACACTTTGTCAGCAATGTGCTTTGGTGACAGAAACTACAACCAGACTTAGGATTTCTGCTTTAAGGTAAATTAAAGTGGTGTTGGGCTGTAATCATTTCACTTTGTTTGAAACCATTTCCCCCTCTGCTGTCATCTTTTAAGTGGAATTTTAACAGTGCCTTTGTAGATAGGGCTGAAACTTACCCTGTACCTCCTGTTCTACATACCAAATCATGGTGTGGATAAAATAAAACAACGGATCAAGAAAATGAGGGAATTCATGTCTAAAAGTCCAGGAAAATTAGTAAAACTTGATCAGCAAATCTTGTTTCTATAATTCGAACATCCAAGCCACATTTCATGAAGTCTAGAGAAATCAATTTTATCCTCTTTCCCTCATCTTTATATGCAGCATTTCAGCGTTAGTCTCCCTCACTGGAAGCACAGGCTCATTTTCACCATCCTCTTTTGTCAATCCTGACCCCAGGGATCACCAATGGAATATTTCTGCTGCTTCCAGCTGACAGCAAACCAGACCCACAAACAGGACAGGGGGAGCTTGGCGAGAATGATGCTGACAGTCCAAGCCAGAATTAATTTTGCTCACCCAAAGGGTTATACAGAAAGTTTGCTCTTCTAAAGCCTGGAAAGATTTCAAGTTTTCATTTGAGGTTATTCAAGGCAAAGGGTTGAAGTAGTAGGGAATTGAACTGTGGATGAACAGTGTCTTGAAAGGAAGGAAAGAAAAGGTTTCCTTGAGAATCTTCCTTTTAATGCCTTGAATAGCTTTTCTTGTGAAAAGGCTTTCACCCCACTTATAATTTTGCCACCTATTTTCTCAAGTAACTTTCAAGATTTTCACAATGGATATACTTACTCTGTTCTATTCTGTCCAACTTCCACTGTGATAGTTGCAGCTCCCAGTTTAGGAAGAGTTGGGTTTATCCAGTTGTTGTTCCAAAGAAATTTAACCTTAGTCACTTTTCCTACATTAACTTCTGCATCAATATAGGCTATGTAAGTGTTGTCTGGTTTGAGGGTTCCCCTGTGAAAGACAGCATTTTAAGGATGTGAGGCGTGGCAGCATTTGCTGTTAGTCACCAGTCATGTCAAAGGCTCTGCTGTGGTGGCAAGAGGGTAGAAATTTAGCAGGGAGACAATGTTTATTTTATTATATGGCAACAACATTATTGCCAGATTTCCGATGTAGTTCATCCCATATCGCTGTTTTTCAGAGGCAGCAATAATGCTGCCTCTTTGTCTCTCTCTTTATAAGATCAATTGAAACAGAATTATTAATTAAAATATCAATTAAGGGTCCTAGAAGAAAAGTCTTTTCTGTTGAATTTTTAACTTACTTGGTGATCTGGTACTGCCTTGTGTTCCCACCACTGCCATACAGGGCAACATTTACATATCCTTTTACTTTACTCTTTCCAGCAAGGGTCACAGTCACTTTGTACCTCCAAACTACACGGAAGAAATGCAGTGAGTTAGATTATACCCAGGGAGAAAACATCTCTAATGTATCAAATGCTAGTAGTGGTTTGTGGTTTTTGTTTTCCTGTCTGTACAATGCAGTTGAGAGCAGAAGATATGAAACAGCAGTTATTCAAATCTGTCATTATAGCCTAATCACATCAACATGAGAAATGGTAGACATTTGTGTTACTTTCTGGGAGAGAAAAAAAGAGAAAAGTACAGTGAAGTTGGAAATAAGGGGGTGTCAGGAATAAATATGGATACCTACAGAATCTAAGCAGTGTGAAAAAAATCTGAAGCTCAAGGAAAATAATTTTTGTGGGTGGGAACTTTCTTTTAACTGAGGTTGTCAGGTCCAGCCAGTTCTGAAACCAGGCCAGCTGTGATCAGCTTGTTCTTGGCCTTTGTCTAATGGAGTTTTTGGCAACTCCAAAGATGAAGATTTCCCATCTTCCCTGAGCCCTCTTCCTGCATTTAACCATTGCCATTGTGACCGTAATTTTCATGCTATTTAATAAGAAATTCCCTTGCTGCAACTGCTGTGCATTGTCTCTCCTCCCTTCTCCTTGCACCTTAAAATCCACTGAACATCTCAGTGAACTCCACTAGACTCTATAGTTTGTCACCAACTTTCTTGTACTGTAGGGCCCCAAACTGGTATTAGAGGTGGAGCAAAAGAGGAAAAAACATAAAGAACTGAAGAGACTTCGCACTGTGATGTGTTCATCTGCTACAGTTAATTGGCAAATAGGAAAATAAAAAAATTTTTACAAGGAATGTGTAGCAATGGAAACATTCAAAACTCACGAGGAAAATCCCTGGCCTCTCCAGTATTCAGGTAAAGTTTCATGAAACTAGTTTTAATTTTGTCCTTGAATTTGTCGGCGTAGTGACCCATATTTGGGCATCCCTCTGCTGGGCATGGGAAACAGTTTCCCTAGTGAAAACAAATATATCTATTAATAACATTATCCAGCCAGCCAAGGAAAAGGAAAAAAATTAGGTAACTCCTGGGCTGCTGTTCCCTGTCTCCCAGTCTGGGAGAAGGAACAGCTTCCTGACCTTGGTCCACAAACCACTGCTTTGTCCCTGGGGCCATTTTCAGTCACCAAAGTGCTTTGATCACAGCCTGACCCCAGCAGGTTATCACACATAATTTTACTTCTTGCTGTAGTGCTGTAGCACTTCAGGATGTCTGATGCTCCTCTTTCACACAGGGTGTAAGCTAGCACAAATAAACTGAATTCAGATGTATAAATAAGAGCCAGAATCTTCCATATGGTCCATCCCGAGGCTCTGGGAAATACTTACTGCTTGAAAGAAATCATATGAAGCACAAGGATAGCCTAAAAATCCATCAGGGTAGATAATACTGTCCGAGTAGTACTTGTAACTCCTCAAGTGATTGCAAGCCACGAAGTCCCGAGTTCCTGCGGAAAGATGTCCTCAGGTTAGTTCATATTTCTGTTACCATTGGAAAAAAGGAACCAGCACAGCCCTTGCCATGGCACTGGGGTGAATCATTCCTCTTTAAAAGCCTCCTCACAATTCTTAGTGTCAAACATAAGGTTGGAACCTTAACTTCTGGTGAACTGATGCCCTGAGGAATGTCACTGACTCAACAGGTATAAAATGCAAACTCGAGATGCTTTGTGGAGACTGGCTGTGCAGCTCAGCCCAGCCCCTGCCCCTCAAAAAACACTTATTCAAGCAATCTGACCGAGTTTAACAATAGAAACGAGAGCTGCCTGAAGCAGGTCTTTTGTAGGCAACAGTTTCATTACCATAACAAAGGAAAACCAAATGAAAAGTCTTTAACAGTGAACTTCCTAGGGCAGTGCTGATTTGCTCCAGCTGAGGACTTCAAAACAAAATTATTATTATTTGGGGGGTGCTTATGAAAGGGAGACTCTTAAAATTAAAATAATGAATATATTATTTTCCTTTGTGTTACCTTTATTTTCCTGGCTTTAGGTTAAAAAGTAGACTACACAACGCAGTTATTTCTTTGTGCTTTAATTCCCCATTATTGATAACAAGTTTTCTCTATCAAAAAAAAAGGGAGGGGGGAGAATGAAGAAGTAATGCCTCCAGCTGCACTGAATAAAGCCTGGAGTAAAAGGCTATTTTTCACAAATCAGTTAATGGATTCCCAGAGTTTAAGGTGTTTGCAGTAGGGTAAGAAAGAGCTCAGATAATATTCTGAAAAATCTCTGCAGCAGAAATTATCGGATCTTTTCCGTATTTTTTTTCAATCTTGTGTACAATTTAATTTTAGAAAGACACACAAGGGTGCTCTGATACTTGGAGATTTTATTAGAACCACGTAAAGCAACAAAGAACCGTGTATTTGAGCAACTACACAGTGCCAATCTTTTTTCAGCTGCCTAAAAATAGACACAATGACATCACTTCAGTGAAACTCAGATTGTAATCGGTAACTTAACAAGGAATTGAATTAACTGCTGTATCTCCGAAGAATTTCAGCTGAAGATGCTCTCGCAGGAGAGCTGTGAACATCTTTGCCCAACTCAGTGCTGCTGCCGGGCAACTGCACACAAAGTGCAGTATGTTCTTACAGACACTTCCGAATTTTTGGCACAGCTCCAGTGACTTTTGTTTCTGCTATTAGATCCTTTAGAGGAAACACATTTTCCAAAGGCAAACCTTTTGCCTTGTTTGTTTTTTTAATAAGCTCTGGAAAAGTTGTGTGTTTTGAGCATATTAACAGTTTCACTGCATTCTGCAGCTGGCATTGCTGGTGGATACACAAAAACTAATGGAAAACACCTGAATTCAGGGAAGATAAGTGGCTACACTGTGAGGGGTAACCTTTCCATTAATTTGTAATGCAATCAACTCACTCACCTTCCCAGATGCCATCGAGATCCACAATCTGTGACACAAGGTTCTTCTCACAGCCAGGCATCTGCTCTCCTCCATTTGGATAAAAGTCAATGTGTCCTATAGCTGGGCCTATGCCAAAACCTGAAGCATTTAAAACAGGGGTAAGCTTGTTTTAAATCTATGTTGTCTCCTACTTGTAACTGCTGCCTTCAAGTTTGTCTGTGCAAGTTTTTTCAGTGTAGGAACTGTTAGTGACTGAAGTGGTGTATTTGTATTTCTGTGTCTGTGACACAGCACAAGATTCTCAGGGAAAAATCAGAAAACTTAGGTGTCACAGGGCACAAATAATTCTTATCAGAACAGTAGAGCTGCATACTCACCTAAGTTGGGGATTGTGGGAGCTGAGTCTGTGTGGATAATGTCAACAAAGTCTGCGTCAGATTTATCCAGCCTGACCTCAGTTGGAGTGCCTTGGAAGTAAGGTTGTGCAGGGTCCAGTCCTGAGAGAAAGTCATGTTATGTATTGATAAAAAGATAGAGAATCATTTTACATAGCAATGCTTGATTATACATAATGAATATCACAAATATGGTTGCCTGCGGTTCTTTAAGTAAGATAGGCATTAATAAAATGAGGATGTGTGCTCGCTCTTATCAAGTGGCTTTTCTCCCAGGAAGTCACCTTTTACCTGAAGCCTATTAAATGTTACTGCTTTACATACTTACAGCAATATTGAATCCCAACACTTGGAAATAATTTTTTTTAATTGAACTTTTTTTTAATAGCATTGCCCAAACTGGGGTTACTGTGTCTGCATCCCAAGTGTCTGATCCCTGTGTGAGGTTTCTAGAGTCCATTGCTGAGAGTACTCAAAGGGGAATTCTGCTGATATCACCCCACCTGCTTGGAGGTGTTGAAACCTGCCTGTCTACTTCTGGCTGCAGTCAGATTTTGGGGAAAAACATCTGGTTTTGAAGCAAAAAGCTTTGCTTTTGAACCTAGCAGAAAATGGAATCAATTTGCTTCCCAAATTGCTGCAGCAATTTCAGGTGCTTGTAAAGTCTTGCAAATTGCACAATTTTTGCTACCTTGTATTTGCATTTCTTCTTGTCCCTGGGCAGCACATTTTGGGTTTGCTTTTAAACTGAATTTTGTAGACTATTAGTCCAAGGTTCACCAAGCCTGAAATCCCTGAGGAAAAGTAACAATTGCGAGGGATTGTGTTAATAATACCCCAAATTGTCTTTTATGCATGAAAGGCCATCCTGCTTAATTCACAATGCCCTTATGCATTGCCTATGTGATGAATAAGGAGATCAAACCCACAGCTTTAACCTCTGCAAGTGCTGAATATGTTAAAAAAAATCCCTTTGCTGTTTAACATGTGTGCAAGCAGAATAATCCTCACACTTTTTTCCTACACTGACCAGGGCTCTCCTCCTTGGGGCACAGCGAGAAGGGGCTGAGCTCTACAATATTCCAATTCCCCTGACTACCCTGCAGCCCACAGATGCAAACCCAAGGGCAAGTGGACAGCAGGCTGTGTTTGGTGGCTCTAGCAGGCTGTGTTTGGTGGCTCTAGCAGGCTGTGTTTGGTGGCTCCAGCAGGCTGTGGCCGCAGTGACTGACCAGTGATCCGGCCGATGCCCGGGCGCCTCCGGCCAGCCTCGCCCGCGGCGTGAGCTCCCAGGCTGTGCCCGATGATGTGCACGTCAGCTGGAGAGTATCCATACTCATCCTGAGGAAACAGCAACAGATGAACACTGCTGGGTCTGCTTGCATCACCAACAGGGAAGGCTTAGCAGGGGGGTGAAAAATTGCTTTTAATTTCCCTGCTGACTCAGGAGTTCCTATAGGATTTCAGAGTCTGTTTGCCACTTCTGCCCAACGCACAGATTTTCCAAACCTCCTTATTCAGGTGCTGCCCTCATTTGGAGGTTGTTACAACTCCACACAGCTCTGTCAGGAGTCCTGGGGGGCTCCCTATCCTTCCTCAATATTCACAGGATGCTTGATGGCTTGCAAGAGTTGGCCAGGCAGGAAACTTTAATTACACCTGGCAGGTTAAGCATCATGCACAGCTGGAGGAGGGCATGAGAGGGGAGATGTTCTCAGCCTTTTTGGACACTAATTCAATAGCTACGATGCAGATGTGGAGAGTGAGAGGTGGGTCAGAGAACTCAAAGACCGAGCACACTCTCTGGTTTTAGTTATTTATAGTTCTTTTATGGAAAACGTGTGTTGAAAGCAATTAGATTAAAAGAAGGCTTCAAACCAAGCTTCACTTGGCTGCAAAAGGGGGCATGTGGCACCTCCTGCAAGTTTGGTCACTGTTTACCACGGCTTTCCCTGGTGGCTCCTGCTTGTCGCCAGCCAGTGCTGCCAGCTGGTTTTCTGGTGTCCTTGTGAGCTCTTTGCTAGGTTTTGGTAGGTTCTGTCTCCAAGAGAAAGCAGTTTGCCATATCCATTATCTCTGCATATTTAAAATTTTACACTGCATTTGTTAACATCTACAGAGGAGCTCTTGGGCTGTACTAAGAGAATGTCTTGTAGAATTTCCTGTCCCTAAGCTGGCAGGCCCTGCCACTGTCACTCAGTCCTCTTCTATTAAAAAAAGTTTGTTTTCACCACAACTGATGGTGGAGTAGAGGGCAACATTTTCTGCTGGTTATATCCACATTTGAGAAAGTTCCAGAGCTGTATTCCTTTCAAATCAGTATTATAACTACAGCTTTAGAAACAGCAGACTCTTACCATGAGAACATTTACAAAATAAGCAATTTCAGCTCCCACAACACGGATATTGTTGGATGCTTGGGTGTACTGACACAATGCTCCTCTCCTCCAGCTCACACAGATGCAGTTCACGTCTTCCACAGTAAGCATCCTCTGTTTTGGAAAACAAAAGTAAACACCATGGTACATACAATATGGAATTATTCATGCTGAATTGATTCAAATCCCAAATGTTGTGAGAACTTGTATGAGAATGGGTGGCATGGAATGCAGTAATCATTTCAAACACCTAGAGCAGTATTTTTTACAGAAGGGAAAACAATATCAACACTTTCAATTTTTATTTGATTTATTTATTTAGTTTGGTATGTAACATTAAATAAGAGCTCTGCTTATGCACTGATTCACTTCAGTGATTTAAAAGTACTACTTTAATTCAAACGCAATTAGGAGTCATATTTTTGATGATAAAAGTTAAGAGTTGTTTTCTGATGGAGATTTGTAAGAAAGAGAATGTATCTTTATAAGAGGATGTATAAACTGCTGGTGACCCTGAATATTCGTTTCAGATTTATGGCTTTATTTGGAAATATGTGTATGCAGGCAGAGACTTTGCCACAGAATCAGAATCTTTACTGTTCTCCACTGAGCTGGATTGTTTGGCTAAAAGTATTTTGCTTTAGCAGATTAAGTATATGGCAACAACTGGCAAAGGACAAAAAAGGCAATAAAAGTGTCTGTGACTGTGCTAGAAGAGGTAAAAATCAATATGCATATAGAATTATTGCTTAATGGGAAGGAAAGCAAGTAACAGATACACATAGGAGGATTGATGCATTCACAATTCCCTTTGCTCCACTCTTTATTGAAAATATTCACTGAGACCAATTTGTCTCTACATATAAATAAATTAGAGTATTGTGATAAAACACAGGCTACTGTAAAGAATTTAAGGATTTATCTCAGGCCTCTACATCCTGGAAAATTGATCAAATGGATTTAAGGGACTAGCTGAAGCACATTGTGAGCTATCTCATTGATTGTGAAGTTCCAGGAAAAAAACCTTTATTTTAAGAGTGCAAAATGTGAGACAGAAAATTATAAAAACATCAATCTGCTTCTGAAACTTTAAACAAATTATTAACTAACAAATCCACCAATCATTTCTCATTTTTCTTCTCTTTCGATCTAGTATCAAAAGGAAGCAAACAATGGCGATGCAATAAATGTGAAATACCTTGATTTTAGTTTCACATTTTTTCTCAGTGTTCTCATAAGTAAAATAGGAATACATAATTTTTTAAAAAATTGTGTTAATGGTTGAAAAACCTTGTCCTTAAAGTGCTATCAACTGATACTTTGCTCTGTGCTGTAGGACTAGAGGCTTTCATAAGCTGCAGCTGCAATATAAAGCATCTTTGGAGGACTTAGAAAACCGCAAACTGGAATTGCACTCTGTGTAGGGACAGGGCTTAGAAATAATTTGTGGAATCAGCACAAAAATCAATAAAGCAGAGTGCTTTACTACATTCAGTGCTCATAGCAAGTCCTAGATCGAAAGCTTTGTTGGAAATGCTTCCCTTGAGGTTCCTCTGGATCTACATTTGTACATCTTTATTGCTTTTGGTCATGGCCAGGCCATGTCCTCACCCTCCTGCACCCACAGGGCAGCCCAAACCTTTCTGATGGACTTTCCCCATCTAGAAATTGTCTCTTGGCTGGAGAAATAGCATTCAGGAGCTATGAGTCTGCAGGTATTTCTGGAATCACCCCAGTGCTAACCAGTGTATTTCTCCGGGATTTGTGGTGTTTTTTTCAAGAAAAAGGGCATTTAATCAGTCAAATCCTCTTGTCACTCACTCTAAAGAGAAAAGCTGAATACATTTTACTTCATGCCTTTCCTCAAGGTGCAAATCTACATATTTAATTTGGATACAATCTGAAAATGTGACCTGTTTTCCCATTCTTATCACTACAAATACCATGAGAATAATTAGTTAAAAACAGAAAAAACCAGACAATTTATAGCAACGTGTTTATAAATGCAAACTAAGGGTGTCCCTGTGGTACCTACCTTGCACATGTCTGACAGCCAGTTTTCTTCTCCATTGTCTACAAATCCATGCACAATAAATCTGGTCATCCTGCTTGCGTTAAAATTTGAGTTCTCGATTGTTGACTTGTCGACTGCAGAGACTTCCTACATCAATGTGGATTTCAAAATAATAAATCAAGTTAGCACAGACAATAACTTAATAAACCTTTAAATCTGCTTTCTGCAAATAAGTTTTCAAAATTGCAAAGACTCGAACTCTGGTTATCTGTGCAGGTGTTTAAAAGTTATGCGATGTTGAACTCTTCTGCAAGGGTTCACCTGGCTAGGGCTTCAGGTCTGTATCTCCATTCAAAGCAAGATTTGACACCTCTCTTAGAGCAGGCAAGACCTTATATTTAATGTGTTTTCATTTTATTTGTGGGAAAAAAATTACCCAAAAATGCTCAGTTTCCTGGAAGAGGTGGTCTTTTGAATACAGTGGAAGGTTGGCCATTTTTAACACTTTTCAGGAACGCAGCTGGAGTCTGTGTTTATTTAGGACTTTTGCATGTGATTCACTAATGTTTAAACCACAACAGTTCTTACCTGGAAGTCATCAGTGTTTTCTCTTGTGTACAGGAGGAAGCGAGTGTCAACACTCTCTGGTTTCCAGGGTAATTTGTAGACTGGCCTTTCCGTGGTCCCAGACCAGGGCAAATCGTCTGTGAAGCACCCAAGCCTGTCATAGCAAACTTCTCTGCCTGTAGCATGAAGATCAAAACAGTAATGTGTGAATGAGCAGAGAAATGGAGCAGTCAGAATCATAGCATGGCTTCTCTGGGGGTCTCTTCGCTCCTGGAAAATCCCATGGTTTACAGAAAGCCAAGACCAGCAGTTGCCCTTTCCTAGATCCTGAGAAGCTGCAGTTTACCCCAAGGAGAGAAGCCACCTTATTTCTCATCAACAAAGTCTTCAGTGGAGTTCCTCCTGTGCCATTCCTTGGGTATCTTCCCCAGCTTTTGCTTTGTGCAAGGCAGAGACAGCTGATGAGTTTTTCCTAACACCAAACCAAAATATTGCAGATAATCAGCAATAAATTGAGATGGTGCTGAACAGCTGACATGAGAAATCTCATTCTACACAATTCAGTGTCTTCTGCTGAACATAAAGCTATACCTTCATCAGAGTGCCTCCACCCCCTGCCCTTTTCTCCACTTCCATCACTACAAAGAGTACAAGAAATAATACCCTATATTTAATAGAGCAGTTGCTTTGTTCTGAGATGGAAAAAAATCAGCTTTTCTTGATCCTTCCTGGGGTAGAATTCCCAGAGCGGAGATGAAAGATGACATGCACACATCTCACCATCCTTGTGTGGAAAGTGAATCCTATTAACCTCAATCAGTAAGTTTTAAGGCACCATGGCATGGAGTAATACCTAGAAAATAGGTGATAAACACAGCAGCGTAGAAAGGCAAAACAAACACTAACCCCACATGCTTACCTTCTGCTGCGCTGAGCAGAAACAAGGTGAGAATCCAAATTCCAAGCATCTGCAACAGTAGAAAAAGAAGCAGCTAGGATTTGCTAACCCACTCGAGCAGCAAGCAGCCCACTCAGCCCTCTGGTGCTGAGTTTTCTCTAGGTGAGCAGTGCCTGTTGTTTCTGCAGGATGAATGCCTGGCTGCTGTGTGTGCCAGACAACGATGAGTCAGCTTTGTGTTTGCTTGCTCCTCGGGACATTGGGGGGCCATAAATAAAGTAAAGCATAGCTTAAATCCAGGGTGATTTCTATCCTGTTGAGGCTACACTTCCCATCAGATGTATAGCAGCTACTTTGGAATCAACATAAGGATTAACATAAATGAGCTGCCATTCCTCTTTACACTCCTGTGCTCTAAGAAGCCACAAACCTGATGAGGTACAAGAAAAAAACCCAGACCTGAACTACTTACAATGCAGCCTTGAAGCTCCTGGCATTAACCTGTAAATTTTGCATGTACTTCTTATAGTCTGCTTTATCCTTGGACACGTTCCTAGAAAGATAGGAATATTTATTTCAGATTACAGTTTATAACTAATCTGGAAAACCCCTTTAATGGTTTGTTTCTCTGATAACTCCAAAATCCTTGGACATAAATTTCTTGAGTCGGTGAGCTGGAGCCCACAATAGGATTGGAGTTCCAGAGGCTGGTAATTCCCAACTCATCAGGAGTGGCACATGAAAGAGAATTGTATGGATCTTTGTGTCTTGTCTTGGCTGTGACAAGCTTTTATTTTTGGTGTTATATAGTTGGGGTGTAGGAGGTCTACTGGGGGAGTTAGTAGGGAACCACATGGTTTTTAAGTCCTCTTTCTTGCCCTGCGTCTACTAAATTCAGATGTGAGATGCTCCTGGGTTTTCTGGGTCTTTTGATGAAGGCTTATCCCCCTTGGAAAACCCCTACGTGGGCTTGGTTTGTTCTTCTCACAGTGAAAGAGTCTGACCTTCTCCTGGTATAACTTTAATTTCCTTGTTCAAATAAGTAGATGATAGAAGAATGGTTGTGTAACCCTTGGGATCCTTTCTATACCACTCGTGTAACCCAAGCTTTGAGAAAAGTTTTGAGTGATGAACTGAGAGCAAACACACTGGAAATATACATAAATAATATAAAAAAATTCCCCAAGACATTGGGACATGGCTGGAATGCTACAAAGCTCACTTGATTCTTCCAGTAGAAACATCAACTAAAATGTGAAAAGCAGCCTGTGCAAAAGCCCAGGACTAGGTCTGGGAGCCCCTTGGACCTTTTTATCTTTAGGAGAAGGCTTTAAGTGAACTCAAGAAGAAATGAGACCTGAGCTGACTCCATCAGAGAGCTTTGGCAGTTTGGCTTTGTTTATGGCCTTCTATGTTTGCAGAGCTGATGTTCCCTAATCTCCACCTCTGGGAATGACCAGATGGACATCAGGTGCTACTCTGCTATCACCTGTGCTAATGGGGTTTATTTCTTTAAACAATAGTGAAATAATTTTTTTTTTTTTACTAAAATACCACCTTTGGTGTGTATGTAGAGCTTGGTGCTCCTCCTGTCTGTATTTGAAGTGGGATTTTAATTTCATTTTAATTAAATATGATTTTATCAGTGGTAATGGAGAAGCAGTACATGCCCCAGTGCTTTAACACTCCTTCAAAATGAGGGGAGAGCAGTCTTTCCCATTTAATTTAAGAGCTGCTGGAGGAGATTTGAGCTAGGATTTTATCAGTTAGCCTGCTGCTCTTATTCAACACTGTAACAATGCTGGTCAGAACAAGCAGACAATTCCTTAGGCTGTGTTCAGCTGGATTTCAGCTGCTTGCTCCTCCTTTGGGAAGGCTGGGATGAAGATCCCTCAGCACCACCAAGGTTGCTCTGAGCCTGGAGGAGCTGCTCTGCTCCTTGTGGCCTCACAGCTGGGGGCTTTGGAAGAAGGATGGTTTTTGATTTAAAAAAAAAAAGATAAATTAAGGCACAGCTATGTTTCTGCAGTCCTGAGGAAGGTGTAGTCTGGATTAGGAAGGAGGCAGAGGAGAGGAGTGGATTTCTAGTGTTGCAGGATGCTGAGGTCTCTCCTGGGACACAGTGCAGTGCTTCCCACCATTGTTCCTGTTTTCCTTGCCACATGTCAAATCCCCAGGAGACTTGCAGGACTCAGAACTGCAGGTCTCTCTGGCTGAACCTCAGACTTGTGTTTAATTATGCTTTTAATTTTGCACAGGGTTGTGTTTAGTCAGGGATACAATAAGGTTGGGATTTTTCTTTTTTAACATCTCATTCACAAGTTTATACTCATAAATATATTCTTATGGTATTTCTACCCCTCTTTCTTAGAAGTTTATGTAAGTGCTTATCCATCATGTATCAAATTTTGGGAAATGGGAGTGAATAAATTGCTAGCTCTTTCTTCCTATTCATTAGCTCACAGTTTGAGTTTTATGCTTAGAAAAATATCCACTGCCTCAGTCTCTTACAGCTGCAGAAGGCTCACTCATGCCACGTTTTGCAGAGCAGAAATGTTCATTTTAGCAGGAAAAGGTCAGTCCCAGGTTTTGCAAAGCCTGGTTATTCAAAGATTCTCCCCAGGACTGTCAGTGACCACTGAAAAGGTTTGTGTTTTAAATTAAACAGCAGCCAGGAGCTGGGATTCACTGTTTAGTTCCTTCCAAAGTGGGGAGCACTTGAGGTTTGCCTTATCTGCTTTTTCCAAGCAGGTGCAGGGGCAAAGGGCTGTGCTGACCTGCAGGAATGACCTCCTGCCTCATCCCAGGGTGTCTCCTGAGGACAGTGCTCTCCTGTGGGGCTGGAAAGCCCAGAGCAGCAGCAGAAAGGAGGTGTTTGGGAAAATTCTGAGCCTCAGGGGTGTCCTGAGGACATGGGCTGCCTGGAGAGTGGTTGATAACATCCCAGATTTTCTGTCTCTCAGTGTGGTGGGGCTCAGTTCTTGCCTTGAGGAGCTGGTAAGGTGAGACTGTGCAGCGTTATAAATGGATTTTAGCACATGTGATTTCCAGTTGCTCCACAGTTACAAGCGCAATAAACGTGGTTCAAACATGGAAAACACTGACGAGTGTGTTTGCAAAGAACAGGAAAAAACCAAAGGGAGCAACAAACTTTTTTTTTTTTACACTCCTTTAATTGCCTTCTGTGCCAACATTTCCATGCACAAGGCTGAGGGTTTACTCAGCTGCTGTGTACAGACCTTGGTGACCTCTAGCAAGGCGTAAGCAACTGAGGGACTCCGTATGCCACAGTTCCATGGCCACAGTATGTTGATCTGGGAAGAAAAAAATGCTTGAATCAAGATTTATATCTTTTCACCCAATGAAAAATGAAAGGGTGTCAGCTGTCACTTTGAAGGTTTTTGGTCCAACCCATAATCCAATTTAAACCTTCCTAAAAGCCTTCTGCACAAATTATTAGCATCTGCATGTTAACAGCAACAAGGTGGATTTCCTTATTTTGGGGACCAGCTGTAAAAATTGAGGTTTAATATCTTTATCTTGGTTTGTAATTGTTTTGCTATGAAAAAAAACTATACATTTCAAATTATTCACTGCTGCATTCTTTTCCAGACAGTTATTCCCTGGTGTGCAGTCCAACATCTGATTTTCTGTCCAAAGTGCAATTCTTGTCCTTGTCCTTTTTGAAATTCACATTGTTGATTACAAACCACGTGTCCAATTTAAGACCATTTTTCATTCTTGTCTCCCAGAGTTTTTTCCCTTGCCTTCTGACCTGTAAATGGGATATTTACCTTCGTCCATCTTCTCCATGTATTATATTGACTGTTTCTGCTCCCAATCTAGCCCAGAGCAGAGTGAATATGGCTTTATTCCAGAGAAATTCAATTTTTGTAGTATTTTTGGGGTTGATTTCAACATCAAGATATTTTGTGTAAACTTCGTCTTGAGAGAGGTCTCCACTGCAAATAGAAGGAAAACAGCAACATAGAGTTTAACAGTTCTGAGATTACTGAAATAAATCACATTCTCCACTAATTTTCAGGTTTTCCCTTTTTTACAATAGAAATTGGCATTTTTGCATTTTTTTTAAGATCACAGGGCTCTGAACAAGGAGAGGATGGAAACCACTACTGAGCACTTTAAATTGAGATGACAAGAGTGACACTGGGGTAATCCCCAGAGCCCATGAGTGCTGAGTTTGCAGGGATCACTGCAGGGATCAGAAACACAGAACTCATGGAAATGCAATCTCCTTTTTCACAACCACCCATCTGCCCTCGTGGATCTTACTCATGTAATAACTTCTTTCATATCTGATGTTAAGCATAATATTTGCAATGTAGAATTAGTGTTCACACTGCTTAAATATGTGGAAAATGTGTAGATTTATGTTAGCAGCATTAAATACCGTAGAAAAATTATTAATTTAACTTACTTGGCAATTTCGTATTCTTTCGTGTGCCCCTGTGTGTCATAGAAAATCAGGTTTATGTCTCCCTTTATTTTCCTTACACCAGACAGTTTAACAAATACTTGCTGTCTCCAAGCTGCATAAATAAAAGCAAAAATAAATCCAGATTATCACTGGTGAGCTTGAATTTTGGTAAGTAATGTAGTATTTTTTGTCAGAGCTATTAGCAATTGTTTATAGAGCAGCACAGGTGCATGGCTGTAAACCACAAAGCACTTTTCAAACTTGTGAACAACTGTAAAAAACCTCCACTTACCAGCAAAAGGCTCATCTGCTGCTGTATTTAAAAAATACTTTTGGTCTACCCTCTCCAATTTAAATGGGAATCTGTCAGCACAGTGCCCCATCATCGGGCATCCCTCCTTTGGACATGGGAAACATTCTCCCTAGGGAAAATAAGAGCAGCAGTTAATGAGAAATATGTTTTTCATGCTAGCCCTGATAAAATTCAGGCTCAGGATGCTGTTCTGATCTTGCAAAGCTGTGGCAGTGCTTTGTGCTTTCATAACTTAACACCAAAACCTGATAAACTTGTTTTAGATAATGGCTCCTGCAGAAGGAGCAGGTTTGATACCTGTGTATGGTAATAGCCTGGAAGGTGTTAGTTCAAATATTTTTCAGTTAGATTATAGAGCAAAATATAAGCCAGTTTTACCCTCCTAGTGGAGGGGAACTTGCCTGCACTTGCAAATGGGGGGAAATGAAATCTGCAGCATTTGTAAGCACATGCATTTGGGTGCTCTAATCAGTGCCCAATGTAAATTAGAGAGCAGCCAAGGATTCTGGGGGCTCTAAAAGTTTCTTCTTCCAGCCAGGCATCAGTAAGAGGGATCTATTTAACCTATTTTCCCTTTATCTAAAGGCTTGGGGTGAAGACTCTGATTCCAAAATTCCATCCAAATTCAATCCTTTCCCACTCTTTTGATGACATCTGTTAAGCTTCAGGATTCATTTTCCAGAATGGAGCAGTGGATGGGAACTGCTGTGTGGTGTGCTGTGCTTCCTCCTCCCCAGCCAGCCCAGGGGACCTCAGCCACCAGCACCCAGCTGCTATCTGCTCCAGAGACCTGGAATATTTCCTTTACCCCTTCCTGGGCTGATGTACTTACTTCCTCGAAGCATTCATATGTCTCACAGGGAAATGCGAGAAATGCGTCACAGTAGAGGATGCTGTAAAAGTAATACTCATGGCTGCGAGAGTGGTGGCATCCCCCAATGAGTGTGGTGTCTGTTGGGGAAAAGTTGATGAGCTTGGGTGAAACAACCTCCTGTTATCCTCTACAAGAGTTGCACTTGTCTCACCATGGAAACAGCTGAGGAACAGAACAGAACAGAACAGCAGCATGGGCCTGTTAAAATTTCTTTTTGGTCTGAATTTGAGCGTTTTGAGTTGCAGGAGAAATTGCTATTTTGTTCGTGTTTTATCTGGAGAATGGTGTACCATTACCCCGAGATTTCAAGTAAAATGCATTGGCCTGCTATGATGTAATAGTCGCTTTTAAGAAGACAGTAAGACAGCCATACATATATATATATAGATAGANTATATAGATAGATAGATATAGATATAGATAGATATAGCTATATATAGATGTATATATAGATATAGAGATATATATATCTATGAGATGTCATAGCAAGACAACATTCATTACAGTTTTAAGGGCTTAACAGAGCATGGAGGTCGCAGGAATGTTCTGCCAACCTGCCCAAAATCTCTGAAAAGAGAGAAATCTCAGGCTCAGAGGTGTGGCATGTCCACTGGAAAAATTCAGTGCTTTTACCTAATTCATGCCTTGTTAAGTGATGGATGTTCTTCATAGCAACTGTAAGAAAGCAGAGGTGGTGCTGTCATGCTGCTGATTTGGCCTATCTCAGTCTGGAAAATCTCTTTCTGGGGTTGTTGGACCTGCAGGCTCCCTGTTTCCTGCCTTTTTGGGGTTTGCAACCAATTTCAAATTACAGAAGCAGAGCTTGTATGACACCTCCTTTCCCCACAGCATTCTCTGTGGAGCACTGCTCTGTCCCAGCCTTTATTGTTTCTTACTTCCTTTTTAACTTAGGAGTAAACAGGCAAAAAGCCATTTTGTTTTCCTGTTTTCTCCCAAACAGATGGCAATTTTCACCGTCCGTGTTTCAGAAAGGAACAAAAATAAAGTATGACACGTGTCAGAATTGTGAGTTACCTGCAATGATGGGTTCAAAGTCACTTTTATTCACCTCTGGAAGTAAATTAGCGCATCCAGGCATCACAGTTCCTCCGTTTGGGTAAAAGTCCAGGTGCCCAGTGGTGTTATACATCCCAAGCCCTGAGACAGGCATGCAAGGTGTCAGAGTTTGGTGCCATGGCCATCCCTGCAGGCACCTGCTGGCACAGGGACACTCACCTGCGGCAGGAAAGTGAGCAGCATTGCTGTGAATAACATCCACAAAGCTTGCATCTGTGGGATCCAGTCTCACCTCGGCAGGAGTGCCTTCAAAATAGGGGCCAGCAGGGTCTAAACCTAGGGAAAAAACAACCACATTTGTTGGTGGAGGGAGGAGAGAATTGTTGCGTTTTTTAATATGGGTTTTGCCAACTTATGGCATCGGATGTTTAGTTTTGCAGAAGGCAAGGCCAATAATGATGTAAATTCCAAGCTAAGCTGTAAAAAATACGCAAATAGTATGGTTTTGTGAACCTTTTTTAAAACTTATTCCAAGAGAAGTAAAATATCTTTTGAATAGATTATATAATGGCATATTGTATTACTAGGAAGGAGGCATTTCATTATCTCTGAGCATATTAATGTCCTGCTAAGCTTTACAAACAGGGAAAACTAAGAGTTCTTGTTGCTTTAGCTTTGTGTGAGGCTTGATGTAACCCAGGGAGTGATGGTAATGTTGCAAACATTTTAGCTATGCTTGTCCTTCCACTAAAGAGCACTTAACCTAAACAGAGGAAGAACATGTAGTAATCATCCTTATTTCTGAGAAGCACAAATTTTGTCTGCTCTCATGACAGGTATCCCCAGCACTAATAATTTAATTCCAGTGTATTGCTGGTATTTTTCCTTCAAACACACGCTGTTAGCTGTGCATCTCGGTGAGCAGCTTACCTGTTATCCTCCTGATGCCTCGGATCCTTCTTCCTGCTTCTCCCGCCGCGTGTGCTCCCAGACTGTGGCCAATTAAATGGATTTCGTAAGGGGAATACCCGAACATTTTCTGACCATTAGAGTGGTGGTGGTAGGAGATAAGAACACAGGCTTTGAATAACAAGCAAAGAGAAGGTCTGACATTATGGGCCTCTGGGAACATCTAGACCAACTTTCTGCATAGCAAACAGGGTGTGAGCTCCTTGAGTTAATTGCTGTTTGAATTACATGAAGGATTGACAGAAAAATGATCCCATCTGGAATTTTGCATGCAGAGTGATGAAGGATTCTCTGTTGTAGTGTTGGAATATGCTTACTGAATTCCATTAACGTGGCAGACAAAATAGGAACCACCTTTCTCATTTGGATCAATGCCTAATGCCATCTTCCATAAAAATTTTTTTTTCTTTATTTATTCTATTTAATAGCCCTTTTTTTATCACATATCTATTCTCCATGTCTGTTTTGAATATGTGATCATATCATAAATAAGATTTTCACTGACAAGCTCAGATGGGGTGAAATCCATTCTGCTTCTTGCCAGATCTCACTGTACAAGACCTGCACTGCTGAGATATTACACTTGAATTGAAGGTGGAAAGGGAGACAGAAGGGACATATTTCATTGGGTTTTGTAGCAATTAAAACCAGCAAGGCTGCTAATTGCTTGAGTTTTTTACATTAAGTTTTGTAATGTGTGTACCAAAATTAAAGCAGGTCCGGAGAATGGGTCTGTCTGCCTTTACTTTTAGATGACAGATTTCTCTGAATACATTTTACTGCAGTGCTTCCATTTACAATGCAGCTTAACCTTCCCTACAATCAAACTCCAGAAGTTTGTAGATTGGAGAAAAGAAAGGAAGCCTAAGCATAATTTATACATTTTTGTAATGGAAGAAAGGGTGCTCTAGACTGCAAATGGTGCAATAACAGGGATGGCAAATGAGAAACTGAACCCATCTTCAAATGACCTGCTATTTACACATAGAGGAGAATGATCCAAAAGCCAAATGTGTGAGGCTAAGTATGATTTTCCTAGGTTGGAACAGCAGAATCTGGGAAAGAGCTCTTTGATCCTCAGGTGCTGGCAAGGTTAACACTTTGCCTTGTGGGCTCTGAACCACCTCTTGCAGCTCATTAAGATGAGCAACTCCTGGCCAGGATCGAGTCCAGTGCCAGGCAAGATTCTGGTTTTCAGCTGCTCCAAGTAATTCTGAGTTCTTCTGAAATCAGTGGGAAATGCTGATGCACAAACTGCGACTGAGCAGCTCTGCACTCTGTGTGTAAATGTGAACACTGCCTTGGGGAACACCAAGGTCACAGCCAGAGGAAGGCAGCTGGACAGTTTGTTGTGCCTGTAGACAGCAAACATGGCATTTTCACATAAAGCAGCTACTGCTCGTTTCGGTGGTGCTAAGCTGAGATATTAATGCACTTCTGGCCCGGGTATGTAATGCTGGCAAAACTCTTAAAAGCACTGAACTCGCCTCATTTCCATGGAATGCAGGCTTGCCTGTAACATCATATGGAAACGTTGCCACCTACTGGTCTCTAATTAATCGGCAAATCTTCTCAGCCACAGCTCAATTTGTGTCCTTTGCGGCTGTGAGAAGTCCTCTCAGGGCTGATAATTACCATAATTAGCTGGATCCCAACTGTACAGCACTGCCGGACCTTAGTGGACAAGGTTCAAACCCTGAGCAGCAATGTCACAACCCCACTGCACCCTCCGAGGTGACAAAGCAGGGTCTTTTACCTGCAGAGTTGTTATGAAATAAGCAACCTCAGCCCCCAGCACACGGATGTTGTTCACTGCACTGACGTAGGTGCCTTTGGCTCCGTCTTTCCAATCCACAGCAATGCAGTTGATGTTTTCCATTTCCAGTAACAGCTGGTGTGGGAACACAAAAAGCAAAGTATTTGAAGAAACAAAATACCAATCAGAGGATCAACTTAAATCAGAGTAGGTCTTAAAAGGGAACGTAATAATAATGATTTTTCTCATTCTTTACTAAATAGGACTTTTTGCTGTAGCCTGAAACATGCATCGTCTTACAAGACAGACTATAACAACTAATTCTTCCAAAAAATATAAATTATGAAAACGGTAATAAAATTATTTTACTTTATACACCATTTCTATACATATTTGAAATACTTTTGAAATGCCATTCAATTGTGCAGCAGATTCTATATACAGTATTGTGACTTTCCTTGAGGGATGTTGGTAGTTTAACTGAATTGTATAAGAATAGTCTTATTTACCAAGTGGCTTTAAAACTGAAAAAGTCATGTCAGACTGAAAAAAATTTGGAGGAGAGCAGAAAGGTTTTGTTTCAGCAAAGGAAGCATTCAGCAAAGGAAGTCTTGCAGAGATCAGTAGTTTTTCCAGTGGAAGAATCATGTGTTAGTCTGCAGTTACAGCTGTCTGTGACTAAGTCTCACTTAAGGTTTGAATAGAACAAGGAGTGGTAACAAAAATTAATCCATGAAAAACAGCTAAAGGTGGAGGACAAAGAAAACAGAAGCTTGAAATAATAGTGCATCCTGGACTTTCTCCTCTCCTGTGGGGACCAAAAGTTTGTAGTGTAGAGAGCCAGAAAGAATGGCTGTTTCTTTTCAACTGGAAAAAAATTGGAAATTTAATATTCTAGATTAAAAAATGTCAAAGATATGTGACTTGCTATCCAGTGGTGTCTTTTTCTAGCTTGGCCTTTCCCCTGCCAGCACAGAAGCAGCAGCAACTAGAGCAGATCTTGCTCATCTGCCAGAGCCAAGGTCCACTCTGCTGGCTTTGTGGGAGCTTCCACATTTTGTATTGGCAGTATTGTTTCACTGGACTCTGTAATCAAACAGTCAGCAAAAAGTTTGGTGGTGTCCTTGTGTTTGTTTGTTTGGGGTTTGTTGTTGTTAGGTTGCTTGGTGTTTTGTTGAAGAACTGAGGGGTGGTGAACCAGAGTGGTATTTATAGATTGAAACTTGAGCTTTACAAGTCAGGAGGGCCTTTGGGCTGAAGGAAGGTTCAGTGCTCTTAAGGGAGCAGCAGGGAATTGGTGTCCAATCCATATCTAGACACTTGTGTAGAAATCAGGAGCAGCTGTGCTCAGTTATTGCTTTAATCTGAGCTGCAGGGCTTGGGAATGGAAACTCTAGAGAAAAACTATGTCAGAGAGGACCAAGGAGTCTCAGCTATTCTGTGACTTCCTGAATGAGAACATTTTGGCTTGTGTGAAATTTAATTCTTGGTTTGTATCTTCTTCTACCTAGTGAAGTGTAAAATGCATGGTGGACATTAATGCTGAAAGGATGCTGACAGAGCTGGTGAGGATATTCTCTCATACCAGGCACATTTCTACCACCCAGCCTGTTTTTCCAGTGCTGCCAAATCCATGAATGATGAAGGAGGTTTTCCTCTGTGGGGAAAAATGTGACTTCTGGATGGTTGAGGAGTTTATCGCTGAGATCACCTGGAGGTTAAAAAAAAAGAAAAAAAAGGTTTTATCTATTCATACTTTCAAACATTTTAAAAAGTCAGCTAGGTCATCCCCTTAGGAACTACTCTGAAAGGACAAAGTCTGTGGTGTTTGCAACTGGGGTATTCCTTTATCTCTTCTTTCTCAGTTCCATTGTGGTTTCCAAAGAAGTTGTGCCCATGTGGTTTCTGCTGCTCCCATCTATTTTGCTTATTGCATGAAGAAACCCCTTTGGCAGAATAAGAAGCAACCTGAAAGTGCCACATTTTCCCAGGGTGACTCTTGGCCTGAGCTGGATGAGTTTCCTTGGGGTTCAGCCCCCCAGCTCCACAATTCCTGCTCCAGCTTGTCCTTTTTCTGACCTAACATTTGGCTTCAATGTGCTGCTTCTAAGCTGAGCCTGTTTTTCCCATTAGCCACTCTAGAAAGCCTGGAAGAGCTTCATGCAAGGACTGCAGGCAGTAGGTGAAGCTGATCTGCATACATTGCTGCAAGCTGCTTAATTATCTATTTTTCCTTGAGAATGTTATCTGTCTATATTGTTTTCAGACAAACACAGGGGCTGTGATGTGAGCTCAGGGAGTTTGGGTGTGGAAGGGCTGTGTTCTAGATCACAGATATGCTAAAGTTGAATGGGAAGTAGTGCAAGCTGTATTTTGATTTATTTTATCAACAAGAGCTGAGCAACCTGCTGCTGAGTGTATCTTATGTGCTTCAACCTTCCTCAGAGACTTAAATATATGCAAAACATAGTCTGCCATCACCTACATCCTCATTCAGGAAAACACCAGGGAGCTTTTTGTGCCCTACAGTTCATTCATAACAATTTTTTTATGCTTTACCCCAAAGTACATTCATTACTGTACCTTCAGACTATCTTCTGGTTCTGACTTGTTTGCCTATGGTGACTGCCACAGACTTTGTGACAAGTTAACAAACGTTTTTAGGTTCAGTCAGCTTTTGATGTTAAAAATAAATGTCACCTGTGAGTTATTTCCTGTTTCTCTGGTGTAGAGAGAGAAGCTGATGTTCATCTTTTCTGGAGGATCAGGCAAACCTGGCAGAAGTCTCCCTGGTACCCCAGACCAGGGTGGGTCATCTGTAAAACAGCCAAGTCTGTCGTAGCAAACTTCTTTACCTAGAGGAGAAGAAACAGCTTGTTTATATATATGATTCCCTTATGCTTGATGATGCGTTTGAGACTACAGCAGTTGGAAGAGCGAAAAACAAAGGATTTCATTTTATGATTGATTTTGAAATCCATTTTTGAAGGTCATTTTTTTTTCTTTCATGCGTGTTGCCTGAAGTGGGAACTCAAGGGGAGCTAAATAATTTGAGCATAAACCAAGTAAAGACCCACACACTGTTTTGACACCACTTTCTAGGCTTGTAAAGGATTAGCTCACTTCCTTTTTAAAAAACAGCCTTGTAAGAAATGCTTGTTAGAATTGCTCCTGCAAGCTTTCTACTCCAAAGCATTGTGTCTCTGCCACAAGGCTGAAGGTAACCTTGTACTATGAATGATATGAACATTTCCTTCAATACAGGAGTTTTTTCTAGCTCAACTGGGTCTCATGCTCATTTACACTCAACTTTTATGTTTTAGCTTTGTTGTGCTGAGCACCCTGTTGCTGATCAGTTCCTTGTATAGAGCAGTAATGTAAAGACAGATCTTGCATTGCCTTGACAGAAGTAGGACACGTGACTGAATTTCTCTGGGGATTTTCAGCACAGAGTTGTGTCTCTGGTGCTCTTAATAATAAATTTTAAACACAGCAGAGCCTTTTAGCATTAGTTCTAAGCACAGTAATAGACATTGCCATACAATGACCCACAAATCATACTACAATTTCAATGTAAAGGGAAATAACAGTCATCATCTCCTATACACCATTTCATCTGAATTCACTTTATAGTGGTAATTTTTAAAGATATGATTTCTCACCTGCTACTGTGCCAAGGAGATAAAATGCAATAATCCACATTCCAAACACCTAAAGGAAATTGAATACACAGGTTAAGCATTGTATTTTGAGGGATTTGTCCTTTTTAAAAGAGTGTAATACAAAGAGAAATGCAAAGACCTGCACCTGAAAAGAAATAACCTCACACAGTGGTCTCTACCCTGAGGGGACCCACCAGCCAGAAAGAGACCTGAGGGTCCTGGCAGACACCAACTGACCACAAAACAGTGACACAACACTCCAAAGGTCCTTGACACCACAAAATTCTTACAGAAACAAAGAAGAAATAATTGGGAATCTTACAGAATTTGTCCTTGAAGCTTTTGTGACACATGTCAGACAGGAGGGATATGTGATCCACCTCTGTGCTTGTTTTTGATGGAAGTGGGATTACCTGGCTGTAATGACATGGTTTCCTAACAAAGCCAAACGGGATAGGTCAGAGCACTCTCTAATAAACTCTGAAGTCCCTGTTTGGTAATAGCTTGTTTTGTTTGTGTGTTAGGGCAGAGGAGTGAGGATGAATATCTCAGCAGTAAGCAGGAGCTACAAAGTGCAGAGCTGAGAGGAATCATGAAATTTCTGTGGAAGTACAGTTCTGATCTTAAGTCTAATTTATCCATTGATGTAGTTAACAGAGAGGAAAACTATCTGCTCGAGGAGAGTGGAAAGCAGAGAGGAAGTCTGGCATAAAACAGGAGAGAAAAGGATCAGCAATTATTCTAGGCAGCTGGTGAAGGACAAGAACTGAGATGTCCCAACTGTTAGCCAAAAGGAGCAGCTAGAATATCTGTCATTGGGTTCTCATCATCATGATGAGAACCCAATAGTGCAGGAAAATCACAGTTGATGTGGCTCATCAAATGATTTGGAGAGCTCCCCGGGATTTAATATTTAATGGACAGCCCTCACACCCAGGAGATGTACAGTCCATGTCAGGAACACCACAACAGGAAGGAGAGTAGAATTTCTTTTCAGACCTAAAATCTGAAAGGCAAGCAATGATTGAAGAAAATGTGGGAGGTTGTTGCCAAATAAAAGTGGTCAGTAATTTCCTTCAAATATATTTCTTTGAAGGCAAAAAAGAGAAATTAACATGTGGCCAGGAAAATCAAAGAAGCAGCAGAAATTTTATCATTTGTGGCATGTTGATGCATTCTGCAATTTAGAGAGTTGTAGTTTGGGTAGAAGATAATTTTTTAGCGGGAAGCCTTTCTATATCAGTGTATATTAATGACAAAATATTGCAAAGAGGATAAAAAATTATGTCTTTATAAAAAGAGCTCAGGCAGCATGCCATTTGAAAATTCTTCCACTGGGCATTCAGGAGGCGTAGTGCTGAACAAGAGGAACTGGAATGACTTGTTTGTGACTCTGGTCTCAGCCTACCCAGAGCTGCTGGCAAAAAGCAGCCAAGTGCTAAGCTCAGGTGCCATCTCAGTGGACAGAAGATGTGCAAAACCAGCACTAAATATTTTCCAGTCGATGTTCAGCTCAAAAGAAATCCTCAAATATTCGTGGGCTGCCATCCTGAGGTATAAAAGCTCCACTAGGGCAGTGTTGTCCCACACAAGAGGCCATCAAGTCACCTTCAGGACAGCATTGCTCAATCAGTGATTCATGGCCAGAGTGGATGGTTGGTGAGATATGAGAAAGTCTCATAATGAGTGTCTGCAGAGCATTTTTAAGTCCCACACATGTACCCACACACCTTCCTTAGCACAGGCACTAAGCAGGCTCACAGAGACTCTAAATGAGAAGCAAAGGCAAATCTCAGGAGTTTTCATAATCAGCATTTTAACCCAACAATTTCACTCCAATTAATATTTTTTTTCAACAATAAACAATGGATTTTTTAAATTATATTTGTTATGTATAGAATTGCTGAGAATTTTACTCACCATTCTCTTATAACCCTTTGCTATCTCTTCCTCTGGTGAGCAGTACCAAGATACAAAATGGTTACTGTTTTCTTTAATGAAAACTGGACAACTTTATGCTGAAAAAAGTAATAGAAAAGAAATTAAAAACCTATGGGTACCTTGACAAAGTGGAAGAAACTAGAATAAAACAGGGGGCAAAAAAGGGCAATACAGGTAACTGGGAATTAATGGATAGAAGTTACATATATTTCATAGGGAAAATAACAATGTCAACATGTACAATTTATGGGCATCAGAATTAAGAAAAAATATTGAATTAATGAAAGAATTTAAAAGATTGAATGTTTTTTGTCTATCTTTACCAAAACCAGGTGAAATTCACAACAGAGGAAAAAAAGTATACAGGGTGATTCTCTCTTCAGACAATAATTTTAGACCTGCAGAACAGCTGTTGGAACTGCATATTCAAAAATCACTGGACTTCAGTAACTCATAGCTAAAATTCTTTTAAAAAAATATGAAAAAGTTATTGACAATTTTTAAAAAGTTATTGATTTTTAAGAAAATTCCATATACATGATTTGAAGAAAACTAATATAATAACAGGTAAAAAACTAGGATGAAAGATTTCAGTCCGATATCAGCCTGAGGCAGAATAATGCAACTCTCCACAGGATCCTCAGTGATGAAAGAAAAACTGTGGAAAACTGTTGAAAGATTAAGCTGCATAATTGAAATCTGTTACATGGCATGACAAACTGACAGTCTTGTAAGGTCAACATTTTGAGTCACCTGATACTTGGATTTTAAGAGCTTCTCTGCCACTTGATATTTCCATTAGGAAAGTAAAGCTATATACATGCAGTACTACAATAGTTAAGTAGATTAAAATTAAACGCATGGATTAAGTAGATTAAAAATTGAGTAATTATTGCATTTCAGGCTACAGTTGGAAGAACTAGAAGGCAGCTCCTGGATTTACAAATACAGTTCTTGCTACAGTGCACCATCATACCACATATCATATATCTTATCATACATCATATCATACCATGATCAAGCTGTGATTATGTTTTTCATTTTTTTAGCTTTTTTTTTTTTGCCCTGTAGTTACTCACTGCTCCTGCTGGGTCATCACTGATGAAGGTTTTAGAGCAATCAGTTCCTGGCATTACCCTGAATGCCGGCTTTCAACACTGGTATTGCTGGACTTGAGCTCAGACTGACAAGACACTGAATGTAGACTAAGGTATAGTAAAAAAAGTACAGGTTTTGAATGTAGGATTATTTTTTGGTATTTGGGACAGTAAATGCTGTCACACTGCATGTCGTATTTGCAGAACTGAGGTGAATCTGAGGAAACTGTAACTGAAAAGGCCCTAAAAGTCTTCCTAATGTATTAGTGGAAATTTTGAAGTGTCAAGGAATTTGCTAATCTCTGGCATAATTGTTAAAGACTTAATTTAATCTGCAGCTCCTCCCCATGAAAAGCCCAATGCATGGTCCTGTTTCTGGATGATGTTTCTTTGGCACTGTTTCAATACAAATGAGTAACAATCAGTAAAAGATCATCTTGACATTGGTCAGCCTCCTGTCCTGCTTGCTCACCAGCTTTTGGGTACAGTGAGGCTCTGCAGGAGGAAAGTGGCCTTAATTGAATTAGCTCTGAAACCCACAAATTTAATATAAGAGAAATCAATTTTGTAGCAGATCACAGATGTGCAGAACCTTTTGCAGATTTTCTCCCTCCAAACCACCCAATACAAGGCAATAACCACAGCAAGGCAGGACTCACAGACCTTGTCTGCTTGGGTAGTAGATTTTTCTGAGTGCCAACCGACCTCTTAAACTGAATCTGAAACAGTGGACTAGGAAATTGACCTGAATGACTCCGAATAGTGATGCAAATTATTTTCTTGAGGCATTTAATGTGGGAAGAGCTCCAATAAGAGGTTAGTAGGTATGTTAGTTGGAGAGTGCTGCAAGATTTTGGCTTTTAAGGTGTGTAGGTCAGTTGCTTAGAACTGGTGAACAATCTAAAGAAATTGTAGGATAATAGTGAAGAAAACATATTTAATAACAAGTCTCTGGCTTCCCACTGTGCAGCATTTGTTCAGATTTTCTAAATAATAGGGTTCTCACCTTGACCTTCCACTGGTATTCATACATTCAAGTTTACAGAGACAATTATGATAATTTAATCTGACTACAAGCATCATAAAAAACCAAAACAATCCAACAACAAATGTGATTCAGCTTTGGGAAGTGGTTGTGCCAATTCTGAGTGACCAGGGAGCCTTCGGGTGACTTGCAGCCACCACCTGGCCACTTGTCTCTCTCTCCAGGGTGATCTCCACTGCTTGTCTCCATGATTAAGCTCCTTTTAAACTTAGTCAACTCCAAGACCAACATTGTTGGCCTTTTGCCATTTCTGAAGTGCAGAATTGCCCTTGTCAATGACAGGTTCAAGTTCCCCTGTGTACAGTAGTCTACCAAAAAAAAGTCTCTCTTTTCCCATCCTTCCACAAAACAGCTCCATAATTCTTCCCCATTTCCATTCTCCCTTCAAATTTGCAGTGCTCCTAAAAATGCTCAAATAAGTAGCCTTTTTTATGCTCCTTTTTAATTTCTGCTGTTACTTGTGTTTTAATGCATTTCCCCTTAAAAGAAAAGAAGTCCAGATACCATCTGCAAACACTGTCATTTTGTTCTTCCTTTAAAAACAGGGACATATTCCCTCTCAAATTACCTTAGCCCCACTGAATCCACCCTGTTTTCCAAGCCTCACTGCATTGTCACAGCCCAGAAACTCCCATCTCCTACCGGGATTTCCTGGAATTGAAAAGTTTGAAGCCTCACAGCTGCTGCCAGGGAGTCCTTGGAGTCCCTCTGAGTGCTGCTGTTTGCTTTTTGCATGTTCACAACATTCACACAGCATTCAGCCTGGTTATTTCTGATCTGGAGTCCCCCAGCCCAGACCTGCAGGTGGTATAGATATTGCCCCCAAACCCCAGTGATTTTTCAGCACTTACCCCTCAATGCAGGAAGGGTTGCTGTTTGCAGGCTCTGTTCAGCCAGCTCCCTGTCAAATCCTGGTGGCTGCTGGCCCTTTTCACTTGGAATCAGTCCCACGACAGTAGGTGCAGACCTGCCCACACGGCTCTAATTACAGGCTTGGTGTGGGTGACTGAGAACCTCTGTAAGAACAATCCCCTCGATGCTGGATGGAACAGATGTTGCCTTTTCTTGTCTCTCTCTGTATCTAATTTGTCAGCATTTTCTCCTCCTGAAGTTTTGTTGGTTGGAGGAAAAGCAGGACGAGGCTGTTTGAGCCCTCGGAGGGGTTGTTGGGTGAAACATTCGAACAGCCAACACAAAATGCTTTCTCAGGAAAGAGAAATATTTCTCGTATTTCTCAACTGGTTGTTGTGAGCTCGTGCTGCAGGGAATGACTGACCCTCCACTGAGGGGGAGTTCAGAGCAGCAGCTTTATTTCCTTGCTCTGGGTTGCCCACTAGTGTCACCAGCTTTCTGCTTGTTACCTTTCTGATGCACATGCCTTGGCAAAGTAAACCCTTGTGCATTTTCATATAATCAAACGCCTTTTGTATTTCTTTTATTTATTTATTTATTTATTAAATCAAGGGCAGACTATCTTCTTTTAAAAAGAAGGAATAAAAAAATAGTCTTACAGCTTGGGGACAATAGAAGTATCTGAGCACTTAATAGCTTTTACTAGGGAAGTTACTCAAACTCTTCTACCTACTACCATTTTAACTAATCTCTGTCTTCTTAGGCCATGTGGGATTTACAGATTAGGTGTCTCTGTACCAAGATCTCTTATCAGCTGGCATGCTCTGAACATAACTGGTGCATACTGATATTATTGTGATCCACCTGGATCAGAGAAACCACAGGCACTTTTATCCAAGATTGTTTTGGGAGAAGGCTAGGATGATGATAATCATGTCTTTCATTCATGACTTGTCCATCATGTAAATCCCAGATTCTCCTCTGTGCTCTGGAGACTGTGAGTCACATCCATGCCAGAGCCCAGCTCTCTCAGTTCCTGGGCAAGAGCTCAGGTCCTACAGTGCTATCTGCAGGATGGGTGCTGCAATCATCACCTGCTCAGCAACTCTGCAGGAGCGACTGTCACCCTAAATCAAGGAGTGGTTCAAGTGCCTCAGGGCAGGAAGTCACTTGGGCTGGATCTGTGGTTCACATAAGGAGCCAATTTGTGGTCCTGAGATATGTGCATTGCCTGAAAGAAGATATTTCAGCAATAACAGCAAAAAAGTGTTTCTCCATATGCTGAATTGTAGAGAAGGCAATCAGCCTGCAAGGCTTTGTGAAAACCCAGTCAAGAGTGTCACTCCTTGCGGCACATGGCACCTCCAGGAATGTTTGAGTCTGGGTCTGGTTCTTGTTGGTAGAGTGGTGCAAGGCAGTGCCATACATGAAAATAATCATTAGAAAGAAGTCTCAGAGGAATGTGGAGGAAGCAGTGGCCAGTAAGGGACTGCATCTCATATTTAATTGCTGCTTGCACTGACAAAGTGTGTGTAATTTCAGGTAAGACAGAAGAGATCCAGCGAGTAGGAAATTCTCGACACTTGAGTCTGCCTTCCTTGACTGGGAGATGGAGATTTGGACACATATCTCCTCTGAACAACGCAGCTCAATAGATAAGTCTGGGGAGGAATGAGTTTGGGGAGCCAAGGAAAAGAGATAAGGAATGTAATATGCCCTCATGTACCTCATTTGTAAAAATGCTGATACTTAAATGGAGCCAGTGAAACTGGTGCCTCTATTTAGTATGAAAAATCTTCAGAAACTGACCTACATCTTTGTCTGGAGATCAGACTCCACTGAAACATTTTTTAGGGGACCAGGATTGATGGATATGCTCAATTATTTTGCTGTTCTTTCCACAGAGTTACTCTTTGTGTGTGAGTGCTGAAACAGTGCCACTGAGTTTCACTGTCAGTGTATTTCTGAGGGAATACACAGTGGTGGGATTATGAAAAGGCCAGTATGAAAAGCCAGAATTAATAGTAAAAATAACTTCTAACCCATGTTGTAGGGTTTTGAGCTGTAACTCCTTTTAGGAATGGTCAATTTTTCTAGGCTCCTTTTTCTGTCTTAAGAGGAATGACAGGTTTTTGGGGGCAGGAAGGAAAGTCTGGCTTTTGCAGCTGCCTCTGACAACGTGCAAGTGAACACATCCAGTGGTTTTATAAGTGTCAGTGTGAGAATTATCAAGGACATAATTGCATTTTGGTAGCAGTGGACTTCACATAGGTAGAAAAAAGAGGATCAAAACACTCACTGAGAGTCTTGCTCTCCAAAGGAATCTCAGAAACTGTGATTTGAGTGCAGCAATATAGAAATTACTGAGGCTTTCATAGAAGGATAAGTGTATAAAATTGTAAAAGCAACATTTTTCTCACTCTCATTTCAATTTTTGGCTTGAAGATGGTTAATGAATTTCTTAGCTGGGATGGAGGTCATCTGGAAGTGGCTTTGTGCATTCCATCCCCTAGAGAATTGCTAATATGTGTAGACAAAGACCACTCAGCTCCTTGGAGAATCTCACCTGCAGTATCTGAGTAGCAGAGACGAGAATAAAAGACTTGCTTGATATTTCTATTGTTTAACTCCAATGTGTTCTTTCTGGTCAAGTGAACAAATTTTAAATTGAATAGAGACAAAACCAATTTGCCTTAGTATGTACTTTCCAGTATCACACAACAGTAATAAAGGGAATATTCTGGAGGTTATAAATATTTATGATTTTCCATGATACATGCTGGCTGTTAATTAAATCACTCAAAGCAAGCAAGGATAATATTAACTATTGGTTTTGTGAGCTGGAGATTTATGGAGTATACTATTTGAAGGAAATAGCACTAGAAAAGGGAGGTTTAGAGCAGATGATGAAAGTAACCAAAGGCAGAGAGGATTCATTAGGGACAGCCAGATTTTCTTTACAAGTAATGGGCAGAATTAAAGGGAAGAGGGTGAAGTTCAATATTCTAATGCTTTATTTCCTATTACTGCTAGAATATTAAAGTTTTTGAAAGAATCAGGTGAGATAAGAGGGAATAACTGTAGATCTGCCTTGAAAATGTAAAGGCAGATGCAAAAATCTTGAATATGTATTTTGATACATGGCTCTGACAAGCTCACCTACAGCCCAGTGGCTCAGAACAAAGCTAATCATCTACAGCTCTGGATATCAGCATTTGTCCCCAAGCTTTCCCAGTGTCGCAAAAAAGGAAAAAACTCTGGGATGACACCACTGCCAGCCTGTATTTTCACATGTTGCTTATGTTTCCGGTGTTGCAAGACCCTTGTGGCAGCTGGGAGGAGAGGTTTGTGTTCTGCAGCTCCACCGTGGGCGTGTTCTGCTTGTGCAAGGCTGGGGATGAGGCATGTTCTCTCTGGAAGTTTTTATATCCTTGATAGCTGGAGATAAAGAACAGATTATCGGCTCTGTTTCGTCCGGGAAATATGCCACAAAAATAGATTTGGGCAGGCTGTCAGCTTCTGCTCCCTGATTATTGGGAACAGAGAGACTTAAAGCAGCCTGGAGACTACTTGGAATTACAAAGTCCCTAATGCAGTGTTACGACAAAGGAGAATCAGAAAGCCCCAAGTATTGGAGAGACTTAATTCAGATAGATTTACTGATAGGTCAGTGATAGAGCAATTGTTTAGTGGGAAGTCCCACTCCAGTCAGCTTTGTTTACGGAAGAAATACTCAATTAAATGTTGGGAATGCACAAGGATTTTTGGCTTTGCTTCTGTCCCAGCAGCCTGTCAAACAACTGCTAGACCCAGGGGCTGCACAGAATACCCTGACTGCATTAAAGTCTCAGCAAAATCACCTTCCATAAACTTTTTTTTTTTAGCTTCTATATAACAGACACATATTTGAGAATATGTCTCTGCCTATTAGACCTATTCAGGTAATTTTAATTATTCTTGTTATTTCTGTTCTGGGCTCACAAATATTTATGAGGGGCATTTCGATAGGCTGTGATTTTGGAAAGAAGAGAAACTGCTGTCTTATGCAGTAGAGTTATTTGTGTTATCAGAGAATTCAGACAAAAATGGCCCTTGTTTTCTTATTAGCACTCCTGCACATATCCCTGTATGAAAAACATGTGTTTTCTCCTTAAATTATTTTTCTGCTGTCACATACAAAGTAAATACAGATGATGTAAGTGGACCAGATTGTTCATATTTTGGATTGCTAATCATTGCTGTCCCTTTTTCTATGAAATTTTCAAGAGGTTTGTTAGTGTCGTTGTTTTACCTTATCCCATCATCAAAAGAGTTTCACAAGAGAGCAGTGACTGAGGCTGAAAGCTTCATAATGGCTTTCTTACCAATTTACCTTTGGTGTAATTTTTGTAGTGAACACATGCTTAAGAAGTATAAACTAAATTTGTATTGTAATTCTGAAGCACTTACAGTTTGGCACAATATTTAAATAATGGAAAAGACAGAATGCAAATCATAATATGTCCTTAAAACCCCTGGAGAAATGGAGCACATTTGATTTTAAAAAGCACAATCAACATGACAGCCAAACATATTGAATGGTGCATCTCACTTGACATTTTAAAGATTCAATTTCAATTGTTCTGAAAAGATGGTTTACCTTGTTTTAATGATATGAAAGAATTGCCTGTCCAGGGCTTTGTCAAAAGCTGATTATCTCATGAAATATCAAACCCTTGCATTATTTGGATTAGCACCATTAATACAACGTGATAATATTCCAAGATTTCATACAAGTAACAATTTTAGATTTTAAATGCAGAAAAACACAAGGAGGAAGATTGTTTGCCACCAGCAACACACAGCTGCTGTCAATGTAGTTTATTTCACCTTTATCTCATAAAAATAAATCCCTCTTGTTCTGTCTAAAAACGTATTATCAAAAAAGGGCAGCCTTGATGTCTACTATACCAAAGAGTAAAAATTAACTCAAGAAATAGCATATGAAAAAAATCAAAACAGAACACAAGGGAAAGAAATTAATGCAATGTTCTAGTTTTAGCTGAACTGGTTGGGTGAGAAAATGCATAATTTTAAGTGGTCTAATCAGCTGTTCCACCCTTGTAGCACAAGTCAGCAGCCTAAATGAACTGTCATGTTTTGCCAGAATGCTGTTGAAATCTATAGCTTAAAATGAAACAAAATGAAATTTCTGTTTTTGAAAGAATGTGATTTATTACTCATAAAGAGTTCAAATTAGATTTTAGAATTCCAGAAGTGGCACAGACAAGTATGGAGGCAGGATAGGATAGGCTTTGGAGAAGTCTTGGGTTCAATAGGAATTTTTTCTTTCCTGTGAGAAGTGATGCCATACAGATCACACTCCTCCTCTTCATGCCATTAAACCCAATTCCTGGCCCTGCTGCACACTTCTTGTGATTCTGAGGAAAATATTTACATTTATTTTGCTTCAGTTCCTCACTGTAAGAGAGAAAATAATTGTTTCCTTCTCTGAGTCTCCTTAATTTGTGCAGCTCTAGGGCAGAGAGCCATGGGGTTTTTTGGAGGATGTTCAAGATGTTGTAATTATCAGTTCCAGATATTTCCAAACTGTGTAGAAGTTCCTGGGGTACAGAGGAAGAGAGCCCCTTCTTGCCAGGAAGGGCATCTTGCCAAAGCATTTCCTTAAGTGGTAAAGAAGGATGAATTTCCCACTCAAGATGGTTTCTGGATCCCACCCTGCTCGAGTGGAGACGAGAAATAAAGGGTACTGAAGAGTGACTCCGAGCAGGCAGACACCTGATTTACCAAATATCCTGAGCAAGCTCCTTTGGCAAGCTTCACAGCAGGTGACAGGGTTCTGACATCTCAAAATTATTGCTGCATAATTTGAAACACATCTGTTCATCAGCCACATTCAGCCTTGTGTAACACATCAACACCTTCTGGTGAACTTCACTGGAAGCATTCTGGAATATCTTGTTGTCAGGATGGCACAGAGCAGAGTTGCCCAACGTGATCGATACACATAATTTCTGCACCCAAATGATAAACCTCAAATCAGCTGTAAAAATCAGTTGCAGGCCTTAGACAACAGCTGGTCATTAAAAAAAAGAAGGAATTTTTGTGGGTAGCTTGTGTTGAAACAAAGGAACCTTAGCTTATTTTGGCTGATGCTGATAACTCTCAGTGGTCTGGTTTTGCTAATCAGCACAATTGAAATGCTGACAAATTCGGAGTGGCAATGCTAAGCCAAATGATGTAGCTCAAGCCTGACCTCAGCATCATCACAGAGGCAAAGAAGAGGTGGAAAATCCACCTTCACTGGTAAAGAGAAAATAGTTTTGTACTGAAGGCTACCAGAAAATTCAATTTCTCAGTAGTACAATACAGTTTTGATAAAGGAGATACCTGTTCCAGGTATAGAAAAGATTCCCAGCCAGTTACTAGTAATGTGTTATGTGTCACATCATAACCACATTTCACAGAAGTATAACTGCCCTGCATGGAGAAAATCTGACAGCACCACCTTGGAAACAGAGCTTTTGTAGTAAGCTGGGCAAATTTTTCAGTCTGTTGAAGGAGCCTTGTTAATCCTCTGCTGCTGACTGCAGTGTCCTTCCAGCTGGTGAGTGTTGCTGCAGTGTCCAGGCATTCCTGGCCTCAGCAAACTGCCAGGGCTTGCCACATGCTGGGCTGCACAGCCCCACAGCCACAGAACACCGACCTGAAAAGGGGGAAGAGCTTAAGGAGACATTTGTCGGTAAAATAGGATGGTTTTGTAGCAGCTAGACAACGTAATTAATATAAATCCTGGTTTTGTTTCATGTTAGGTCAAAGCATGAGTCCTACTAGACTAAGAATATAAAGTGTGTGTTACCAAATTATTTTGTTAAGACTTATTAGTTATTGACTATTTATTAACTTTTGGGATGTGTTTGCCTTTATTCTCAGGTTCCATTGGTGTTTTCATTTGGGACAGGAGTGTGCTTTTGAAGGGAATCACTCACTCCATTTTCCCTACACTTTGGTTTACGTGACAGAGTGCGGTGGACGCATCAGCTGGGTTAATTTTGATTAAATATAAGCAAGAGGTGTGCTCCAAAAGTATATCTAATGTCCTGCAGATGCCATATGCTCAGATTGGAGTCAGCCTGAAGTGCCCTGCCCAGGCAGGTCCAATGTTGAACTCTGCAGAGCTTTTCCTGGTGTGCTGTGCTCTGTGCTAATGGAGAGCTGGGCGCATGAAACTGCAATTTAAGAGAAAAACTTCTACCTCTCTGGAACACCATTAGATCATATACTTACATATTTCCATTTTCCCCAGATATTATTGTGACTTCTTCAGCTCCCATGCAGCCTCTGTCTACATGACCTAGATGCTTTTTCCAGAGGAACTCAACTTTTGAAATGTTCCCAGGAATTTCTGTATCGATGTAGTTCAAGTATGTGTTGCCTGGCTTGAAAGTTCCCCTGCCAAAGGAAAAGCAGAGAAGGAATGATCAGTTTCCTACACAAACGAGGGGAAAAGAAAAGCTTGAGTATAGGCAGTAAGGGAGATGAGCTGTGGGGTGCCACGAGAGTTGGAGCTTTGAATATTGCTTTTATAATATTATAAACCTTTTTTATGGAGTTGCTAAAATTTCTTTGCCTTTCAGGATGAAAACACTTATATCAGTTAGCACAGCCTTTGCCAGTATTGCCATGGTGTATTCTATAGGTTACTTTTTAAAAATAGGATCTATCTTCAAAAAAATCCAAGTCAAAAAGTTGTCTCAGTGTTTCTGGTTGCTCTCAACCATGAAGAAAATTGAAAATTATAGTTTACATTCATGCCTTCTGTGGTATCACTGTTCACTCTACCAGAATACACATTGCAGTGTGACACTGACATTGAAATTATCTGTAGGTGTATTGCTGCCGTGGTGTATTTATATCCAAAGGTACTTCTGGTACAGACCAGCAACAGAGCTGTGCCCAAACACACAGGAGGTTGGTTTTGCAATATTTAAGATGTGTTGCTGACCGGCATCTGTTTATTGAGATTTAAATTCACATTTATTGGAAAAAGCCGGGCTGAGTGGACAGGAATCCCGTATTCCAGCACAGCTCATGGGCAAGTTGTGACTTTCTTATTCCCATATTCCCCAGAGGAGGGGATAATTAGATGACCAACTATCCCTGAGCCCTTTGTCTGCTCAGAGATCACCAAATCACATCTGAGTCCAGCAGCAGCCACAGAGCTCTTACCACTTTGTCATGCTAACATCAACCTCAGAAAACAACAGAAAACACAGAACAAGAGGGAGCAGCAAGCAGATTTTAGCCACAGTCTGTAGCACAGGGAGCTTCAATCACTTACCAGCTACTTTTATTACCAGTGTAAATCATCACAACCCACACAGAACAAGGTGAGGTCTGTAAAAATAGCTGTGTGTACATTCCATGTGATAACAGTGACAGAGCCACTTTTCCAACAGCCACATTCAACTTACTTGTCAATGGTGTATTTTCTCCTGATCCCATTAGTTCCAGTCAAGGCTACATCTATATTTCCCTTCATGGGTTCTGTTGCACATACTTTGACATGTATCTCTTTTCGCCAGCCTTTGAAAGCAAAATCAAATGGATTATGGTTGTAAGGAGATTTCTTTCCTAAGGGTAAAATGTCTTATATGTTTCAGGGTCTCTAAGAGAGAGAAAAGGATTGCAGAAATATGCTTATAAGCGAACAACACCTGTGATGAATTACAGTTTATTTATTAATTTTCCTATTTCCCAGTCCTGTGGCAGTTTCTACCTTAATCACAACTAAACCTGCATTTCTTATTGCTCCCTGCCATTTTGACTTCATGAGCTTCGCAAAAATATAATTTTTATACTTTCTTTTTCCAATAAAAACTATGTAACATTTTAAAATCTGATATTTAAACCAGTAACTTTCAGCATAACATTCCTCCAGCCTTCAGCTTTATAGAATTTTTGAAGCCATCATGTAATAACCAAGATTAATTCAAAGGTGAGCATAATTTGATCTGTTTTTACAAATACCTCAGCTTTCCCAAATAATGCTGGTACTGCATGTTCCTAATATCTTAAATTCTAGATCTTGTACTGAGTTGTTAACTCCAGCAGCTCTCTGCAGAAGTGTAAGGTCCTTTTTCACACATAATTCATTACCACTTCAGAATACACCACAAAATGAGCACTTACGAGCATATGGAGGCGAGGCCCCTGTGTTTAAATAAACCTTTTGCTCTTCTTTTTCAGTTTTACGTGAAAATTTGTCAGCATGATGACCCATCAGTGGGCATCCGTCCTTTGGGCATGGGAAGCAGTCTCCCTAGGGGGAAAATAACAATATGTAGCATAAGACATTATGTACTTTAAGCTCACTTCTTAAATTTTAAGAAAATAGGATATTTCAGCTTTTCCCCAGCTTTTTCTTTTTAAATTTTTTTTACGTTTTGTTGGGTTTTTTTAAGGTGCTTTCTTCTCAGTTCAGATCACATCTTCAGTATTTATCATTGTGGTTGAAAAATGAGCAGAGATGGTTAGTCAGCTTATTTCATCTGGCTAAAAATCAGAAAGAAACGGGTTGGAATCTGACCTCATTCCTTGTAGAGACCAGAAGTAAATTCCATTAGGAATGTTGTGCCTTGCAACCTGATCTGTAAAATCCAGGTAATATATTCGTCTTTCATAAGGTCTGCTGGAAGGTTTTCTGCTAGTTATAGGATGGGTAACCACATTTCCAAGGAGGACTGGCTGGATATCCCACTCATATGGTAAAAATATTTATGTTTAGGAATACTGAAGGTTGGGCTTTTCGATTTGGGATTTGTTCTGTCTGCTCTTCAGCCTTTATTCTCATGCAGAGCTTTAATGAAATTAATCTACCTACATAGATCAGACAAACAGATCAAGACCTTGACATGCATTAAAAAAAAAAAAAAAAAAAAGATAAGCATGAAAGTAGATTAATTACAAATGGAAATTCTTATATTTAGGTAGTTCAGTTTTCATATATGGGAGGTTCTGCTGAAACTGGTATTTATGGACCTTTGGCTATTTGTGCATTTGGTGAATAAAAGGCCAAATCATCACCATCACTTGTTTATTGTAAAATTGCTGAGTTTGGGCATGGTCTGAATGAAGGTAGTCAGTGGTTCTGAATGTCCCCTGTGCCCATATTCCATGATGCCAAGTGCAGAAGTTGTCCCAGAAATCATTAAAAGAAGAAGAGCAGGGCTATAGGCCCTCAGATAAATACAGACCTGGTACTCACCAACACAAACTCTCTGTATGTGTCACACTGATACCCAACAAATCCATTTGGAGTGATGATACTCTCAGCATAATACCTGAGACTTCTTTTATGTCCACATCCAAAAGATCTATATGCTGGGGAAAAAAAAACCAAACCAAAACAAAACAAAAAACCCAACAGATTAAAAGCAATTAAAGATATACATTGAAGTAAATTCCATGCCAAAGCAACATTTTGGGGTCTCTTTTCCTCAAAAGCACTTGCATATATAGTGGTGTCTCAGGCAAAAATATTAGAAATAAGTAAAAGACATTTAAAGTGTGAATTATTTGGTTTTGTAGTAAGAAAGTGTACTTGTGCCTAAATATATTTTTCTCTATTGCAAAGAGATAGTTTTTAACAGATGTGAAGATGCACCAAGGTGAAAGAAAAAGCCTTTAGGGGTATTCCCCTTTGATATTAAAAAGACTGGAATGTTTCACAGCTATAGTTTTTGTAAAGCATACAGGAGTTACAATTAGGTAGTTTTCCTTTTTTTACAGTTATCACAACATTTATGTCTGTAAAATCACAGTTTCCACTAATTTCTAGAATTAAAGGTAATTTTAGCAATTATTTTAAATTCAGTGGCTTTCAGGGTTTTTAAGCTCTAGAAAATCTGCAGTCTTTTGATAGCAGTTCTGTGGAATTCTCTGAAAAGCAGGATATTTAGCAGTGTGTCCTTGATTTTGTCAGAACTATTTGAACCAAGTACACTTTCCCATCAGACTGAAATTTATAAGCAGCCAGTGAGGAAAGAAGAAAGTGCTATTTCGGTTTTATTTACAGGTCTCTTATGGCAAATGTTGTCTTCATTGATTCCTTTATCAAAACACAATATACTAAAGCTAGGTTGGTTGTATGAAAATGGGTTCTATTCTCCTTCAGCCTGTGGTGGGGGCTCACCAAACCACAGGGGAAGTCTGGGAGGCACTGAAGTTATTGCAAGCTAGCACAGTTTATGGTGAAATCAAAATTTCCCCCAATGTCAATATTTATGCATCTTAAAGATAGACCAGTTGGTGTTGACCAGCTGACACATTGTTCTGTACATAAGGAAAGGAAAGAAACTCCACACTCAAACCTCTCCGAAAAGTACTTGTCTGTTTTTCTTGAAAATAATCTGTATCATCAAGGCATCCTGAGTATGTTTTCTCCACAGGTCCTTCTTTAATTCAGAAGGGTTTGTGCTTTTAACTTTAAACCCCTCAGCTCTTACAGTTGGCTCAATTTATGTTAGAGGCAAATTCACTTAACACCTATATAGTCTCTCTACTGCACCAAAAACTGCAGGAAAAAAGTCACTAAATATTATTTCTGAAGCACTTAATACATAAAAGCACTACATAAATGTAAACATCAGCAAACAAAAGAGAGTTTACCTAACAAAGTAAGGTTTAACCAAGAGGAGGGAGTTAAGGCTGTCTTTATTTTTAGGAGCTGCATGAACAACCAACTCCATCTGCTCGTGTTCAATAGAGCTGAGTTTCTCCTTCAAGACAAAACATTGCAAAGAGCCTTGGGAAATGTCTATGGATTTTTTTTTTTTAATTTTTATGAAAATGCAGACATTTTTAAGCATCCCATTTGAAAAGTGACTTTGAGCACAGCCAGCATTCAGTTCCCTTTGTAACTAAGTTCTCGACCAGTTCTAAGTGTGAGCATTTTTGAGAGGAAATTATTTAACTAGTGGTAGGGATTTCAAAACATTTAGCTGTGAATAACAGATGTTCTCATTTCTGTGGGTTAGGATCAGAAGACAGGATTTTGTGGATCTATTGTACTGCATCCCAGGGTAATTCTGATTAACTGCCCAGCTTTCTTTGAAGAGCTACTAATGGAGTAGTCATTTTATCATCTTTTATATGTCTAACCTTGGACTCTTCCCTTTGAAGATACTAAAGCTTAATGGCATGGATGAATCCCAGTAATATTAGGAGTGATGTCTTCCTAGGGAGAAGGGAAGCTCAGATTTTAAAATACTCATTTTTGGATTATCCATGAATGAAACTTTACCAGTCCTTCATGTGAGGAATTCCCACTGAGGTCAGCCTGTCGTCACAGTGGCAAACTCTTATAAAGCTTGTGAAGAACAATTTTGCATGCTTTAACTGAAGTTTTCATCTGGAATTTGCCTTGGTTAATACAAAAGAAAATTGGAGGGTATTTCAGAGGCAGCTTTAAATGTTCCATTTTTGAGCATTGTCTCCCTATTCCAATCCTGAGCTATATAAATAACACAGACATTCAAAAAGTCTTAACTTATCCCAGCCTTTGTTCTGACTGTAACTTACAATGAGGTATTACTTCTTTAAACAGCTTTAAATACTTTTAAATACATTTACCTCTCATCAGGTCATTGATATCCCGAGTTGCAGGAGGTACACGAAGTTGGTTGCATCCTGGCATCTTCTTCCCACCATTTGGGTAAAAATCCAGGTGGCCACAAGTCTGAAGAATCCCTGGAGCTGAAATGCACATTGGATCCTGGCAGATCACTCTCAGGTATTCTGTGGCCAACCTCTGTGCCAATGGCAGCCTTTGCATGAAAACTTACCAAAGTCAAAGAAAAGATGACCAGCATGGGTGTGAATTATATCAACAAATTTTGCATCTGAAGGATCCAGTCTAACCATTGTGGGAGTGTACTGGAAAAGGGGCCCAGCTGGATCCAAACCTAAATGGATGGAGATATAGCTGATTGAGTAAATAATATTATATGTATATCATTGCATGCAGGTTGTGTACACCACAGGGCATTACATTTCTGCCTTTACTCCACATATAAAACCCCATTTTGTGGCCCACAGTCAGAGAAAAACAGGTAGGATATTAACAGAAAGCTGACTGAAGGCATTGCAGCACAGTAAAATGCTGATGGCTGCTTGGCTTACTTTTGGGAACAATGTTAGAAGAAGAAATTTGGTTTGTTTTTTTTTTTTTTGGTCATGTTAGTGAAAAATATGAAATCTTCATACATTACTCTGAGCATGTAGATTTTTATTTGGCCAGAAGTCTATTTTTTTTTCCAGAATATCTTGGTTGAAAATGTTACCCCTTCACTTCAGTGTCAGTGAGGTCTCTCTGGAGATAAGGAGACACAGCTCTGATCCCAGTTCCCTGAATTGCTCGTGGGACTGCTTATTGTCTGCATTAAAAACTGCATTTTTGCCTTAGACAAAGCAATGTGTATGCAGAAAAAGGAACTGACTGGAGGAGAAGGAAAACAAAATATTGAGATTTTAAAAGCAAGTGGTGTGTGACTGTGTCATGACTTGTGTGCCACCATCCTGGCTGGACACTCTATTATTTATGACAAACCAGAACATTGCAGTCTACTGTGTGTTTATAAAGCAGCAGTGATTCTTCAGTTCTCTTAAGTTGCATGAAAATACACATTTTCATCAGCTGAAATAGGTGCAGTACCTGTTATTCTTCCAATGCCAGGTTTCCTCCTCCCTGCCTCCCCTGCAACGTGTGCTCCCAGGCTATGGCCGATGAAATGGATGTTGGCAGGAGAGTAGCCATAGTCTTTCTGGGAAGATTTATGGAAAGGAGAAAAAACAGTGTGGGGATACAAGCCTGTGACACTGCAGCATGTTCCCATGCAGTGCCAGGATGTGGCCAGAACACTGGGTGATGGAGGTGACTGTCCTGGTGGAAAGTTACATTTCTGGGTGATGGGATATCTGCCTAAAAAGAAGCAATTCCCCACTCATCCCACTCCTCTTCATTTTCAGGGTGTTCATGGCTATTTACCACCTTATCCTGATATACTAAACCTAGGGGATTTATTTTTTCATTTCAAATTTTCAAACTTTTGAACTGCTGAAAAGCCACATTAGTTTTTCAAAACCAGTTACGACACCAAAGCAGGCATTTTCATTTGTGTGGGATTAGAGCCCTTTTGTAACATTTTGAGCTGCTTCACCAGGTGCCTCTGTGCTTCCTTGCCCTATTGAATCAAACCTAAAGGTGCCACTCTGAGCACAACCTCCACCACGTGGACTATGCACTGGATTCCACATTCCAGGGATATTTTACCTCGAGGAAGTTCACCAGGTACTCCAGCTCAGCCCCCACAACACGGACATTGTTGACAGCATCGGTGTACAGCCCACTGGAGCCACCCCTCCAGTCTGTCAAAATGCAGTTCACATCTTCAGTGTGAAACATGAACTGGCACAGAGCAGGGAAACAACAGAAAGGAAGCAAACAGGTATTAATTACAATCGCAGCAGGGCATGTAAACTTTGTTTAGTTTTGTTTGTGCGACTGGTGAAGACACATCTTTGGTGTATTAATTCCTACAGATGCTGAAGTTCAACACAAGGAGGCAGAGTGGAACCACTGATTAGAGGAAACTCACAAGCTCCCTTCAGTTCTGTTTTCCATTCCAGATGCCTTCGTTGGCTCTAAGATACCAACATCTCTTAATGACAGCACCCCTGTTACCAAAAGAGTTCTATACTTCATTCTGCAAATTTTTTATGCTTGGCTCATCTAAAAGGATTCTCAAATTTGTGCTTGAATTGTTCAGCCCTAAAGATTATACATTCTAACCAAAACATTCTATTTATAGTTCTGCCAACAGAACTTTCTGATCTTGTTTTTTTATTCTGAAACAATTTCATTTTTGAAATGTGCCTGAGTAAAATGAAACCATTCTGCTGAACAAAGCCTTTTGTTTTTATTAGATCAAATGTCTCACTCAAAATGACACATTCGTTGTGACCTTTTGCTGAGGTGAGAAAACTTACTCTTTTTTTCCCCTGTATTACTGGCAAGGAATTGTAAAATCAATTTATTATAGCTTTCCTTGGGGAGGTGAACGCAGGAAAAGGCCATTCAGCAGAAGGCTGAAGTGCACCAAACTCAGCCAGGGACAAGAGTGTGGTCACGTGGAGCTGGGCTTCATTCTGACTTTGTGTTCCTTATATATCCCCTGAACTAACAAGGGAACAGAGGTGTAAATTTTACATGGGGATTTCAAGCCAGGTGTGCATATGTAGACCTTCAAATGCAAGTAAAATGACTGTCAAGCAATAGCTGTACATACCCTGCATATGCTTGTTATCCAGGGGAGATCTGCTCCAGCAAGGTGACCGTGGATGATGAAGCGAGTTTTCCTGTGAGTTCGGAAATTCGAGGCTTTTATAGTTGAAGGATTTGTAGCTGAAATTTTCTGTGCCAAAAGAAGCAAACAACCAACAAACACAACAAGGAGGTGATTGCTCCATCCCACAGCACATTTTGATAAAGGGCAGAGTATCCCAGTGGTTAAGGCATAGTTCTGGACCCTGAAAAGATGGGTTTTATTTCTCATTCTCAAACTGCCTTTCAAGGGGAAATCAATAAATCACTTCAGCAAATGATTCACTTCCTCTGCTTAATTGAACTAATGATACTGGCATCTTTTGCACAATGCTTTGAGATATACTCACATGTCATGTAAGCACGAGATTTTATCAGACTTGGACATAGAAATGGAAAGATAACATCTTCTGAAAGGTATTATGTGGTTGACTTTGAAACTATACCTATTTTTCTTTCTTTTTCCCTTTGAAGATAAGACCTTCATTGCTTCATTTATATTTTATGAGAAAGCCCACCAGGCTTACAAAGTCAGAGGCTGTAGGTATTTTGGTGTGTATGGAGAAAGAAGACATCATTTTCTTTTAAATAAATTCTGAATACTAGCTCTTACATATTTTTTGTTATGGTTTTGCTGACTTAAAAGGGGGATGTCATGCACTAATTAGCACACATCTCACCTTCAGTGAAAGACTGATTTGTTAAAACTTCGTAGACCCTCTCAGCTGGAGGAGTTGGACTTGCTCTGAAGTGCCTTAATAAACACCTCTGCTGTTTGTGACTGCAATTTATATAAAACTCCTTAACTCTGAAGCCTTTTACATCTAATAACTTGTGTTAGAGGGCTGTGATTAATACGTTGTAAATATACCTGGCTCCTCAGAGCAACGAAATGAGGAAAAAGGAAAAAAAATATCATGTGTCTAACATAGAATTGGAGGTTCTCCCGGGAGACTTATGAAAGAAACTGTCCCTAGACTTTGTTGAATGTATTGTATACTGTCAGTATTTAGAAACTAAGCAGTTTCTTACTTGGTGTTTCACCATGTTGTCTCTGGTGTAAAGAAGGAAATTTGTGTTCACATCATCTGGAGAGCTGGGCAAGCCTGCCAGTTGTCTCCCTGGGATCCCAGCCCAAGGGGGGCTATCTGAAAAGCATCCAAGCCTTTTGTAGCAAACTTCCCTTCCTGGGGTACACAAAGAGAGATGTTAGTGTTCTGGGAATGTCACAGGTTCTCTGCACGAAGGTGGCAGGAGAGGGTTCACAGCAGGAAAGCCAAATATGCCTAATTCAGATCAGGGTGACACTTGTGTGCATTTTTCATTCAGGGGTTCAGCTGTGCTCTGGTGCTGGCAGCAAGGACTTGACCTTCAAGAGTGATTTCTGCTGCAAACAGAGCCTGGAGCTCAGCTCTCAGCCTGGAGCTCCTTCAGGAACTCTCCTGAACTCTGGAGATGCAGGACATGTTTGGTCAAACACAGCCCTTGGAAAAAGACAATAAAATCTTGAGCCAGAGAAGAAAACAACTTTTGCTCCCAGCACAGAGTAGCCCTTCAAATCAGTCCTAACGCTCCAGGGATTATCTGAATTGTTATTTCCTGGGAAACAGATCATGAAGGAGTAAAAAGAAACCAAAACACTAAAATAGACAGCTCTGGTTGCTCCACAATGCTCATTAAACACCTTCCTTATTTTTTTTATCACCATGAGTTTTGAGTGGAAGCAATAAAGTGCAATTTGAGTGGAAGCTTTGAGCAAAGCACAGCCTCAGGAAGTGTGGTCCATGCCTGAAGGACTGGTTTCCCAATTTCTATTGTGGCTCTAATACAGTAATGGTGCAAATATGACATGCGGGTGTTGCCATTAATTGTCATCCTTCCACACTGTTAGAGCACAACAGTTGTGAAATCCCAAATAATTTTTACTGCTATTAAACAGGCTATTCTTTCCTGTCATTGAAGAGCTATTTTGGACCAAGACTGTTGTTCTCTGCATAGCACTGAGAAGAGGATGTGCCTAGGCTCTCACTACCAGGGCTGGAGCTACCATGAGTGAGTGAGGGTGGGGAGGGGAAAAATGTTCTGGAAGAATTTCATTATCAATTCACGTATAAAAATACCTTTCTAATTCCCCTTCTGTTTGCAAGCTGCAAAAACCTTTAGAGAATTAAAAAGTAATGAGCTAAATACAGGAAAGACATGACATAACTCAGTGGTTCTAGTGAAGAATTATGTTAAATCCATTCCAATGAACATAGTTTTTCTAGAAGATAGATATTCTGGTGTGAGCTGCACATAACTTTTATTGTTTATAGACTTTGTTCATTATATGTCTCACCTCTGGCTGCACTGAGAAGAAAAAGAGTAGTGATCCATACTGCAAACATCTAAAGTGAATGAGAATACAATTCAAACATAATAGAAATTAGAATCTGGAATTCACCTGAGGGCTCCCTTAACCCATTAAAACCCCTTGAAACTCAGCACTTCAGTCATTTACTGGATAATATCCAAAAAAAAGCAACACTTCCTCAAAGATAGCAACGTTTCAAGAAAATAGCTTTGGGATTATTTCTGTTTGCCATGGAGATTTTGCATAATCAGGGTGTCCTTCAGGCATCCTTAAAGATCATCTTCGTGTCCTTGACAAACAGAAACTTTTTTTCTCCTTAGAGCTGCAATTTATGGGCATGCAAGTTAAATTCTTAGAGGATTTGCAACAACAAATTTTCACAGAGTGAAGTTTTCCTAGGATTTCATGGAAAAGTTACTCTACGAACTGCCATCCAACCATTGTACTTAAAAAACCCAAAGAAAAAGCTTAATTTGTGCATATAAATCATACAGATAGTCTTGAAAACTCCTCCTGATCATTGCCATCTGCCATATATGCTTATCAGCCCTCATCTGCCTGATCACTTAATCACCAGCTGATAGGTAAGCAGCAGAGTGAATGGAACCCATCATTTACTCCAAGGGGAGGCAGGGAAAGTCTTTTAAGTATAGCCTCACTACTACTGCAAGCAACTTATCTTCAAAGGAACAAAGATAATTCTTTAAAAAATATAATATCATGCCCAGATCATCCAATGAGTGCTGCACAGGCAGAGCCCTGCATCCCCTCCTGAGCACTCTGTTCTGAAATCCAGAATACTCTGCTAGGAGCAAAGAGTTCATCCCTACTAAACCAAGCATAGGCTTGAGCATGTCCTGCTTCCATCTCCTCTCCTCCAGCCACTCACCAAATACCCTGCACCTCATCATCACGATCCTAATTTCCATTCCTTAGCCGTTCCTGGCTCCAGTGCATCCCATTTTACCTTGGCAAGGCTCAGAGCAAGTTCTCAGGGTCAACCTCTCAGTTGCTTGCAGCAAGCCTTGCAGAAGCTCTTTGAGGAGCCTGGAGAGAAGCAGGAGAGCTCTGTTCCTGCCCTCCAAGGGCACGTGGCACAGGGATGCTCACCCTCTGCTGCTCCACAGTGCTTGGATTCCCAGCTGCATCTGTGTTGGGTAATGCCAAGGGAGATCTCCTTCTGTCAGGCTTCATCCCAGATAACACCAACCAGGTCAGACCAGTTGCTGTGTGACTCCACCTCCTTAATGCAAAGTTTCAAAGAGGGTGTTATTGTCCTCTGTAACGCTGGTTATTATTTTTCGAGCTAAAAATTGCTGGGAAGTGTGATGTAAACACTGAACAAACCCAGGGCCTTTCAGGACCAGCAGGGCTGCTCATCTTGGGGTGATGCTGAGTCGAGATTGCGACTTCACATCACACCTGATGGCAGTGGCAGAGCCACAGCCCTTTGCATGCCACTCCACAGTTTTAATAGCAGAACTGTCCTTCCTGGAAATGGTCCTGCCTTAAATAATTTACAGTCTTAAGCAAAATTTTCGGATTTGTGTTTGATATGTAAGTCTACTGTTGCAACATCAAGACACAAACAAGGTGTTTTGGGATGAGCTAGCATGTTTGCAAGGTTCAAACTGTCACCTGAGGAAATGCAAAAAGACGTATGAAAAATTATTTAAAAAATGAAACAGCTTAATCTGTCACTTGTTATTTATTCATCTTGTAGATCTCTTATCTCTAATTTTGCTACTGGATGAATTACCTGACTTTTCTTTGAAAAGGTGACAGAAATGCTTTTAAAGAGAGAATAGTTCCTGGGGCAGATTGTCACCACATTCAATCACCATGAATCTTCATAATTAAGTTGTATTAATTGCAGTAATTTTATTTTTTAGTGTTTTGATAACGATGTCATTTCACCTAGTACTATATTGTTGTTACACTATTATGTTCACGGTTCTGATCAGACTTTCCTAGAAATCTTTGTTCCTGTAGGTGTATGTGGGTCTTCTCCAACCTAAATGATTCTCTTATTCTGTGTAGACACAAATGAGAAACCTGCATCTCCACATTTTAATGTTAAACCCTTTAAGCAAAAGGGTGGCTATTGACACCTCCTAAGACAAGGGTGTACAGAAAGGGGAGACTCCCTTTTGGTATAATCCTTTCCACTGACTGATGAGTTATTCCATATCTAGCACACACAAATATGAACTGGGTTAAAGTGATTCTAGCAAATGCTAGGTACAAAAGCATTTTCAAGTTTTTTTTGGTTTTTTTGTTTTTTTTGTTTTTTTAAAGAAAGCTAGTCTTGAAAAGTTCATTTCTTTAGCTGTATATTGTAGAAGAAAATATATGTTCAGACTCTGTGTTTGGTGTCCCTAGTGCAAAATTAAGAATCAAGGTTAGTATGCAGTTCAGGGAGTTCATCTCTTCAAGACTAAGTTAGTCCAGTAAAGTGCTGAATTTGTCACATTAAAATTGAGTTATCCTCTGCTCACAATAATCAAAGTCTGTTGTTGGGGTGCAAACTGGTCAGTTAACCAGTCACCCACAGAAGTTCAGTAAACAAAAATGAAAAAAATGTGTTAAAGATGCACACACAAAAAAATCTGCTTCCAAGTTACCATAGGTCATCCCAGGTTCAGTGATAGTTAATAGAATTCAGAACCCTGATGTGTGGTATACTCTGATCTCTGATCACATTTGCTTTCAAAGCATGACATTTGAAAGGACTTAATGCTTTTTTTAAAATATCATGAGGAATGCACAGACAAAGCAAGGCTGATTCACTAGAATTTAAGGGCCCCACAGAAAATTAGTGTCGAATCTTACCTGCTTCTGATTTAATTCTATTATATATAATATTGGACCAAAACCTCACTTCCTTCTATCCTCACACAGTGTGAATTTCTTCACACTTCAGCAGGAAAGTTTAGTGCAAAAGGAGGTCACTCAAACTTTTAAATGAATCTAGTTGATTCAATAAATTATTCTTGAATAATTTGAATTCACACATTTTACCTACTCTGAGTATTTTAGTGCCTGTGTCCTCAGGGGAGTTATTAATAACCTATTACAGAAACCCATTAAGAAGCCTTTCTGAAATATGGTATTATAATCCCAAACCATACCACTGGTTTGGGACATGGACTCAACTGCAATCTGATGGTGAAGATTTCAGATCACTTACAAGATTCAGTGACTTTGCCAAGTTAAAATTAAAACAACAATATATCAAAGGGCTTTTAATTTTACCTAAGATGAGGATATGGTTGTCTCACATCCTGGGCATAAATGTGTGCCATGCAATTCTTACAGACCATCATTCCAGCCAATATTGAGCATCAAATGAAGTTTAACTTACCCAGGTTTTTCTCAGAACATGTGAAGTGATTATTTAGTGAGGTTCTTGCTGCCTTTCAGCAGTCAGGGAGACATCACAGCTCTCCTCCAGTGTTTAAGATGAGGTTACTGGGAGAGCAAGGTATCCTCATATTTGTAACAAATTAGTCAGAGGATTTACTCCAGCTGACAGGCATGAAATGGGTTTTCTATGCTAGTTTACTAATACCAGGAAAGCTCATAGCTCAGCAGCGTTGCCAGACGTCAGCACTTCTGTGTTGGCTTCTAGAAATCTTCTCACTTTAACTGCTTCAGTGTTATCTGGGACCTGGGTAGGACGTGGAGAGCAGCAAAATGCTGACTCCCCATCCCTCAGAAGTTCCTGAGAATTTCTCATCTGTGAGCTCATCCAAGCTGTCCCCGAACTCATGCACACCTCCAGCACACCCAGCATCCTGTATCAAGCTCTTTGTAATTGTGCAACTGCGAGGAGAATCATCTCTTCCTTGGTCTTCGGGTGTGCAATGCCAGCTTCAATGCATGCCCCTGTAACTAATGTGGAAGAGAATGAACAAATCTTTTTGTGTTTGCCTTCTCCATGACCCTCCTCATTTTATAGATGACATTCAGACCTCTATCTCTGTTCTTGGTTGACTTCTGTTTTCCCCATACATGCCAGAGGTCATGTTTATTCCTCCTGCTTATTCCATCAGGCTGGAGAAGGCGGACATTAGTATTTTGCTCTCCATTACCAAAACCAGTAAGAAAAATTCCTTCTGTCCTGAAGTTTTATCAATGAATGTGTGTTTTTGTGAGGGATGAAGTGGCCAAATGTGGAAGAAGGTTCTTCCTGCAGCTAAACCAGAGCTTTGTGCATTCTCCCCTAAAAGCTCCCTCCTTTAGCAGCATCTGTAATTATCTTACATCATGAGGTACAGTGCATATATTACAATAAAAATAGGCCTGATAGGGATAATTCAGGTAAGTTACTGTGCAGAGCTTTACTTATTTTAGTTTTTTCCCCCTCTTTTTATCTTAATTTTAATTGCACCCACTGTCAAGTCTTAATCTAGAGAATAAATTTTCTGAGCAGGGACCTTTCTATCTCTGCACATTGACGGATGTATAATTCAGTTTTGGGTGTATGAATAATGTGGGAATATTATTGATGGTAACAGTAATGGAAAGGTCACCTTTTCCAACACATCAGTTGTACCAGTTTTGAATTAAAAAATCTTAAATACCGGAAAGTATTTTCCAATACATTCCAGTCTGCTTGGCTGCTGAAAAAGATATGAAGGGATTATTATTCTTTATTTCTGCTGTCACTTTATTATCCAGCTTCTAATACTTTTATTGATGCCAATCCTACTGGGATGACTCAGAGAATAAAATACTTCTTAGCTAAAGAAAGAGTACCAAATATTAAGTTCCATTTGCTTTGTGTTTTAATACCATCTAAACTGACAGTTGTTGCATGACTTATCTGTAACTTTCATGAAAGCCAAAGTCTTTTTCTGATTTATGCCAGGTAAGATCTGAAGTTTATATCTTAATAAAGAAAATGTATTTATTCCTGCGGTTATGCCTTCGTTTGAAGGAGAATTCCAGGTGAATTAGCTGGTCAGCATTTTCTGTGATAAAACACTCTTGTGCTCAGTGCTTATTCTGAGGACAGCACTGAATTTAAAAGTAAAAAATAGGGGGCTAAGAAATATGATATAAACAGAAAATTTTAAATCTCACACAGTGAGGTATTTTAAGGCCTGTGGACACTATGTACATTGATTTAATTTTTTGGATGTAAATTCGTAAAATTTACAGTGCCAAAAATGAAAATGAAAGAAATTGTATTAATTTATACAAGCCATTGGTTGCTATTAAATGGAAACACATAGTGAAAACCCCAGATGGTTTCACATCAGACCTTTAATGTGACATGGGGCTTGGTGTTTGTGGGATTAATTGTCACTTTACAGGGCTGGTTCTGTTCCATCACATTCCCTTTAACTTCAGTCAAGCACAGGAACTTTCCATCAAGGCACTTTCATGTTTGTGCCACTATAGAGGTTCTTAACTACCTGTGGTATGGCAACAGCTGTAATGCTTTCATAAAATTGTGTTATTTTGTGGTGTCCTCTCTGCTTGTGACCCAGGTTTGTGGGTTTGCCTCATTTGTGTGTCTGGAGAGGAGGTTTGAGTTTGGAGCTGATTTAGGGAATTCTTCCTCAGAACTCCTGGAAGAGCTGATAGAAGGAGAAGCAGGGCATGGATGGTTCCCAAAGTCTGTTTGGTGACTCTCACTGCCTTTGCCACTCCCTGTACAAAAGGATGACTTGCACAGGGAATCCTCTTTTATCATATTTGCTGATAAGGTCAAGATACAAGGCTGACTGTAAACAGGAAGGCTTCTTTACTTTGTTTTTGAGTGTTCTTGTTTCTTCAGGCAGTTTGGGTTTTTAGTATACTTTGAGAATACTATCAGAATTTTAAGTATTTGTGGGCCACAACTGGAATTAAATCCACTAGGTTGGTTTTAATGAAGCACTACCTTTGCCCTCTGCTATTTTTGGAAGGTCTTGCAAAACTCCCTCATACAGGGCAGACTATGATGACAAGTAACTAGTTAGTAGCATCTTTCTGTAAATGAAGTGATGAAAAAGCAACAGGATGGCATCCATTTATATTGCAGGCCAGTTAAATCGGTATCACATTCAAAATTACTTCAGAAAAATTGAGTATCATCATTTTGATTTTAAGCCTTTTGGCTCTGAAGTTAAGAAACATTGCTTTTTAACAAACAAATTGAAGAAAACAATCATGAGGAGCAGGGAAAGCTTTTTAAAGGGCTTTCATGAATAAGAGTTATGAGGCAGGGCTGCAAAGCACGAAGCCATTTTAAACCTGAGGAATGTGGGAGTGGGATGTTGCAACCAGCACAGCACTCAGCATTACCACACCAATTAGACTTAATAAGTTTAACTGGAATGTTTCACAACCTGAGTCCAACCCAGCCTCTTTTAAGTCAGCTGAAGTGATTGTCATTGTTTAGAACAAGCGAGGGTACGAGGAGCACTGCAGTACTGATTTCAGGGGGTGTGTGGCTCTTTCAGGGTGTATAGAGCTGGATCTGAGTGCCTACAAATGTCTGGAGAAGCTGTGAGATCTCAGTGATATTTCAGTGATCTGGAACTGGACAGGCACAAAATGCTGAGGGTGCACAGGTGGAGAGTGAGAAGCTTTAGGGCTGGTTTCTGCCTGGACTTCCTGCTTCTGGAAACCAGTTGGGTGGTTTTTGAACAAATCCCTTGTGGGTGATTGCAGCGTGCAGCCCTTGGCTCTTCAAGGAGCTGCCCTGTTTTGGGATTATTCAACAGTTAAATCCTATGAAAAGAAATGGCTGTTTCCTCACCCTTCTAAACTGCATTGTAACGACAACAGGACATGTGCTGTGGACATGCTAACCATGGACTGATTTGAGCAATGCTGGTGCATGCAAAGGAAGCAGCACTGATTATTCTGCTCATTTGCAACATTAGTTATGCACAATGTATATAAATGTTCAAAGCAACTATCATCTACTTTCTGTTATTACCAGCTAGACTACAGTTTAACTTTGTTGAGATTAATGTAACACACCTAGTGATCTGAGCCTGGACATCTGAGCCTGGCCCATGAAGATGCAGCATCTGGGCAAGAAATCCAAGGCCATCCCCATTACTGGTAGTTTCATGGGTTCTGAGAAAACCAGCTCTTGTTTCACTGAAAAACTTACTGCCAGCCTGGAAAACACACATAAAAGGGGTTGTTTTTCATGTACCTGAATGTGTCTTCTTTAAATAAAAATTGTCTGTTTGCTTTGAAATAGAAAATTTACCAGGTGAGGTAAACTAATACTTTTTCCTTATTTAATCTGCAATTTATAACATAAAATGAGGGCATTAAGGAAGATAAAGGCCTTTTTAGCCTTTTAAGTATAGCACTGTTTTTATAATAACTGGAAGTGCATTCACTGTCATGAAATCTTAAATACAGTAGAAACGTCACTTCAGGATTCCTTTCTTTTGCCTTTATAGATTTTCTATGCTTTTCTCCATTTATCCCAAAATTATTTAATATTGAAACTTTTCTCTTATCCTGCAGCAATACTTTACAGACAGCTGAAATTTAATAATCTAATTTATTACATCCTATCCACTGTGTACATGCATTCCTTTTAACTTGCTTGCTGTGCTCTATGTGAGTCTGTATGATACATGAATGAGATATTTACTGGGCATAACTTTTAATGCCATTGAAATGAAGTCATTCAAGTGATAGAAGATAGAATTGTCTTCATCCAAGTACAGAATCCATCAACAGAGAGTGAGTTAGGTATTTGTTTTCAAGTTTACACAATCCTCCTCTCCATTGTGTAAATGCTGATCACAGGGAGCTCTGGGTCTCTGATAAAAGCAATTACAGCCCTCCCTCACCTGCAAGGAGCACTTGCAAGATCGTTATTCACAAAAGCCAAAAAGTCATGGCATGTTTGGTATCTCATTATAAGACAAAGTTATTTCTTTTTAATGATTCATTACCTCTACCCTATTCATAAAGGGAAAGAATAGCAATGAACAACTTCAGGACAGCGAGCAGCAGGGGAGTAGACATCTCAATGACTAAACTGGGAGGGGAAACAAGCCCTGAGTTCTGCTTTTCTGTACCATAAATGTTTATAAGTCTCAAACCGGTGCAATAGATACATTTAGAGGATTGGTAAGGGATGATAACATATCTCAAAAAATGATTACTTTGTAAGAATCAGGGTCTCATTTTATTAGAGGGCTCCCTGGATAGCTCCACAATCAGCCAGGTGGATGTGTAAATACCAGAACCTCTGTCTGCCCCTACTTTCAGCTGATCTGCAGAGACACTCTGGTCCCAAATTATGTGTGATGACCCATTTAGTTCATCAGCTCCAGGAAGGAACATTTTCTGGTTCTCAGGCTGGGGTCTGTGCCCTGGCAATGCTGTCATTATACAAGGGATGAGACCCAAGATGGAGCACCACATGGAGCAGTGTGGGGCACAAACCTTCCCCAGTCCTTAAACCTAAACTAAAAAAAACAGCCTGCATTGCATTGCTGAGCAGTTCATTACTGCCTGAAAATAACATAGCCTCTAAAGAATGCATTAATTATCAGCTTGTCTCATTAGTTAATCCCATTAGACTGATATATGCAGGCTTTTTCTCAGTAGAATTGAAAGTACATTGCTAGGAACATCACTTTTCTGGTTGCAATTCATGTTGTACAGTAGATCAAAAGATGACTTGAGAACACTCTTGCTTTGGTGTAGGGAAAACCTGATCTCCTCATTTCTTGTGTTCAAATAAAAGGGAATCTGGTGATGTTTTGATAAGATAAATGTAGTGTGTAAGATGGTAGCACTGACAGTAGGTTTACTTTTACAACTAATTTGCATTAGTGGTCTTCCTAGGAAGCCTTGCCTTGAACCAGGAATGCAAAATGCCAGCCCCTGCACAAAAATCATGTGAAGATACTTGCAGCTAATCTTAATTAGAGCAAGAACAGCTAAGTGAGCAATTCTCACCTCTGGAGTTTGCATTATCTCAGAGCCTCACCCCTGAGACACGATGGCTCTCCATGGGGTTTGGTCTGTGAGATACTCTGACTGCCCCAGAAGTAACATTTTACCAACACTGGAATTGTCAGACCAATTCACCACCTGCCTAAAGGGAAAAGACTTTAAAATATCTACTTAAAAATAAATCGCAAGTACTTTTTATTATCAGATATTGATCTCAAAACAGTATCTAAGGGCCTGAAGTACTGAAACATTCCATGAGGGTTTAGAAATGATAAAAGAATATAACAGGCATGTATTAACCAGAGAAAGAAACTCTTGTGAATTGAACGTTATGGTTTGGGTCTGGAAATGTGCTTGGAGTTTCCTACGAAGCTAACAAGTATGATTACAGTTGTAAAATCACCTGAACAGTGCAAGCATTTTATTACTCAGGACAGGATCAACAACCCCCTGAACATATTTTATGCAGAAGTAAAAAGCTCAGAAGTTAATAGGATTGTGAACCTGAGGGCAGTTTTGCATGCACCTTTTAGCTCCATTTTAGAGTAATTTCCATCATCCCTACTGCCAGCTGCATCCCAGCAGTACTCAGGGGCTAGAGGTACTCAGAGATGGAAGGGACAATCCTGATCCTGTTGCAGACAAAGCTGAAATGAGCAGGAGGGCTGGAGGAGGCAGAGCCTGACAGTGATGAAGCAAGCAAAGTCTGAGACAGCTGACAGGAGTCACTGCTGCCTCCCCATAGCTGTCAGGAGTCAATGGGATTCTCTAGGAAAACCATGCTGCAGCATCCCTTAGAAGGATTTAAAGGAAGCAGAGGTGACAACGGCTCTGATATTTTTATCCTTTCATATTTACTGCTTCATGACATTCCTTCTGTGAAATTTATTCTAGTTTATACCTGTGTTCTCTTATATGAAATGTTAGAGCTGGTTGAATTTTCAAGTAGATGAGCTGCATCTTCCTGCTCTCCATGGGTGAATAAAAACATAATGACTTATTTCCTTGCAGAAATCACAGTGAGAATCCACTTTTCTGGTAGTGAATCAGATACTGCTTGAAAACATCTTGGTGCTATTCAGTGGAGTTCACATTCTACTGAAGCACCATAAATGAATGAAAATCTGGGAGTTTTGGCAAGTGGATGGCAGTATTTGCATACAATCATATATTCACGTCAACTCCATGTTGTTATTGGAGTTTAGGATATAACATTTGAGATATTAAAGTGTATCCACACAGTTGGAATATTACACTTTCTTCTGTCAGGTGCAGGGTTACAATTTATTTTACTTGAATCCTTGAAGGATGTAAAAAGTTCTATTTATGTGCATTCAATTCAACAGGAGTCAAACCAGACACAGAATAATAAGATATTTGAATATGTCTGATTTCCTATATAGTATTTGCTTGAATATCTTCTGAGAAGCACAAGCATGAGCCATTTGGTTTTAATAATTGCATTGAAGATAAAGTTGGAGACAACGGTGTTAAAAGGATTCAACAGAAATTTAAATTTATTACTTTTTAAAAGTGGCCTAGTGCTTGAGGTAGTTTCTCTGGAGGCTTGAGAAGGATTGTACTCACTACACTATTATTATTATTATTAATTATTATATCTTCACTTGTGTTATTTTGTTTTATTAAATAAAAGGGATTTACACTGTTTAAATGAGTGTTTTCACAGGTCTTGGCATAGTTAGAGCCAGAGTCACATTTCTGAGAGTTAGAGAGAAGGATAACAGCTGAAACTCATAAATATCCTCCAGTGAAAGTCAAGTGGTTTGGTATTTTATTGATGCTTTTTTATTTTTCAACGGCTGGTTACCTCAGGGAAGTGAATTAACATCACTCTTTATTTAGTTTCACAACTTTGTTGTGCACTTTGCACCGCCCCAGTCCCTGCCGAGCCAATAACGCAGCCTTGGTTTGTTTGTTCACTTTTCCTGTGCTGGACATCCTCCTCCCCAGCCACTCCTAGTCCTACACCTTGAGCCCAGTGTGCTCTCACCTCCTCTCCCCTTCCTACACATCAGCTGCACAGCATTCCTGGGCTCTGCTTCCCGTGTGAGTATCCCAGCAATGCCTCAGCTCTGCTCTGCTCAGAGCAGTTCCAGCCTCCCTGCAGGTGCATCCTTTATCCTGCCTTCATCAGCACCTTCTTCCTGCTGGGGCCGAAATGGGATTTTTAACTCCTCTGTGATGTTTTGTAATCTGTCTGTGCCATGAGGCACCTGTTCACTTCCAGGTGACATAAATAACTATGAATGCTTGCAGGGAGCTCTAGGGGAGTATTTTAGCTGCCCTAAGGCACATGGGGTGACATCCAGGGACCTGCTGGAAAGCCTCTGAGCCTCCAAGGGAAATTTTCCCTTCCTGCGAGGGGGTGCTGGAACTGACCCACCATCAGAGAGGTAAATTCGAGCCATTTTGGTGATCATACAGATGTTTAAAATCTAGTGTACTCTTCTGAACTTGGTGATGCTCTCTGGCAGACAAGTTGGGAAACTCTGCTAATATGAATACCTGAAAGATGGTGCTGAGGATGTAGGTAGGTAAGGCAAACAAACAGGGGGGAAATCCCTAAATAAGTGATCAAAATAAGAAAGCTCAGAATGAAAAAATCTTCCTGAATGAGTGAAAAAGGGATTAAGGGTTTGAAAAAAAGAACAGAACCCATATTTGTTTTGGTCTTCTTTTTGTATACTTAATTTGCATTAAGGAAGCAGTAAGATACATCATGTGCATTTGGTTATAGATGTACAGGCATGAATACAAAATAAGATTAAGTGGTATTTCCTTTTTGGAAATTAATTTCTGAATAATCTCTCTACTTCTTGGTATTTACTACCACATTCATCTTAGTAGCTTCTCCTACATAAAGTGTATGGGGTTAAAGAAGAAGCAGATTTTTTAATGAGCATCACAACTATTACTGTTGATCATCAACCACTTTCTCATGAGGAGTAAGTTCACACTACCACCTAGTGCAATTCTTGTCTCAATGCAACAGCATTATTCTGTCTGATGTCTTCCTTATTTATGAACTCTGAATAATTAATCTATCTGATGTACTTATTGACTGTTGTATTAACTCTACATTAATGAAAGAAACAGAACATGATGGGTTTTCTACCTATAAGTCCTCTGTAAATAGTACCTTGACTTCCATGCTCTATCTGCCTATTTTCTCCCATCTATATAGCAATTTCAGGATAGCAATCATTCTGTAGCACAACAGAGCACGCCTACACTTCTGTTGAATTATGCAGCTGGAGGTTTATATGAATGAACAGAGGTTGCTTTGTATGAACACCCTGCTAATGTTTAAAGTGTGATTTGGAAAAGGAGGGTAGATTGTCTTGATCTCAAGTGCTGCGGTATGTAAAACCACAGCAGATCTCTAAGTTCATAAGAGTTAGCATTCTGATTTTGCCAAAGAATAGTATGGATTAAACAGCTGATGTTGCTAACTCCTACCGTGTAGCTATTACTTTGGTGCTATTCTACTTCTTTCATGAAAAAATCCTGTGGTTTTTTTTTTTAAAGGCATGTCCTGCAGACATCCTTAAATGATATAGGGATTATTTAAATAAAATTCTTAAAGGCAGAATGTAATGCTGGTCCTTGATGTGGCTATGTAATAACACATAAAATAATATTAATATAAAAAGAACACACAAACCCATTGTCCATTTACAAGGGACTTTGGTGTTTGAGGGTTTTTTATACTGGAATCTTCATTTTGTTTCTATGAATTATTTATTTCAGAGTCACAAGTGTATATTACCATTTTTAAAAAATAATTTACCCAAGTTGAAGCTTTCTATTTTTATGTTTAATTCCCCAACCTTACTTTAGTGCTCTCTCAATAGGAAAAATATATATAGAGCTAACTTAGTGTGCAGCAGAACTTTCTGTAATACACTGTCTCTAATACTAGCTGTATTTGTCCTTGCTCAAAAATAAAGAATATATACTTATTTCATAGAAATAAAGCAAATATGTTCACAGTAGCACTGGTTATGGACTAGCTGAACTCTGAGAGAACTACATACACTTTAGTTCAATAAGCAATTATTTTTTTCCAGACCTCCTCTTTTTGGTATCCCTTTTATTTGAAAGTCAGTTCTATAGAAACCAGGAGGACCAATCTCCCTATAAGCCTACAAATGGCTGATATATGTCACTAATTTGGAATTCCAGTGGGATTTGGGCAAAAGGATCTTGCCCACATGTAAAGCTAAATGTTCAAAGCTTAAGCAACAGCTGAAAGGGACAAATTGGTGGTTGATAAATAATTCCTTGGGCTTTAGCAGGACTGCAAGGTGTTCAAATATGAGCAGAATGCAAATCAGTTTATTTAGTAATTACAAGCAGTGGTATTGCAAGTGTATAACCAGAAGCTACCCTATTTCTGACCGAGTAAATTCTTCTAAGAGAAACATCAGCCGTGGCGTCACAGTTTGCCCACCACACCAGCAGTGGCTCTTTCTGTAATGTGGTGTCCCTGGTTTTGCTTTCTCCGTCACGTTTCCATGACAGACAGGAGTGCCTGTGGATTAACCTTGGGAGCTTTAGAGGAGTGAAAGGCCGTGATTTATGGCCATAGAGCTCCAGGTGAATTTTCTTTAAGACTTTGGGCTGTGCTCCCAAATACACATTTCAAGTGGACTCCTCAGAGAGATTAGTATTACAGCTATTTAGAGGGATGCAGAAAGGGCAAAGAGCTTCAATATATTGTTTCTGTCTTGTGTTTGGAATAAAATGTGCTAATGCATAAATTCCACTGAATTCATTAATATCTAAGGAGGAAGTTAGGCATCTGTTTGGGATGAATTTTTTTTTTTTAAGTGATCAAGTCTGGATTATTCACAACTGAAAGTCCATAAAGAAAACACATTTCGCTGAGGCACTTCACATCCACCAGAATCTTTTGAGATAATTTGGAATGCTGAGGAAATTGCAGAAGAATTAAAGCTGTGAATAACTTAGGGGCATTTAAAAAGGACTTGTAGCTAACCTGGTATGATCCAGCTAAAATAGTGGAGAAGGACAGAGGATTTCAATGATAAAATTTTAAATTATAGGAATACAATGAATAGGTTTGACTGAAGTCTTTGAGAGATTGCAGATGTAATCATACTGTGCAGATATCATAAGCTTTTACTGCTAGAGGACATTCAGCAAGCACGATGTGCTACTGTTCATTTAAAATAGCTGCCACTGGAGCACCTACAGTCTGCAACTGATGGGTTAGAAAAATAATGCCAGTGAGAAATAATCCTCCAGTGAGGCTGTTTAAAACTCTGTCTTCCAAAGATGAGTGCTCAAAGGAAAGCGATGCTAGTTTTATATGTAACCTGATTTGAATACAAAATCACCATTGATCAAATATGCAGATGACACAGAGGTTGACAGCATGAGAGATATTGATGCTGAAGTTGCACAAAGTAACATGGAAAGTCTGGTAAACAGAATGAACCCATGCAATTAGCTCTGCTTTAATATATTCACATACTGAGTTGCATGTCTGAAAAAAAAAATCAAATTTATACCTATGGAGGGGAGGATGGTATCCTTGAAAACAGCAACTTTGAAAAGTGCTTATAAATCATCTTGAACAACTGAGTCAACACACACTTCTAATATGATGTGTGAGGGAAACAGGATTAATATGATTTTGTAAATCTATTCAGGAAGGCAGTGTGTAGGAGTAGGAAGGCAATTTTTTTTGTTTATATAAGCACTGATGAAGCCAGTACTGGAATAATGCTTACAAGTCAGGTGTCAAGTGTTTCTGACAGTGGAAAAAATGGAGAAGGTGTAAAAAGAAAGCCACAGAGATTATCTGAATGCTGAGGAAAAAAAGCCTTACTGTGAAGGACAGAATGAATGCAATTTGTTAAGCTTATCAAAAAAGACTCTGGAAGGTAAGTCTTGATTGTAGCACAGAAGTACCAACATATGCAAAATATACTAAAAGGCTTTTTTCATCTCAAAGAAGAAAATACAAGGAAAAACAAGGGCTAGAATCTACAGCCAACACATTCAAACTCTCAGTTAGACAAAGAACAGGTCAATTAGTCAGCAGAACAGGTCTGATACATCCCCACTCCAGGAATCTCCCAGCTGAAGCTGTTTCTTTCCCAAGGATGGAGGGTTGCCTCACTAGATTTTTGGTCTTGGACTCAGAGCATGATGCCTCCCTGTACACAATACAGCTCAGTATATCCTGCATGATGTTTATTTGCCTTTGAAACAGTAAACACAAATATTTTAATGGTAATGTGTCCAACATCATTATGTATACAACTGAAGAAAAATGAAGAATATAGCAGTAGCAAAAAGTGTTTTCTGATTATTATTGTCATACAAGAGGGAACTTTTTTTATTAACATGATAAACCCACTAGATGGCACTGAAACATCCCTTTACAATTCCTCTCACTTTGACCAATAGACTGATTATCCAAATATTTTAATCAAGGCTAAAAGGAGTTTATGACCCACAGTATGAAGAATCCAAGACACATAAAATTCTGATATTAGACAGGATGAGTTTTCTGTCTTTCTTTCTGTTCATTGTACACGATATACTGTTCACTGTTATTATCTGCATTATTTTCATGCACTTAAATGTTTGGAGACTTTGTTTAAGGGAACTTAATCAGTACCAAATCATAGTAAATGTGCCTTAGAATATGAATTCCTGGCTAGGCATCGTTTTCTTCCTGCTAGAGTAAATTTAGTTGAATAAATGACAGAAATTCTCTATCTGAAAGTGAAATTGAGGATATGGGCTCTTCTCTCACTAGGACACAGCATCAAAACTGCCTGGAATTTTATTAATACACAATAACAGGAATTGCCGTTCCAGTAAAACCCAAGAAATGTGTTGTGTATTTATAAAGACTCTTTTCTGGGATTTTGTCTATATAATAAATTATTTACAGGTAAAATTGATCACTTTAAAGCTCTTTCTTCCAAACTAATAGATGTTTCCTTTAAATACTTAAGCATTAAGTGGGAAGAAAGAAATCAGCTTCCATTTCACATTTTCCCAGAAATTTTAAGATCCTTAGCTATTCAGGTTGACCAACATATGAAAATGATCACAGGAGTGGTGAAACTGATCAAATAGGGGAATTAATGTATAGATGTGGTTGAAGAAATTTAGAGGGTATATAGCATAGTGTAACACATCTGATGTTTTAAAATTCAGAGTGATAGAGTATTATGCTCTTTGAGAAAACTTTAGTAAAAAACTAAATTAAATACAAACCTTCTGCTGATGACAATCTCATGCTGAAAACACATTCAAACCCTACACATATCAGCAGGGTGACTCGAGGTGACTGTGAATGTCTGGATGTGCCTTGAGTTTGGCCCTTCAGAGAATCAGAGCTGGCATGTCCCCTCCTTGCAACTCAAAGTCCATAAGTGTTTTTGACAGTTTGGGCTTTAGGAGCTTTACTAGTGAGCCAGGTGAAAACTGCCCTTCTGCAGAAGAAGGTATTAGTAAATATAATTGTTTTTCAGCTCAGAATACAGATGCTTTGCTGCACAAAGGGCTGCTAACAGTAGCCTGCTCTAGAATATTAAAAAAATGCATGTAGAAACTTGATAAACTCAGCCCCAAAAATTCACCAACTGAACAAGCAAATAAGGGGCTAACAAATCTTAAGCAGAAAAGTAAGAATGATGAGTGTTTGGAAGGCCACTACATATCACTACAATATGTAAGCACTACACATCAGCTGCAGTCAATAAAAGAAGCAGAGGTACTACTTGCCTAAATATTTTATTGACAAGCAAGACATAGGTCATTAGACATTGAATCTGATCTTTTACTCACTTACCACACTGGAGTGTCACATTTACCTTCAGAGCAGAGAACTGGAACTATTTTGCTAGTCCTCTTTAGCCAGCATCTGTTTATTGCATTGTCATCCTTGAAAATGGGTGGCTAGCATGGCTGCTAAACCTTTCATCTTTTTCATGGAAATCACCTGGAGTTTTTTTGTAAGGCCCCTATCTCTTGCTTCAGCTCAGCCAGTGGTGAAATCCTCTCTTGTGTTACAAACCACTATCAAACTGAAGATGACTTGTGCTAAGCCAGTTGACTCACTCTGCGCCTGAGGTGAGTTGGGAGAAGGTTAAATGTGGACCAGCATGACAGCCTAGAAAGATACCCATAGCTTTACCCAAATTCACTTGGGCTGGATGCTGTGATATCAGAGCAGAAAGCACCTGAACAGGTCCACACAGATCTTGGTGTCTAATTTTTTTAGATTAGTCAAGTGCCAAACTGTCAAGCTCAATGCAGACAACCAGCCTTGTAGCTGCAGCCTGTCAGCTCCCTCTGTGACTGAGGACCCCATAAGTTGGGTCAGCTGAACAAGGACATGGGACATCACTTGATGTATTTGCCTCAAGTCATACATAGGAAATTTTTCTCACTAGCTCAGTCTGTCATTTAGTTACGATTACTTTTTTTTTTTTTAATGAGCTCTTTTTTCTTGCTTTCTTCATTTTATGGCATTAATTTGGCACTATCAGCAGCTCAATCGTACTGATGTCAACCAATTAGAGAAAATTTGTGTGGGTACTGTTGCATTAGCTAATTGTAATTTCATTCTGTGGTCAGGTATTGTAGTGATTTTCTTGTTAGTCTTTGAAATAGCTGCTCATGATAATGAATACAATAACATGAAAATGTGGTGGTGTAAATAATTTTTATAAGATAGAAGATAATTGCATTTAATTCCTTTTATTTGTATGGGGTTTTTTCCGTCATTGTAGCTGTTCCTTGCTTCAAGAATAGCTACAACTCTGGATAAGTACCATTAGGTCATGGGGGCACTTTTTAGGCAGTTAAGCCATATGGTTTGTGTTTCCTGTCCTGGCTTGTTGGGAATGCAGGTTCTTGGGGCTTCTGGTCCTCAGCGTGGCCTCTGACCATGACTTCATCATTATGTATCCCAGTTTCTTTGGCTCCTCACCTCCACTTGTCCTTGCTACATTACCAAACTCATAAGGCTATGATCTTGTAGACTGAGGGCTCTTTAGGGTCTCTGTACTCATTCCTTACTTACCATGGATGGAAAACTCTTCTGGAAAGTCCAATTATTTTTTTCCAAGCCATCTCAGCTCCATGGCCTGTCCTGCTTACTTTCCTGTTCTGTTTCTTCAAATGGATCCTGGATTTTGCTTTGCAGTAACCTGTTTGCATTGGGCTGGGAAGGGCCTTTTGCAAAGCATGGCTGGGAGCTGGGATCTGAGGCTAAAAAACTCAGGCCACCCAGCTGTGTCTCAGGTCTGTGGTCACAGCAGCAGAGAGGCTCTGTGGTGCCACTGGAAGACTGAGGTGAAACTGCACTTAAGTCTTCTGTGGAGGAGGAAGGACCTGATGCTTGTCAGAGCTCTTAATAGGTAAATGCAGTAATCTAAAGTATTTCTCTGTCTCTCTTCACAAATGAGAGACTTTATCTATTAATCCCAAGACCCAACTGTTCCCAGGTCCAATATAGAAACACAGGTATTTTTCCCAATGCCTTTTTTATCTCTCTAGAATAATAACATTTTGCTTGGACTATCTTCGTCTTTCTCACTAACATTTTCAAGTATTTCTATGTCTGTAATTCATCTATTTTTTGTCATAAAAAGGGACAACTCCATCCATATAATATACAACTTGCACTTAAAAAGATACTATGTCATCTCTAAAACAATTAAGACATTCATAATGTCTGTGTATTTTCATGGCAACCTGCCAGTGCTCTTATCTTTTTAATTTATTAAACATAACAAAAGACTGTGTTCATTTGCACTCATTATTTAAAAGGTTACCCACCCCCAGTTTGAGAATTTTAAAGAAAATCCACAAAACACAAATTTTTGCTTAGTATTTAGCCTGAATCTTCCAAAACAGAAGTACTATATTTAGCCAAAATTGCATTACTCCTAAGACAGTGGTGACAAATGTATTTTTATACTTGGAGAAATCAGTATGTCGTACATTCACCCTGCAACAACTGGGTTAGTCTGGCATACTTTTTTCCAGAGCTGTTGAGGGATTTGTTTAGCCCAATAGGATTTGTATTGATTTCTGTTTCGCTTTTTTTGGTGATCTTTATTCTTGGGGTTTTTTTCTTCTATTGATTCTGAAAGCTTTAGCTATTTGGGTTATTACAAATGTTGCTATATTTATGCTGCAATTCTACTACAATAACCAAGAAGTCAGACTTTTGCGGGCTTTCATGCACACACATCTAACATAAAAAGACTCACACACACAAAACTGAACTTGCAACTGGTTTGCTGGGATCTGAAGTCTCTGAAAAGAGCTTACCAATTTTTTTTTTGCCACATCATTTTTCTGGTGATTTAGGGACAATAATTTATAGTATTAATTGGTAGTTATTGGATGCTCTTGCTCATTGCACTTACTTCTAAAGTATACTTGAAATTTTGGTGTAAGCCACTGAGCTCTGGTTTATGTTCTGAGTATTTCATCTATATGAACCAAAGAGCTGTATTAATATGAGACCATTGCAAAAGGATTCCTGTAAATAAAAGCAACTATAAGTAGACAAACACCGAGTTTAAAAAGTTTTTCCTGGTTGATTACCAAATACACTTAACATAAGCAAGTTCCCTTAAATGAATAAAATTATCAAGATAAACTCAGCCACTCTAGGAAATCCCAAATTTGTATGTTTCATCAATTAAACTCAGAAATAGCACTGCTTTAGCTGCCTGTAGATGTTTTGATATGTAACTGTATTATTTTGCAGTACACCCTGGATTTGATCAAAACCCACAAGCAGTAGTTGCTTAACTTTAAAAGTCAGATGGTCCAACAGAAGTCAGAGGGACTAAGTTGTTTAAAATCAAGCAATCCTAAGAGGATCTCTCTTAGACAAGAGACAAAAAAATGTCTTATAAGGATGTCAGCTCCAACAGCACTGGTTATTAAGAATGATAATTCCAACCACTCGGAATTATGATAGCTAACCCAGGGGATCAGAAGACTCTTTGATACCAGTGCTGCAGATCAAACCTTGCCAGACTTCAAACTGCAGCTGCATCCCAAGAGGAAAAACTTTCTCCATCTAAGTCAGAATTTGGTCAGCTTCCAAAAGTGATTTATTCCTCCCTTCTTAATAAAATATCCTTTGCAGTTTTATGTGTGACAGACACTCACTGTAGCTTGGAGGGCTCTGGGCGTAGAAAAATTAGTGAAGAGCAATTATCCAACCCACCCCAGCCCTTCCCAGGCGGGAAGCATTGAAAAATATTTGGACTCACAGTGGGATGTGATGAGACAATGGCCACAGAGTGGACTGAGCAGAGTGAATGCTTTTCCATATTTTTACTGTAAGCACCTGAATGATAAAGTCAGTTCCCACTGTGGGGTTGGGAAGTGCTGTTACAGTTATTCATCCTACATGCTTGAGTGAACAGGGATTCTGATTCAACTGAAATTCTTCACCAATTCTCTAGAAATGTGGGCTTTTCATTTAGCATAAGGTTTTATCTTTGCTCTTACATGCTGAAGTTAAGACCCGGTATTTTGTGGGTTGAGGGAGAAGAGATTTCTCGTGTTATCAGAAGGCTAAGTAATAGCCTTGCCACCCCTGGAGGCACCTATAGCTCAATAGATTTGGAAACTTTTCTGGACTGGCAAACAGTATTGCTGGAGCTGAGCTATTTCAGGGAATTCATTACGGAATTGCATTGTTGAGGAATAAACGAAATAGTCACAGCTCCTGTTAAGAGTTATTGACAGTAATAGCAGTCTTCCTCTCAAATGAGACCACGTCACTACCTCCAGAAATAGGAGACCATTCATTTGAAAAAATGGTTTATAAAGAAAAGAGCTAGTACTGTAGGAACTGAGCTTTATGTGTAATTTCCCATGTGCTTTGATTCATGGGCCACGAAGAGGAACCTATAGAGGGACAGATGTTCAACTTGAAGATAAAAACACAAACCTCCTCTCACTTCTGAATGAATAAAACTTTATTTTAATGAGAAGTGAAGGCAGAGACAAACTGTGAATTAATCAAAAAACAAACAGAAGCAAATCTGATAGAACCTGAGTAAAATGGTTTAAAAATACTCAGACTTGCTTCTATGACACTCCATATTATATGCCACATATTAGTCACTTCCCTGAAGACTTCTTTTGTGATAAATTCTGGAAAAGAGAAAGAATGGAATTATAGAAAATTAAATCTTATGAGTTTGGTATGATTTTTAGAGAAATTTTTAAACATTGAGATGTTTTATTTTACTTTCTGAAGAAAAAAAGAGAGGAAGTGCAAGTAATTACATTGCTTCAACAGAAACTTGAAAGTGATTATAAAAGTGAGTAATGCAAATTTCTCAGGACTGTCATTCTGCTTGATGGTAGTGGCAGCTGTGTCTTCATACAGCTCAATCAGGGCCTCTGAAATGAACCTTTAAAACCTTTTGTTTCCCAAATAGGACTTCAAAATATTTTTTCTCTTTGTGTTGGCACACAGACTGACAATCAAGAAATATGAAGTTAGGATTGACATTTAGAGAAAAACACATTTTAATAAGTTGTTGTAAGGAATTTGTGAGTGGACAAAATAAAATGCTAGATGAAAGGATGCTATTATCATCCTATTTCTCCATACTCCCATCTCCCATTTAACTGGCAGCTGGAGGTAAAGGTTAATTTAGCTCCTAAATGCATAATCTTTTGCAGCTTTCAATAAACTGATGATTTATATTAGTCCCACCAGTATGACTTTCTTGTGCTAAAAATAGATCTTTAAATTCTTCCTTGTACTTTTCTTTTCTCTAGCAATTATATTCTTGGAGGTTTGGAAATAAGCTAAAACAAATGTATATTGGAGCATGTCTGTAAAAAGAGGATGTTTAGGGGTGTACATAGTATAAAAAATTGCCTATGTAAAACATTTACTAATCATCCTAAAGGACATCGTTAAAGCTAAAATTATGAAACACTTAAAATATACGATGAAAATAGCATACCATTTGCAGAATTTCAATTTCTGCTTGAAGAGTCTCACAGACACTTTCCCAACTATCATCTTTGCATTTTTTCAGCTCACTCTTAAGTCTGTCCAAAACCAAATAAATTTTCAGGTCAGAGAACTGTTGCTGGGTTACTATTTTTTCAGCTTTGGTCCCAACTGTCAATTCAACTTGAGTGAGAAAAGCCTCATTGATCTTTTTTCCTGGTCAGGATTTAGTTTTCCTAGTTAGACTAATTTCTGGACTGTGTTGCTTCCATAAACTGTGAAAGATATATGGCCTCATAAGTCATCCTTTTCCTTATTTAAACATGTGAATTTGAATGTTGATGCTTAGAAAGTACCATATGTTACTTTTCTTATTTTTCCTGGGTATTCTCTTGTAGCCCCTGCTGGAGACAGAATGTTGGATTAGATGGGTGCTCTGCCTGCCCCTGGGCCAGCATTGCTCCTTACCCTTCCGCAAGCTCCTGTTGTTTTCCTGCTCTTTTCCTCCTCTCTCCCTCCTCTCTCCCCACTGCTCCCACTATTCTTCAGCACTTACTGCTTCCCAATAGTCTCAGCCAGGAGTTCCCCAAGTGTTCTACAATAAGGATTCCTTTTAATACAGCTATTTCTCCACTCAAAAGATCGTTTAGTCCTGCTGAAAGGAGATACCTAAACTTTGCACATCAGTGACTGTAGTGGCTTAAATTAATACTTTGTAGGCCAAGGGAAATCTATGCCAGAGCTTTCGGTAGTCTGATAAATACAAGGTGATGAGATTGTTCTGAGTATTTCCATGGCTTTCATAAGAAAAGCATAATAACAAAGTATTTCACCCTTAATACAGTTTCAGGAAACAATCTGAATATTCTGGAACATACAAACTGAAAAAAAGGAAGGAAAGTATATATTCTGCTTGTCCAATGCATCAAAACAGGACCTTATTTCTTCTGAAGCTGAAACAGAAGGTAGCAACTATTTTTGCTTTTATATACTATAGTAGACAATGAATTATTTTACCTTATTATAGAGACGATGCACCTCTTTAGCTATCCTACTGCAAATAGACAGTAGACAATAAATTGTTTCACCTTATGATAGAGATGATCGACCTCTTTAGCTGTCCTACTGAAAATAGAGTTGCTTTTCTACACAGATAATGGCTTTATTAAAAGTAAAAGGTATATTTTTTAATAGAGGAATAGCTTGGTCAATGTGCAGCTTTATAATAACAGTATAAGACTGGACTGGAAGTTAATTTTGCTGTTCCTGTGGAAAATGCAAATCTTACCATCAATATGGAAAAAGCATGAGCTCTGTGTGCTTGCATTAGAAAGGAGTAAATGCCCCTTCTTTCAGAAATATTTCTCATAACACCTACAAGTATCAAGTAACAGGAATTTAACAGGAATTTTGAACTATGCTTTAAGACATGAAATTTTAACTACACTTTTGTACACTGTTAGTCTTCAGTCCATTTCATTGAGAGAAGTTCATTTCAAGGTCTAAGATCAGCTTGTGATCTTGATTAAATCTGCCTAACTTCATTGCCTCGTCTCCCTGTTTTTCTCTCTGTGTTCTCTGTTAGTGTGATATTAGAACCCTAATTTGCTTGAGACAAAAAAAGCCCTTCTTTGCCTAATTTACTTTAGAAAAAGACAGTCTGTTGATCTCAGAGAAAATGCTCTCTCATTGTCTTTCCCATTGTAAAACTGCTGCACAGCCTGTTTGCTACTTGTTAGCTAAGAATGATAGCAGTCCATGCTAGGTCTACATTAGGGATGGAACAACCAGAAGATAAGCAGTAGGAGTTGCTTATCTGTCTTGGGATTGTGAATTAATTACTATTGATGATGTGCTTTGAAACTAACATTTTGTGTATGGATTTTAAAATTTTGTTTCAAATATTTTATCAAACTTTTAAACGTAGTGACAGCACAATTCCTTACATGGCATCAGGTAGTGGTGATAAAAGACATTCATTCAAATGTGGCGTTTAATTCTTACATTAATCAATTGATTCTGCTTTCAGGTCTTCCTTCTTTCTTATTTAGACGCTAGATAATTACAGTATGTGCCAGGAATATTATACTCACAAAATAAGAGCTGTCTGTTAGGTTACAGTCTACAAAATTAATGCATTGGAGACGCCTGAGTTACTGAATAAATGATGAAGTTTTACCAGAAGGAATGTGAGACAATGGAACTACTAAAAAAAAAAAAAAAGTTTAACCTGAAAGCAGATTTCGTTTTTTCATTTTACATTTAAGATAAGCAGGATATTCATATTCATCTTTCCACTATCAGATTGAATGTGCAAACCAATTATTCATGAAACTATACTGTCTAGATGGAAGGCAGGTTTTCTGTCACCTTTGAAAATGGAAAAAGATGTAACTTTTGCTAGAACAAGGATTAATTTGACAATTACACCCTCTTTATGACTATGAAAAAAGGTAGATCTCTTAGGAAAAATAACCTGAAAAATCACATTAGCATTTGGCTCCCATGTGCTTTGCTTTTGCTTTATTTTTAGCATTTTGTTCTCTTTGGTGACAATAAAATCTATCTTTAAAATAAGTCATGGCTCCAGACTAACAGTGTCTTGGCAAGCTACAGCATCACAAGCTCTAATGAACAGCTGGAGCTGAAATGCCATGTTTGCAATAGCTAAACCTAGCCTTAAATCAAGTAGGTGGGACAACAACATCAGCATTTTTTGGATGCTGTCTTGTCTTAGACTGAGCTCTGCCATCAATGGCCCATTTGCCATTAGCCTTGAATGCTAGAAGTGACAGAGATGAAGAAGGAGGAGATCACTGAAGATGATCGATTTCGCAGCTTTGAAATGAGCCCAGCTATTAAATGTCATTGGCATTTGTGGTTGATACACATTCTTGAATTTCAGCTCTATATGCACATGGCAAAGAGGAAAAATAATTTGAAATCAATACATGCTGGTATTATAAATTGAACTATGAAGAAAATAATGTTATTGTCAAACAGGTCTCTCTGATAATCATCCATAGATTCAAATTACTGGATCAAGACTTCAGTACCCAAAAGTTGTGTTCCAAGAATAATTTTATGTAAAGAGGTTTCAAAGGAGGAATAATTTCTGCAGAAGACAGGGTTAATATGTGGGTTTAGAGTATTTCTTTTTTTATTGTTTGTAGTGGGGTGAAAGACCCTACTAGTTGTTGTTGGAGATGCAGAAGGAGCAGACTGGCTATTAATTATGATTTACTGACACAAGTAAAACTTTTTTCCCCAAATTCTTTTTTTCTTTGCATTGTTTATGACCAGCATTTTATTTTTTAATCAAAATTTTTAATTTGAGGGAAAGCATTATGGTGTATTTTAAAATAGAATTGCTTGACACTAAAATACAGGGAATAGAATTCATGGTACAAAATGAAATTCCTTAAGAACTTATATATAACTTGAGAGTACATATTTTGATTTTCTTGGATTTCATCCCAAACATCAGGAGATACATTTATCAAGGCTTTGAGACTTTATTGGGATTGAAGAAAAGTATTGAAGACTTTTGTTTGCTGTCTCTAGCTCAAGTAGAAATAAGACATTGAGGAAATTCTCTCTCAGTTCAGTACTGGGAATAAATTAATGTTTATGTTTCTATAGAGAGAGCAAGATTTTGCTGGGTATTTACACTTTGCTGACACTACTAAACAGAAATGGCTATTGATACAGCTGAAGAAGTCAATAAATTTCAGACTATTGATTGAGGAAGAGGGAAAACAAGTTCTAAACAGAATTCAGTATCCCAAAATATAAAGCCAAGTACTTGAGTTACACAATTAAATAGGAAAGTCTGTGCTTGATGGAGCAGAAGGATAATAAAAATTAAGCAAGTGATCTAATAGTAATAATAAATTCTAGCAAGAAGATGAAACATGAACACAAAAAAGGTACTAGACTACATGACAATGGAAATTAAATGTAAATTAAATGAAATAGAGCCAGCTTAGGTAAAATAGGAAAGTTTCTGATTTTGCTGTCCTGAATAAAATGTTAAATGTAAAATACATAGTTATTATTGATTAAAGCTTGCATTTTGTGAATGCTGTCAGGCAACTATTTATAAGAGTAGTTAGAGATCTTGAAAAGTGTGGTGGTGTTTTCCAAATACATAAAGCATCACAAGACATCTTTAAGGAATATATGATACCAGATGAATAAACATGGAAAGGTTAAGGCACACGGAATTAAAGTGCACATTTAGGATGAGATTTGCTTTTGTGCAGACAGCAAACCAAAGTTGTACAGACTATTTTCCATAGGACCTGAAAAATGAGCTACACAGGAAAGAAAAAATATACAAGCATGTATGTGAGATGTGAAATGAAACATTTTTCTAGGGGTCAATAAGCTGCCCATTGAAAGGCAGGGGAAGTGAATAGGGGTCATTGGTTCTTCTAGTTCAATTATCTTGATTTTTCCATTGGACAGAGAAAATTAGATCTTAATCTGGATGTATTAATGTGGTTACCCTGTTGCTGAAATTAGTATCTCTGCAAGGTACTGCTTTCTTCATGTGTATAATATTCTCAGAGCTAAAAAGGATTTAGAATTGCCCTTGTTTCATTCTGCTTTATGGGCTCTCCATGCTCTGCTCATCTTCCAGGTTGAATGCATCTTTTTTGACAAGTAGGTGAGAGATTTGTACAAAGTATTCTTACACCCTCCTGTTTTTTGTTGGAAATAACTCTTGCTTTTATCTTCTCCACAGCTATATTTTCTTTTGATGTTTATAGCTGCATTTTGCTCACACAGTATGCTCAAACCTCTCTGCTTCCACGTGCCTGCTACTGAAGTCCTTAATTGTGTACTAGTAGATAAACTTGCGCTGTATATAATTATATTCCTCTTCTTTTTTAGTGACTCTTCTACAAGATGTAGAGTTTTTTAATTAAGACCCTGTTGTCTTAAAACACTTTCTAGTCCAAAGTAATTACTTAAAACATTAAGCAGGACCAACAGTGACTGTTGTTACCTTCAAGTCCCAGAATTTTTAATTGCAGACCTATGACTGCTGTTACTATTAGTCATTTCCTTACGTATTTATTTTATTATGACTTCCTTAGGTTAGCTAGCAGTTTTCCATGTAGGATAACATCAAATACCTTATTAAAGTCTTGATGGATGGCATTTGAATTTTCTTTGTCTAACCTATCTGTTGTCTTACCAAAGAAAGACATCATTAGTCAGATTTGATCTCCTTTTTGGAAATCCATACTGCAATTCATAATGGGAAGCTATTTTAACATAATTCAAACTATAATAGTTCCACTAGGCACTGCTATTAAGAAGAAAAGCTCAAAAAATCAATGAGGAGATTGCCATTGAAAAACTAATTTTGAACCACATATATTACTCCAGAGACTGATGTTTTCTGATTATAAAATTTAACATCAAATTAAATTGCAAAAAAATATTTTAACCCACTAGAAGCATGCAGGGGCTTAGGCAGTCTGCTGTTTGCATGAACAATTTGTTCAGTTCTAAGGAATATGTTTCCCATATGATTTGTATGAAAGAAAGAATTACTTTTTCCTTCTTAATGTGGGCAATGGAGTATCTTTTTCTGGATTATGAAGTATAAGAAGGAAGACTATATTTTTAGGATTTAGACAAGTATACAAAGCTGTGAACTATTTACAAAGTAAGCAGATTTCATGCATTTCCTTTCTGCTACTTCTTTTCTGAAGTAGAAGAGAAATTCAGTTTTCAAAGAAGTGTTTTATCCTTATTCTACCTTTTAAATAGGTTGAAAAATATCTATTTTAGGTAGAAATGGTCTGGTTTTAGTCTAAATGAACTTCAATTAAAATTATTTCTCAGCTGTTTTACTTAAGGCAACACATAAATTCAAAATTAAAATGTGAAAGAGGATAAATAATTAATACAGTAATTACAATGAATATAATAGTGAAATTACATAGTTAGGAATTTACTGGTATCAGTTAGTCTCTGTTTGACTCCTGCATTGTTCCACTTAATTGATGTTCCTTGCTACCTGCCAGGGAAATGGGACTCCAGAGAGCTGATGCCAAAGTTCTCCCCTGCTGTTTTGTGTTTGAGGTTGGCATTGGCAGAACAGATGATTAAAACAAGGCTTTTGATCTTAATTGCAGCTCTCTTTGGGGGAAAAAAAGAAGAAGAAGAAAAAAAACCCTCTTTTCTTAAAAATTTCTCTGAATTATGCACCTGTATCCTGAGAGTTGCATTTTCCAAGGTGCCTGCTAACTACATCTGTGCTTAACATTCCAATTCTGGTTGGCTTTTTCCTGCATCCAATGAGTATTAGAACAAGCCTGGAACTGCAGCCCCAAATGCTGTGTGTGCTCCCCATGACCCTTTGTCATTCTTTGATGGATTTGAGAGAAATTTTATGAAACTACAGACGTGGTATTGAGCATTTTTCTCAGATCAAAGATGAATTGCTGTAATTTGAATTAGCTGGCCACACTCTTCAGCTGAAATGCAATTTACTTTTAGATATATACTTAATTGCAATGAAGATTCTTGCCTTGCCAGCTACTTTTGATATTGATTTTTAAGCTGGGACTAGGGATGTTATACAGTAACAGACTTGCAGGGTGATCTGGGAGCTACATACATCAGGTTATTGATGCTGACTGTCTCTCACATCTGTTTTAAGGAAGCATCAGAAAAATTGGTGTTTTTACCTCTTAAAGATTGGTGTGGCTTCCAGCTCTGCAAAAAAACCCCAAAAATCAGATTTTCTGCTTATTTAATAGAAAAAAAGTGTATTTTTAAGCCACATTACTTGTGTCAAAATATTATCATCTTTATGTATAATAAAAAAGTTTTTCAGTGAAAACTAGAATTCTATTCTTGAAATAACTCTGTATGGGGACAAAAAAAACTAATCTTGTTCTCAGACACAGTAGGTTCAACCACATTGATGTTAACATGTCCAAAACTGACTCCTGTAAAGATATACACAAGTATATGAGTGTACCTCGAGAAGGACAGCCTTCAAGGATGAAAACTATGCAACCTCTCTGAGCAACCTTTGCCTCCTCATGATAAAAATGTTTTTTCCTTAAATCCACTCTAAGTCCTCTTGTTTCAAATTCTGCTTTTTTGCCTTTTCTTCTCCTACTGTGCAGCACTGTGCAGATCCTGGCTCCATCCTCTTGATGATATGTAGGAATTGGAGAGTGATCAGGTATCTTCCAGGGGACTATTTATAAATCCTCTTCCATTCTCTTGAGTTAGTAATCCAAATCAAGAAATGATGACTAGGCTTTGTTAAATTTAAAGAAAAATACCAAACAAGTCCTAGAGTTGTATGAGTCTGATAAGGTTTGGGATGGTTCTAAAGAGCCCAACACTTACATAGGTAGGAAAATGAGGATTGCCTGCTTTGCTCTACTGAAAAGCAGAATCTATTAGTGCTGACATGGAAATACAGCAGCATAGCTCTGTTGCTTCTGGCATCTGAATTAACTTATTCAGGGCTATCTTTCTCTATAAAGCATTGAGCTTTCCTGATCAAAAGCAAGTGGAAGATAAAAATATGATTTAGGCAAATCTGTCCTAAATTTTTTCCAGTATCTTAAATGAAAAAATGTTTCAATTTTAAGAAAATGTATTTAATATATTACTAGACCTCAAGAAGGGCTTGCATTTTGTGATAGTGGTAATAGCAGTAGAAGCACTTAATATTTTGCACTACATGCAATTATCAAATAATGTTATCTTATCTTGACCATAAAAGGAGGCATTTCATGAAATAAGAAAATCTCATCGTCCTTCTTGCTTTGGTTGTAAAAGACATTTGCTGATTTTGCTGTGAATCGAATTTAATGTGTTTTATCCAGTTTTCCACCCAGAGAAAACCAAAGTGTCTTTCTGCAGAGCTCTTAGTTAATATCACTACATAGAAAGACAGACATACATGGGTTTGATTGATCCCTAGGATCTCAGTGGCAGAGCTGGGGATTAAAAGCATGATAATGTTGGTTTCTTCTGTACCTTACATCCAGGAAACTTGTTACAGAAAACTAATTACACAAATTTGGGTATTCTGTGGCATCATGGCAGTAAACCATTCCAAGGGAAGTTCGTTATTTGGAAGGAAGCTGACAACCTCATGTATCACAAACCCTAATATATCACGATTGAATGAATAATGTAAAGGAGTGAGTTATAACGTGCTGTCCTAGAGGATCGTTACTGTTATTGTTATTTACACTGTGTCTTCTACGTATATGTTGAATGCAAATTTTTTGCTACTGTATGCAGGATTGTGAGCTAATTAATTTTTATGCTGAGGGAATTTTGGCCATGTCTCAACACCATGTGAGAGGTTGAAGAGAGTTAGTAATAGGGCTGATATATCATTTTCTTTCAAAAACTGATATTCAGCAAAAAATGGGTCATTACCAAATCGTCTTTCAGAAAATTGCTCAGGGTTCTCTGCAAAGTTATAACTTTCCATTGAAAGTTTTCAGGAAAAAAAAAATCCCCACTATATTTATTTTTGTCAAAAGCTTAGGAATACATAGGAGAAAACCCTGTCATGGCAATAAAAATTGTGTTTTCCTTCACAATTTCTGTCAAAGAATCTTTTGGATCAGCTTTGCCAGGAGGAGTTCCTTTGCATTGTCTATTAAATACTTTTAAATATCCCCAGGCACATTCATCTGGAACATCATAAAATGTGCCAGAAAAAGACGGTCAATTCTTTGATACGGATCTTTCTGCATTGGGAGATTTTTTTAAAAGACATTACAACATTTTCTGTAAAGGAAAAACCTAATGTTTCACATAAGCAAACTGACAAGAAATGAATTGTTACCACTCAATTCCTGAGAAGAAATGTTCCCTGTTAATGGAACTGCGCAAGGTCTTCTCTTCTGTCTTGGTTAAGTCTTCAAAATTTTTTTTTTTTAAACTAGCTTAATTAGAAGTCAAACTAGAACTGACAGCAGAGATCATAGAGAAAACAAACAAACATTGAGTAGCTCCAACACAGCCCCCAGCTACCCAAGGAGGTTACAGTGGCCAACCCATCCCATTGCAATCAGGCTCTGAACAGCCAGGCAGCACAAATAAGTTTAATATTGAGTCGTTCAACAGTACTTTGTGCACCACTCCCATTTTTACAAGACCTCAGGAGCTGATCTTCCACCCAAGTAGCAGCATTTTGCTCTTCCTTCCAGTCTGACTGACATCCCTGCAAACACTTCCAGTTTTTAGTTCATTGGAGTTATGTATGTGAGAGTGAAATGTTGCAATAAACAACAAGATCTGGGGTTGTCTAATAAAAAATGAATGGTTCTTCCAATTTCAGAAGGAATATTGCATATGAAAGTTAAAATAATCATTGCCACCAGGACTGGACAGCAGTTACAGTCCTAAAATTAAATTTAGAACTAATTGACATGAGACTTTTACCTTAAACATTCAGGATCAGTCTGAGGTTTTTCAGTGACTTGGACTTTTTCTGCTTCTAAATATTTTGTCATTCTTTCAGCCTCCCTGATTACTTTCTCAAGGTCTAAACATGAAATCAGAATTACCCTATAAATATATATTAATCATCCATATTCAAAGACCTTCTACATATTCTAAATTTGTATTTTCTAATATTTCTTCATTAAACTCTATGAAGGGTAAAGATATGCAAAGAGGGAAAATTAATTATTTTTTATTATTGTAATCACATATTGCAATCTAAAAAAATTCACTCCTTTCCCCAGACAATTTATGACCACATTTACTGCTTTTCTTAGCTCTTACTGTGACATGTTATTTAGCTATCTGTAAAAAAAAAGATACTAAAGCACTCTAGATTACATTATTTTAATCCAGATTTCAAAGTATTCCCTACTGATGTGATCAACTTTTACACAGAAGGTTTTAAGCAATGTTTATGTTGATTTTAACTTCTTTGAAACATTAAATTCTCCATTTAAGTATATGAGTAACCAGCAAAAGCAAAATTTTTTTTCATATTTATAGCTCATGTTTCAGCAAATCTGTGGACCTCAATATCAATGACTTTAAAATAAATCTCACTGAAATCCATATTTGTTATAACCACGCTTAAAAATTATGTATTACATATTGAAAAAGTAAATTAAAATATTGTTACTATGATTCCTTTTTCTTGAGAAAATTGACAGAAAACATTTTTTCAGAAGTATTTGTCAAGCCAGAAATAATTATCATAGCAAGTACTTATCAGGCACACCTTTGAGCTCACTTTGGAGAGTAAATAAATCCTGCTTTAATTCATTCTTCTGAAGCTGGAGTGCATTTAACTGCACATTTTTATGTTCCATTGACTCAATTTCTATGAAAAAATACATTTTAAATTAAAATGCATTGCATTTTCAGCATTCATGATACAATCTTAAATATTCTTAACTACTTCTACCAATCTTCAGCTAGTCAGAAGAACCTTAAATATAAAACCAAAATAAACTAAAATAATTCATACAAAACACAGTTCTGAGGAAATTAAATGTCATATAATATATTCATAGCTATGAAATAAAATTATTTTTTAATGTTATTAAGCTGTTCAACATATTTTGTTGTCTGGGCATAAAAAGAATGTTTTGCTTTAGAGTTACTTCAGCTATAAAGACAGGAAGATGAGTGATTGAATAGGTGCAGAACAGACACCTCTCAGCAAGACTGCAAAGAAAAAAACTTCTTAGTTTGTTTAGTGTTATATATTTTAACCTTACTGTTGACAGCATCTGGAATTAATTGTGATTGTTTTTCTAACAACTGGAGGTCCTCACATAATTTCCTTGTTATGAGTTTCTTAAACTTTTCACTTCAGAGTTGTCACTGTGCCCAGGAGTGTAGCAGGCAAAAACACAGACAAATTGTACCTCAAGAAAGGTGCAATTAAAGGAGGGAATCGAGATAGCAATTGAACTTAGAGAAGAATTTTGGTCACCTTTCAGGTACTACTGATCACTTAACTGCCCATGTCTGCCAGCATACGTAAAAATTAATGCTAAAAGTAGCACTTGACACCAAACACAGACTTTTCAATTGTAGATTAGTATCATAGCCCCAGGAAATAAGAAAGAAGGTACTACCAACTGCAAACTCCAATGGACAGTCCTTTTCCAGTTACATTATAGCAGACATGGGTAATTGGAAGTGCTGTCACTTGACAAATCATGAGGCTGGAAAGGATTTTAAGGACTTTGAGGGGTCATCTACTGCCTTCCTTCTCCTGAAGGCAGGGTCAGCTGTACCTCTGTCATTTCTGACAAATGTTGGTTTAGCCTTCTTTTAAAGACCTCTGGTAATGGACACTCCTAATTCCCTTGATAATGGAATCTTCTAAGGCAGAGTGTTTCAGTTGTCCACTGTTCTTAGTAAGATTTCTAAGCTGTCTGACAGGCTCTCCCTTATTGTGCTTTATACTTGTTACTTTCTGTTCAGTTCACTCTAGGTATAGAGAATATATTAATTTCCTTTCTACAGGATACTTAAACAATTTAAAGACTGATATCCATCTTCCATCATTCTTTTCCTTAATAGTCACAATTCTTTCATTTTCTTCCTTCTCATGTACTCCAGAACTCTGATCACTCTCATTGGTCCTGTGTGGATTCCCTCCAGCTGGTCCACGGTTTTTTTGAAGTATAAGATCAAAATGAGATGCACAGTACTCCAGCTCAGAGTTTAACTGCCCCAAATAGAGTGAGGAATTATTTTCATGTCTTAGAGGTCAGAATTCTGTTTGTGTCTCAGTGTGGTGTTGGCATTCTGATGTCGTTGACTCATGTTCAGCTTGTGATCCATGACGACCCCGATTTCCTTGCGGAAGGACTGCTCTGCAGTCTGACCCTGTGCTCTGAGAGATCATATATTCTCTGCCTTACCTCAGAGACCAAGCTGCACTGGGGCAGTAAAGGACTTGTCTTGCAAGACATTTGTGCATACAATGCTTTTGAAGCTAAGGCGATCTACAGAGCTCAGCCACAGGTGATTCTCAACATAATTCAGTAGCTGTGTGTGACCACGAGCTCTGTGCTGGCTGAATTAGACATTGGGAGCCACTTCTGCAAGTCAGCTTCTGCTCATAGTGCTCACCTCAGAAAGGACTGAACAGGATAGGGAACAGAAGAGCCTTTAATTATGCTTGGTATGTCAGATCACACTCTTTCAGTTTAGTGCTAAAAGGAAGATCCAGACAGCAGGGGAATGGAATTACAATTACTGGTTTGCACAGCTATATTTTATCAATTTGTATTAATCCAATATAAACTGGTTTAATATAAAACTTACCAGTTTTCAACAGAGCTGCTTCATTGTCTAAATCATTTATTTCAGTCTTGACTTTTTTTTTAATAAGAAGTTCTCTATTACTTGTTAGTCCATATTCATTGTTAAACTCTGTTACTTCCCTGATAAAATTATCTTCCTCTTCTGCAATTTTTCTCTTTGCATCTGTCTGAAAAAAGAAAGGGAAGATTGACTGTTCAGCTGAAAAAAAAAGAAAGTCTTTGTTAAGATAGGCAGACTGAAATAGTGTTGGTTTTTTACCCTTAAATTTGTAGTATAAAAGTAAGTAAATAAACTAAAAGTAAATAAATACAAAAGTAAAGAAAATACTTACTTTTTCTTATAAGAACATGAAAATGGTCTACAGCTCTATCATTATACCTGCTTTTCAAACATTTTTCCTCAGCAAAAATGACCTATTATTGATTATAGAGCATTTAAAAAATCACTACATTATATTAGAGACCTGAACCAGCAGATTTTCAGTTCAACTCTCTCACTGAAATTAGAAAATTCTCTTTAAAGTCAATAGCACAGTATGGCAGTTCTTTTTTTTCTTTTTTTACTGTTATTAAGCTAAATAAAAGTGTTGGTTAATACTCTGTAGAATACAGACTTACTTTAGCTCCCTTAATATCTACCAAGAAAGCTGTAATTGATAGGAAATCACTGTTAAATTTTCTAGGAAAAAAGATATTCAAAAGAAAAAGGTTATATTCAATTCCTTCTAAGAAATATTAATTGATTGCTAATTTAAATAAAATGAAATGAGCCTGATATTCAGGAAAAATAGAAATGATAACCTATATATCAAAATTCACACATGTACTGGGAATACTTTGGGTGCTGCAGAAATATTACTTAGTCGAAAAGATACCTGCCTAAAGATTTAGGTTTAATACTGGTGATTTGTACTGAATGTTTAAAATTTAGCTCTGCTGATTTAAAGGGCAAATACATATGCAGAAAAGACTGCTCCTCTGTGGCATATCCTCATATGTACAGACCCAAGAATCCTCAACAAAGTAAGAGGAAGGCAATATTCAGGTTAGCACACGAGAGAACTGAAAAACTTGTTGTAAGCAGCTACCTTTGAAGAGGTGGCAAGGTGTGTCTGGCATCAAAGAGATTTTGTGGTATGTCAAGATTGCTAAAATGTCCACATTTGCTAAAATGTGGTGTGGGCCTCCCTGGGTTTTTTCTTTGATCCTTTTCAATATTTTTTACTGTGGATGAGGCAATCCAATTTAAGGCGAGGCTTTCCTAGTTTACTTTTACAAAGGAAATAATCTGTCTGAATTGGAGTTCAGTCATACAACAGTAAACATTAGAAAATGAAGTCAAGAATATCAAATCAGCTTTGTGGATAAAATGCAGCATATACCACCTTAGATCACAGTTTAAGTTAGAAGTGAGAATTTACCTACATTTACATTGCTACATATGCTAGAATAAAAACCTATATTTTCCTGATTTAAAACATTTCTTTTTCCAGACTTTCAAATTTTAAAGCTTATTGCTCTTGTACAATAGAAAAGAGCTGTGTGAATACCACAGCTGGAAACATACCAACATTTTAAGAAGACTAGTTCTTTGATTAATAAGTTCAGCTTTTTGTTTTTCTAAGCTGTCTTCACGTTTCTTCAGAATTTCTAATTGGAGCTGCTTTGCAGACAAATGCTGAATCTTCCAAAAGGGGGAAAAAAAAAAGTAAGGTTATTGTTTTATTGTTTAATGTACTTTGAAATTATACACAAGTATTTTAGTCCAGTTAAAACACATCTGGCATAACTTCTGGATTTACAAAAGCATAATAGCTCTTCTTTTCCTCTCAACAACATTTCAGTGTACCACTAAGATTTTTAAGTTTCCTTCCTTTAAAAGAGTCATTTAGTGGTGCTCTATCTAAAATGGCATTTTAAACTCTGAAAGGTTTAGAAGAAATTTTTTTCAGGTTAAAACCAGGAAAAAATATCCACTATATGGAATCCTTTACTCCACATAATCCACTGTCCTCCATCTCACTGTGTAAAGTTCATCCCCTACCAAATGAGACAATAATATCAGAATAACATCAGAGGGACAGGGGTCCAGCATTCTGGTTTTGACTGAATGGCTGTAGATGTCATCCACTCTGCAATGCCACTATGGAATATGTGAAGGAGAGCAGGATATTTTTCTGAGCACAACTTCTGGAAGTTTTAGCTTATGAAGCATAATGGGAATTAGCCCACTGGTTATGGACAGTTTAATCATAAACCCCCTGAGCCCTAAATGTTGATTTTTGCACAGAGATTTATTTAGAGTTTCATTAATTTTAACCATTAGTTTATCTGATATGACAGTATGCCATTCAACCATTGCATTTTCAAAATTTGCTGAAGACTCCTCATTTTTCCAGCACATCTGCTGAGTCATTGCCTAAGTGCAGATATATGGTGGGATGAACTATAACAAGAATAAATAAGAAACAGCTAAGTGTTGTAGAGTCTCAAAGGATGAGAATCATTCATTTGATGAAGTGGAATGTCAAGTTCTCTTGACTTACTCAGAGCAATGAGCAGGGAAAGTAAAGTTAGATTTGCCCACAGACAGTAAGGGCACAGGGTAAGTATCAGGAAGTAAATTGAATAGTCAGGCTGATACATAATTGTTTGTGTGTGTAGAAGCAGAAAAGACCAAATAAAAGTGGTATTACAGTGGTAAAAATGAAAAGATTCTAAAGTTAAATAATGCACATGATTTTGGAGAGGGCACAGATGAAGTGCATCCAATCAAAATAGGAGGATAGTGGAATGAAATGCCCAAAGACTGGAATGTTAGAGTTGGAAAGGACTAGATTTTTTCTGCATCCCTGATATGTCCAGCATGCTAAGGGTGCAGGACATGATTGGCTGAGAATGTGTTTGACATATTAATTCAAAGATAGTAGATGGTCTTATACTGCTGTAATTGTATTACTGTTCACAACTAGCATCAATGTAGTTTCTCCATCTGTAAGATGCCAACTTCATCTATGCATTTGCAGCCAATTTTTTAAAAGAAATAATTGAGCTACAAACAGCAAAACACTATTATTCGGGTTCTAATTACATGCTACCTGGTTTTACAGAAGAGAGGGGAAAATTGCATTTCCTAAGACTATTTGATTGACCACAGGCAGTGTCTGTGAAATAGATGTCAAAAAGCTTCTGAACTCAGTCTCATCATCTTGGTCAGGCATCAGCTGCTGAGCATGCACATGGTTGGATATGTATGCTTATAAAGAACTGCAGATATTTGGTGTGGGATGAATTGAACAACATTCGCTGAGCAGTGTTACTTAATATTATTTGAATTACATGAACTATTGCAGACATATGTAAATCTAATTTCCGTAGTGAAAAATAAATTACTTTAAATAACGTCAATAACTATATAATCTTTAAACCAAAATATAGTCTGATTGAAATGCATTTTTCTATTCCACTAGTTTTCTATATCATTTCCTCTCTATAAATGAATCAATGTCAGACTAGGCAAGCAAGTAAAATATATTTTTGTGGACATCAGTGAGAATATTATTAATACTGGTCAGTAAAGCACATAAAATTTAATTAGGAATAGTTCTTCAGCTCTTCCCTTTAGTCATTTACAATAATGGCTCTACTCCGGGGACCTTCTGTACCTACCACATAAACCTTGATTATAAATTACAATGCATCAATAACGAATTAGTAGTATAAACATAAAATTGTGATGTTCGTAAATAAATTTATGAGTAAGACTACTGAGGACTTCACCTAACAAGCAACATCCAGATATAATCTGTGCTGGATAAACAGGTTACTATTTTAAAGCACCTTTGGGCTCTGAGATTGTGGCATGCATAAATGTGAGCGTGTGAATAACTGCCTGCATGATTATAATCTCAATTTGAAACCAGTAAATATTTGTAAATGAGTTCTCTTTTATTCTGATCCCTTCTCAGTAATGTTGATATTTATTATATATATATATTATAGTCCTTTACAAAAGGCAGAAGAGCCTGGGGGATGAAAATCATCTCCCAGACATTTATTTTCACAACTAGATGAGGCAATCTCTCAAAGGTTCTTGAAGTTGTTTATTTAAATGATAGGATCCAACCGTTCTGACTTCAAAGGAGGCTCCACATGCTTTCCTGTTGTGAATACACATTCTGTCAGCACAGATACTTAAGAGCACAGGGGAGGGTATTTAGACTTAATTTTCAGACACAAGCAAATGGATTTTTAAATAATTTGCAACCACAGGTGTTATCGGTGAAAAACTCTACAAAACCAGTGGCTTAATCTGAAAATACATCTGCAATTTGATTAAATGGAAAGAGTAATGAAATCACTAAATAGATTCAGAAACTTTCCTCTGTCTTTGGCCTTCCTGAAAAAACCCCCAGGGCTTGTAAGCCTTAACTGTGAGTTTGCAGAAAGATCTTCAGTATAGAACTAAAGATCCTGTGAAGTAAACACAGGGAATGTTTCCAGATATTTTCTCTGCAGGGCCATTAATGAATGGCATTGGGCAACCAAGGAATGGCCTTTGTACACTGGAGGAAAGTGCTGTAACAAGCTGCAGACCTGTTAACCCAGGCTATCTCACACCATGCCCCAAAAGTCAGCCTGCCCTGAACACAGCCAGGAGCCAGCCTGAAGGGTGGGATTTGTGGGAGGAAGGATGTTGATGGACCCTTTTTTCACTACAGAAAGGCACAGTGCAGGTTTCCTCCACGCTGTGCTACTCAGCAGGTGAAGCACACTCCTCGAAAGTGCTTAGGGATCTATTCCTGAAAGAACAGCTCGTATATTTGTAAACATAACATATTTCATTATTATGTACACTATAAATATGCCTACTCACCTTGGTTTCTAAGTTAATTTTTGCAGCGCTCAGCTCTTCTTTCATTTGATTAATTTTTTCATAGCTTCTGTTTATGTCCCATTTAGCTGGAAGACAATGAAAACCTGTGAGAACATGTGCTCAGCTAGTAAAAGCCACATCCTTATAGAAACATGTTGGTGACAAGAATTAGCCATGGTGGTTCGGAGCTTTCCCTGGCATGAGTCCCTCAGGACAGCCCTGTGGGATTTGTCCCCTGGGAATGGAGAGGCCCCTCAGGATGGCTGACCTTGTTGGATGAAGTTCCTCTTCTCCCTCGCCTGCTTCTCTGTGAACTGGATTTGCTGGAACAAAGCATTCAGGTTCATGTCTGGCTTCTGTGCAGCCTGTGGGCTCTGTGGGCCGAGCTCTTTGTGAGGGCTCCGGGAGGGTCCGGCAACAGCCCTGCCCTCTGGCCTTGCACAGAGGCCTGGGGACACTGAGGGGACACGGCTGAGGGTTTGGGACAGGGGAGAGGGGACACTGAGGGGACACGGATGAGGGTTTGGGACAGGGGAGAGGGAACGCTGAGGGGACACGGCTGAGGGGACACGGCTGAGGGCTTGGGACAGGGGCGTGGGCACTCTGAGGGGACACTGCTGAGGGTTTGGGACAGGGGCGTGGGCACTCTGAGGGGACACTGCTGAGGGGACACAGGGACAGGGAGGGAGGTGAGGGCTGCAGAAAGGGCGGCGAGAGCAAACCTCAAGAAGAAGGAAATGTGGGTGACTGGCTAGGGGAGCCTGCCAGGAAAACAGGGAATGGCAACAGGGAAGCAGCACAGTAAATGCAGGAGATAGAAGATAGTTGGTAAGGAAAAAGCCAGATGACGCTGAATCATGTCAAACTTGGGCACACCTGTCAAACTGGTTCTGACTCAGGATCTGGGGAGTTTTAGTCAAACAGCTCTGACTTCTTTAATTCTCTAGGACCACGTGCTCCATCTCATTCAGAAGCTGTTCTTCTTTACAGTTTCCTTTCTCTGTGGAGTGACCACGATCCTTTCTAAATGTTACATCTGCTCAGGTTAACTTATCTTTTGAAGACTCATGTTTAACCTGGGCAGTTAAGGAAATAGGCTAAAATCTGCTATCACACAGGAGAACATGGTAAAGCTGACTCCATGGAACTCACAGTGATCAGACTCAGCTCAGCTGCATTTCACCATGAGTGTAAAACGGGCAGTATTTCAGTCCCAGTAAGCAAAGACCACAACACAGCCCCTTTTACACTCTCCTGGAGCATAATTGTGTACAAATTTACAATGCTCTGAGTTCCTGCAACATCCTGGGTTGTACATTGCTGGATGGTACACCTGGAAATGTAAGCACCTGGTTGAAAATATAATTCACATTACGGGGTTTGCTTTCACATCTTGGGAAGGACTGACTACGTTCTCGGGGGAAGAATAACTATGTGAAGTTTGCCTATTTGCTTTGAGGCAGAAAAAGCCTCGAGGAATGGAACTTTATAGATTTCCAGCCTTTTTAACACTGAAAAAGATTAGGATTATTGACAGTCCTGTATTGTTATAGTTTTTCTCAGAGGAGATACTGTCTTAGCATAGACTGCAGCAGCAAAGTTCAGAAATTTAAAAATCTTTGACTATCAAAACCAAAACAATATATGTGAGAGGGCAAATGTATCATTTATGAAAAAGCTGTTCTAAGTTAGCAGAGCGAAAATGAGAATTCTGGAAAAATCATAGGTTATAGCATTTACTGCTTAAAAGGTGCCATGTTACAGCTGATAGTGTATTATAAAACGATGTTTTTTAAAGGAAGGACATTGCTCTAAGAAAGAAAATGTGGGTTCTGATGAAATTTAAAACCTTCAAACTAGCACATTATGTTGCAGGAAATGCAATTTTTTTTTAAATGGAACAAAGTGCAACTGAGGGGGAAGAGTTCACAAAAGTGAATTTAGAAAATGTTTCAGATGTGAAGCTTCCTACCCAAAGGCCAAAGGCAACGCAGATGAGTCAAACAGGAACATTTGGTGATTGAGACTGATTTGTTACACAGGTCTGATGAGTGAAAAAGTCATTTTACAAAATTCAAGAAAATGAACTGCTCTATCAGTGGATCAAGGAGAAAATAAAATGAAAAGCTTTCTTTGAAGTTTTCGAGACTTGACTGCTTTTGTGTTTCAAGCTGAGAAGGCTGCTGTGGGCTGGGATAGAGTTCAGCATCACTTATTAAAGGGACGACTGTGTTTTGTGGAGGGTGCTTCAGTGCCTCTAATTATGGCAAAGGAGCTCCTCTCCCCAGAAAGAAGAGTCTGACTCCAACTGTATTTCTCACTGTCTGAGAATGACCATTCAGCACGATTAACAGTTCTCTAAGAGTTTCCTTCAGAGACCAAATAAATTCAGGGGGACAAGTGTTTGACATTAAGCTTCACAGCTTTTGACTCCTGCAGCTATTTGCCATGCACTTGATTTTTACATGGTAAATTACAATAATAACGCAGGATTATATAAATTTAACCATGCACGTGAAACATATACAAGTGATTTCAGAATCAGGATAAAGGCCATTAGTTCAAAGCTGTGTGGTTGATGACTCCCATGGAAAGGGATGAGATGGCATGATCCTGAACGGTTCAGGATAAAAGAAAAATGTGCATTACCTTCGCTCAACTCCAACTTTTGCAAAGCTTAAGATCTTTTGTAGATCACTAGCTGCTAGAAAGGTGACTTTAATTTCATTCTGTCGGTCATATCAGTACATCCTAATCTTAATCTATATCTGTATCTTAATCACTGTGCTGTAATCAGGTCATGTCTTTTTAGTGTTCTTCAAAATTACTAATTGCCCTTTGTAATCAGGATGCTGTGCTAATAGTAAAGTTTCTTCAATAAGTTTCTTCTCTAGTTTGTGTAGGAAGAAGAAAAGAAAGATTTTGCTTGCAATTTTAGGATGCTATAAACAATTATTACTGTTACTTATTTCTAAATAATATACACGCAGATTGTTTCAAAAATTTCTTTTTCTAAAAGCCAAAAAATAAAGAGGCAAAAGTAAAGAAGTGTCAGGGTAAAGGTTAGGTGATGCAATATGGTCTTCACCATAAGAAATGAATGAAAAGAGCTAGAAATTGTAGAATTATAGTTGCAATAAATTTTTCCTTTTTGTCTTAAGCATTGTTAGTATTATTTTTTTCTATATACAAACAACACTGCTTACTTCTGAAATATTTTACTTATAGTAAACATTCTTACCAACCTACATCTCTCTGGTCTTCCTTTGCTCTTGGTGGTCTTTGTATTTTACAACTATTTTTGGACTAACTTTTTTCTACCTTACATGAAGGAATAAAGCCAAATTGTTCTGTGGCATAAATTCACAAATGTCATTTGCAATTTGGTGCTGAAGTGCTATTTCCTTTACGGGAAATATCATATGTATATGTATATATATACACACATGCATGTGTGTATGTTAAAAACAAAAATATATGAGTGCTCTAACCACTGGGAATGTCATGCAGATCAGCAATTCCACTGGAGAGAAACCACAGTGAAAAAGCCAGTAGTTATATATAATCAATAAGCATTAAAAAAATCACAGACTTATTAAAAAATACTTGTATAATGCCGCTTCTAAAAATCAAGGCCTTACTATTTAAAACTGCATTGTTAAAATTCAGCAAGCAGTGTAACGTGCCACCATCAAATAAAGTGTTTTCAATGTAAATCAAGACCATTTTGTGTGCTAGTTCTCCTGCCCTCACTGGCAACCACTTAACTACCTCAACTACTTCAGAAAACCTAGAGCAGGGCAACACAGAAGAGGAATATTAAAATGCAGTAATAACCTATAATTTATGACCTATCTCAAATTTCCTGAGGAACTCAGGCCAAGAATAGTCTAGTTTTTATCTCTGGAAGAGTGAGAGCAAAGTGCTGACCTCAGGCTGGAAACTCTCCATTTCCAGTAGACTTCTCAGCAAGGCAGTCATGAATGGACACCTTGTTTCCTCCTTGTAACAGGAAGGAAATAGACTACAAAATTCATGTAACAAAATATAAAATAATGGAAAATATAGAAATAAATCCCTGGAAAATTATATGGAAATTAATATAATGAGAAATGAGAATGCTTCTCTTTGCCCCAAACCCCTATTTGTTTTTTCAGGTGAAAAAAATGTGAGTTAGTGAAAAAGCTTTGTGTGTTTATTAAAAAACATTAGGCAGTAACTTTGTACTCCCCCGTTACATGCCTGGCTGCAATGGAGAATTAGTGATACCCTTTTCCACTTCGGTAGGAATGTAAACAACTTCACAACAGATGTTCTTTATAAGGACAAAGCCTGCTATTTGCATTGTGATATCTCTGTTTGAGTCTTATATCCAAGATTTTGTTTAATTCCATCTGGAAAGGCTTCACTGCATCCCTTTAGCTTACAAAAGCAAGGATTATTCTTTCATGGTTTTAAATCTAAGTTTTCTATTTTCTTTGCTCAGAAAAACACAACACCTGCTTTCTTTGTTGATTGGTAACTGTGTTGTTATAGAGGTATCCACACTGTTTCTCTGCAGTGGTTTAGACTCTTGAATACATTTCAGTTGTTTCTTTTACTGGGTCTCAGAGTCTATCCTAAAACTTTTATACTCTGCTATTCTGTACTATTTGGATAAGCAACAAATGAGGCTCTCATTTTGAAACATATATCAGAGCTCTTATTTATATTGGCATAAGGGTAGTAACTCGCCTAATGAAGAAAGAATTTTTCAGATCTGGAGTGCATATCACAGTTACAAAATACAGTCTTGAATTTGCATTTTCAGAGTAAATTTTCTTAATTATTTATATGGGAAACTGTAGTTTGCTTTACAGCAATACTGGCTACCCCTGAGTTGGCACCCAGTGGGAGATACAAAAGAAACAGAGAATAAATACTTTTTACATTTTAATTGTTTGTATCTTCCATTTATAAAACAATTTTTTTTTTCATTTCATATTAGCAGAAATGTAAATGAATTATCCATTATGTTGTAACATCCTATGAGAAGATGGGTGGTAGCATTAAATCCTCTGAAAAAAGGGCTCTTAAAGAAACCCTTTGAGGACTGGGACCTTCATGCAAGAAAGTAATCTTGGATTGAAATGCATTAACCAGTCTGTTGAATATCCTTCATTTTAATCACTTAATTATGGTAAGTTTCCTATAAGCATATAATGCCAGTCTGCCACCTTAGCTCTTTTCATCATATAAATTTTATCTTAATCATAGAAAAATATTAATAAAAATGAAAGAGAAAGTAATAATTTTACAGTGAGTTAATCAAAGAAAAAATGTTTTCCTTTTTTTCAATTTCAGTTGATTCTCAGAAGTTCACGTAGAATCCCACTAAATTATCAGGTGAGCAGCTGTCATTATTTCTTCTAAAATATTCCAGGAGATTTTAAAATAAGTTTGTTCTTTAAGCTCTATTTCTACTCGATGCTGCACTTGTAGGAAAAAGAATACTTGTAGATGACTGAAAGGAAATGGCTTTATTGTCTTTATTCATAACAGGAGTGTTGTTTATTTCTAGTTTAGATAACTTCTATATTTTCACGATATGCATTAAAGCCAAATGAGTTTCTTTGCATACTGAGAATAACTGTCATGTGAAACCAAGAGTTGTTCATTACACTTTTAGGCTTCTCTGCTAATAGTTTTCATAAAATTAATGTTATGGTTCCATCTGTGTTCCTTCTTAAAAACATGACAACTTCCTTTGACATTCAGGAGACTTGGCTATAAGCCCACAGGCTGAACGAGGCAGCAGTAGAAATTTATTCCAGATTCCAAGCCAATGTCCAAACCAAAAAAGTTTGAGGAACTGCTGCCTCAGTTTGAGTAAAACATATATCCTGAATCTGAAAACTTACTGTATTGAAACTGCATGGTGTCATAAAACCTCTTATCAAAATTGGGCTAGATGGTATTTTTTAGCAACAAACTGTTTTCTAAGAAAGTTTCAATTCTAATTATTTATTCAGAAAAAAAAGCTATTGTCCCTACTCTTTCAAAATACCCTGAACAGTTTTCAGAATACTTCTTTCCTTGAGGATATTGTGGAAAAGGTATGTTCAACCTGCAGATTTTAAAAGCTGCTTGGTAAAATCCAATCTAATAAACAGATTTTTATAAAAGTGGGCCCTCTTCTTTCTGGACAGCCCATTGTAGGGAGAGATATATATTTAATAAAGACTTTACAATGATAAATAACACTACATAAACTTTACTGCCTATTGATCCTGATGATATGCTGTAATTTCATCTTTTTTAAAGGTGGCATAAAAAAAGAGAACCTAGAGTTAGGATTCTATCCCTTCCACATTCCTTCCCGTTGATGCTTCTGGAAGATTAGCTACCTTTAATCCTGAAATTTTCAAAGGCTTCATGGCACACATCTGCATACATCTGCCAAGACTCAGAGCATTGGGAGGATAATAAAAGCATTCCATTCAAGCAGAGTAGAGTCACAGCTGCAGTAAGCATGTATTATCAATTGTGCCACATTCTTAAATTAATAATTTGCATTGTATTACAGTCACTTCTTTCCAGAAGCATTAAACATGTCTATTCACAGATTGTGTGAAAAGTATGTAAATAACTCTGCTGGGTTTGTCTTTTTACAGCTCATCTTTTGAGAAAGAAGATAACAGAAGGAAAGTGAATTAGAATAAGTAGCAAAAATGTTGCTCGCTTTAAAATAATTACATTTTTCCCATTTTGAAAATTCAATCAGAATATTTAAAATATCTGCACTCAGTTCTTTGAACACAAAATTAATATCCATATTTGAGGGTGCAGAGTTTACAAAAGTGAATAACACACTTTTTCATATGTGTTTTCATGTATTTTTGGCCTATTCCTCTTCCTTTTTTAAAAAAATGCTATCATATCTCCACTACTGTTGCTGGTACTTTTAACCCTCCTCTTCTATTGCTAAAAGAAACAAACATATCTTAAATGCCAGTTCAGAAGCAATTGTTGCTGACTGTAAAAGCTGTTAGATCTTCCAGTGCTGCAAAAAAAAAAGAAAAAAGGAATGAAAGAAAAAAGTGCTTAAGAGACACAGCAATGGAAGTTCCCCTAAATGAGCTATCAGCTAAACAGAGTGTATTTACTGCCAGAAAATGCCCATTTCAGGACACTGAAACAATCCTACAATGCTGATTTGCACTGAATGCATTTGTAGGGATTTTATGTGTATCTGTTCAATTCAGGGCTAACTCAAGACAACTGAAGACTAATAATGTTATTCCCCATATTCATGAAAAGAGGTGGCCAAATAAAATGCAGTTGTGATGGTTTGACCTCAACACCAAACAAGGTCTTAAGAGTAGATTTTGAAGGGAAAAAATTTATCAAGAACCTAGAAGTAAATGGAAAGTGGGAAAAACGACATGATTTTATCAAGGACAGATCGTATCAGACTAACTTAATATCTTTATTTGATAAGATAATTGTCCCAGAGAAGAGTAATGCAGTAGAGCTAATCTACCTTGATCGAAATAAGGCATTATATTGTTTGTTGTCAGAAGTTATGGAAGGTGGAAAAGATGAGCTTTAACATAAGCACTGAAGGTGGAAGAGGAACTGAGTAAAGGGATATATTAAAATATGGTTCTGTTAGAAATGAAAATATCAAAATGAAAAGAGTTTGCTAGTAGAATTCCTCTAGGACTGATCTTAGCACTGATTTAAGTATTATTTTTGAACTTGGTGGAGGTAGGAGAATGGATATAGCTTTAAAAGATGACACAAAATTGGAATAACTAGCATATCATCAACAATAAATGACCTCATGGACTGACAAAATGGAAATCTAATAGTACAGAAAGTAGAGGGAGGTGCTTGGGGATTAATACTCTTTTAGTGCAACCTGGTGTCTTGATAATTGCTGTCAGTAGCGAGGAGAAGAGGTTTGACACGTTAATTAGCTGTGGTGTGACAGGAGACATCACTGTGTCAAGGCCATGCAGCAGTTTCGGGGTATGTTGGATGAAGGATTTTCAGCAAAGACAACCAAGTGTTAATGTTGCTTTACAAGGCATCGGTAAGACAACTCTCAGAATATTGTTTACAGTTCTCCTGACCCACATTGATGCACAGCAGGTGCAGAGTGGGCTGGTTAGGGGAAAGGAGTACCTGTTTTCTCAGCTGAGATGAAAATAGCTTATCTGGCAAAACAAAGCTTGAAAGGGCATATGGTTGTCTTTATAAATACATGCGGGGGTGGATGTGAGGGAAGGAGACTTTTATGTTAAAGGATAACACTATTTCAAGATCAGATACTTACAAACAATTATTAATAAATGAGAAATTTAAAAGAAGGCTCTTGGCAATCTGTGCAAAGCTCTGGAACTGCTTACAGACAAGGTCATGGAGGCAGGGACCTGAACTACTTCCAGATGGAAATTTATAAATTAATAAAAGGGGATGTGTGACATGGTGAAGAGATTGTGTGTCAGAATATAAAGTCTGTGATATAAAGATTTGGATATTTACTGACATAGCCATAGAAGAGCTTAATTGGAAACTTGTTTGTGTACTTTCTTTACTCAGTCCATAAAAAGAAGTGTTTCCAGCTGGTCCATGTGCCAGTGCTTCTATTCTGCACACATTAGGAGTTCTGTGCTCCTTCTTGGTGCAAAGTACAGGAGACCTTTCTTAAAAGATGAGATTGGAAGCAGGCAAAAAGTGGGGCCATTTTTTAGGATGTCAAATGTCAACTGGATATAACCCACCTATCTGCTCAGGGTTAAACTGATCACCTGATTGAGATTAAAAAGTATTTCTTCTCCAAGTCATAGTGGCTGGGGTTATGGAGGTATTGCTCTCTAAAATAAAATGTTTTTAAAAGTTGTATGAGTTTTTTCTTTGTGAAGTACCTGCTCTTGCAGACTGATAAGATGTGACTGATCAGAAAATCTCATTACTTTAATATCTTCTACTGTCCTCCAGTGTTTTTCAAACTTTTACTGTCCTGAGGTATGAGGGGGTGTGACTATAATGTAGGAGATTATTTCAGTTTATTACATGTTTGATCAGTGTTTGCTTTTTCAGATTTTTAAAGCGTTTCCTCTGAATAAGAAAATTTTACTTTTATGGAGGTAGCATGGAGCTGAATAAGAGGCAGTCAAGGATACTTCATAAGTATTGGTAAGTTTGAAAATTAAAATATTGGTAATTTTTGTGAACCAGAAATTCCTGAAACCTTACAGCAAGGAAAGTCCTTTAATTGGTGATTCCAGCTCAAAGAATTCAGAAAGCATTTTAGAGGATATCACACTTTGTTAAACAGGATTTTCAGGACTTTCTGGCTTAGGTATTACACTAATACACTTACAGATGCTTCATTTTATTAAATGATTGAGATTCTTAAGACTTTATAAAATCCATTTATACATTGTTTTTCTTCCTGATTTGGTTTCTTGACAACTGCTAACTGGAAAGAAATGCTTGAAAGGTGGTAGTGTTTCTTATTAAATGTGTAAGGGGCCTGTGGCAATTAGGCTCCCAACTCACCTGTCATTAACTGGATACATTCACATGGGGTGTAAATGTACTTCATTTATAATATTTCATTTTAAAGATTGCTTTTCACACAAACATGGATCCTCAAACACAAAGGTGACAGAGGACATATTTGTATAAAAAATCTACCATGTAATTCAGTGTGAATTATTGACATACCTATCTATGCTTGCAGTGGTTGGGTTGACATCTTTTTTGCTACTAATAAAAACAAGATACTTGGTGTATCTCTGTATTTCTTCTTGAATTCTGAATAGTCATACTTTGAAATTGTGCAGTTTATTTTTCATAACATATACAGTGGTGTCAGTTTTGAGATGAGGTTTATCTCTTGCAACCCAAGAAGGTGAAATTTGAGAGGGTTGTTTTTGTTTGTTTGGTTTTTTTGTTTGGGTTTTTGGGGGGGTGGGGTTTTTTTTGTTTTGGTTTGGTTTTTTGTTGGTTGGGGTTTTTTGGGTTTGGTTTGGTATTTTTTAATTTAGTTTTTTTTTAAAAGCACAGATTACTAAATGAGAGCGTAATCTACTGCTATTCAGTCTATCCCTCTCCTTATATTTCCAGTCAAAGAAAATGGCAGATTCATAAACCAGGTCAAATCTGGTCTGTATCTGTTTTTTTGTGTCCTGTTTTGATAAATTATCTTTCAAGAGACATTATAAAAAATCTTACAAATGTATTCTATATAGGTATAACTTACCTTTCAGTGAAGATTTACATATAATAGTAATCTATTATATGTAAATCTTCACTGAAAGGTAAGTTATCTTTCGGTGAAGAGATGACCTAAAACATATATGGAAAATTAATAGCTTTAAACCTGACAGTCCTCCAAAATCCTCATATGCAATTTACTTTGAATTAAGCAAATGCTTTGTTGTCTGTAAGTGATGCAAACAGCAAAATCACCAAATTAGTTTTCTTTTGTTCTTCATATTGTTGTCTCTGAGAAGTCCAATGTTACAAGCCATGGAACCTTCTAAGAAATAGTTGGCAACTTGCTTGAATACTGAACTTTCTAAATTCAAACCCCTCATAGACAGGGAATGGTTTCTCCCACACTTCTCAGTCCCTTTTGAGTACCATCTGGAGCAGCAGTAAAATAAAGCTAACTCTTTTTATTATCATCTTTGATACATAAATCCAGTTGAAAATAGCCTTTTTTTTTTTCTTCCTAATAAATTGTGTGATTAAATTTAAGCTGAAAACTTTCTGTTGAGTCATTGCTGTGGTTTGACCCCAGCCAGCAAGTAAGCACCACACAGCTGCTTCCTCTCTCACCCTGCCCCAGCGGGATGAGAGAATCGGAAAGGTGAAAGTGAGAAAATGTGTGGGTTGAGATCAGAATAGTTTAGTAATTAAAATCAGAATAATAAATTGGAATGAAAAGGAAAATAACAAAAAGGGAGAAATAAACCCCCCAAAAAACCAGTGATGCAAATGAAAACCAATTCTGCCACCGACAGAATGCTGCCCAGCCTGTTCCTGAGCATCAGTCCCCAGTCAGCTTTCCCCCAAATTTATATGCTGAGCATGATGACCCACGGTATAGAATATCCCTGTGGTCAGCTGGGGTCAGCTGTCCTGGCTCTGTCCCCTCCCAGCTTCTTGTGCACCCCCAGCCTCCTCGCTGATGGGGTGGAGAATAAAAAGTCCTTGTATGGTGTAAGCACTGCTCAGCAACAACTAAACATCACTGTGTTATAAATGTTAGCCTCATCCTAAATCCAAACTCAGCATTTACCAGCTATTAACTCTACCTTCCCAAAACCAGGATGGTCATTTTATGTTTGCGTGTTTTAAATTTTGGCTAGAAATACACGATTTTTGAAGGCAATTTCATTTTAGCATTTTAGATACCATTACACTCCCCTCCTACATGCCCCAGCCTCTTTATTGTTGTTGTCTAAGCTATTGTTATCAAACATTTATTTTCCTTTTATCCCACCAATAAATTGTGATACATCCATCAGTGCTTCCAAACCTTAATTTCCTGATATCAAAAAAGTCCTGCTCTTAAGCAGACACCTGGATCTGCTGGCAGGAAATCACTTCCCTTCTCGTGCTTTTGTGTGCTGCACACATGTCCCAGATCACCTCAGATAGAGCAGCAAAGGGTTTGGTCACCTCCTTTCAAGGTCCCTTGGAAACCAGAGCAGGGCTGAATTTGGAAGTCCAGCCACAAGATGGAAAGAAAACTCTGCTATGTCTAATTGAGAAGGAGTCAGTAGAGTGTTTCACTGGTCATTTTAATTACCAAGGTACTTTGTTTCTCTGCAAAACTGTTCAATTCAGAACTTGAAAAATGGCAATAATATGGGGGTTTGGGTTGAGAAAGAGTGGTACCCATGGGATAAAAGGAGTTTTAAAAATCAAGTTAATTTTTTTCACTTTTAAAAAGCATCTAAACCTCAATCTTAAATTAATATTGACTGGGCAATCAGTACATTTTCAGCTTTTCTTCAATACAGAGTCTCTATGCCGAAGTGAGCTATTTCAGATGTCTGAAAAAGCATTGCTTAATGCCTGGAAGCACTGTCAGAAATCAATAATTTTGAAATTTGTGCTATTTGTACTTTAAGGTTGGCATATCACTTTAATTCAGTCTGTTTATAGTAGATTAAATGTGGGTATGGACAAGTGTCACAAGGCACATGAACGTGTTGAATAATATTCTTTTATATTATAGAAAGAATATAATTTTGGTATTTGCAATTTTAACTGGATCTTTGTTGAAGCCCTGCAAAAAAAGGCCAAATTCAAAAATCACAGGAAATAGCATTGTTTTGGTGATGACATGGAACATGCAGATAGTGACAATTACCCTAATTTCTTTTTCATATTGAAAATATTTTAAGAATTAAAAGTATAATAAAAGGAAAAAAAAAACCTGACTAGCTCCAGTGATAAAGATTAGAATGTAATCAATTTCAGAAACCATGATATTAATTTAATTGCTTTGGATTTTTGCAATTCTGTGAATATTATGCTTACATTTCATTCTGGCAAGATGCCATCATTGTACATGTTTAAACAAGTTTGCATTATTTTGTCATAAATAGTGTTCTACTGGATAATTAAACAAGTCAGAAACTTGGAGGAGTCACACTGTGAGCATATAGGTAATTTGTTACAGCTTTAAATTTACTGTAAGTATTTAAATTTTATCTTAACATTCTGTCTGCAAACAGTTTTTTCTTTTCTCATAAATGAATAACTCAGAAATTCCTATGAAAATGAGTTCATCAGAAACTTATTTCTTTTCCTTACTTGGGACTGAAGATTCCTAGTCTTTTTGCCATTTCTAAAATAAGTTCTATAGCTCAACTGCTCATGTCTACAGCCCTAGCTCAGTTCAAAAGTGTGGCCTTTAGAAACATTTCTCAGGTATGGCTTTGGTGTGGAGAAAATGGTGATTCCACATCCATGTCCCTCAAAGAGGGACAGAAGGACTGTGGAGTCCTTCACATGAGGTTACTTTTACTCCCAAGTTAGGATACAGTTTATTCCAGGATATTCAGAACACAGTTCCAAGATAATGGCTTTCAGGATCAAGTTTAAAAGCCTGCATTGTTATTTCTGGCATGAATCACACCTGCCATTAAAACTGCAGGATTGATGTAGACATGCAAAAAAGCTTTCTTTGCTGGTGTTAGCAGCAGATAACCACATCCATCTAAAGATAGTTCTGGAGATTTTACTGAATCACATGACTGAACCAGGACAACTTCTTGAACAGACAGAGCTGTAGTTGATGTAATGAATGCTAGCAGAAAAGGGAAGAAACTGCAAGTGCCATCAGCTGGGGCTCTGGCTTTCAGTGTGGTCTGTCATGTTCACTGCTTTGGTGTGTGCACTGCTCCAGCAGAATTCTACTGTAGTAGCACAGAAGCCAAGTAATGGGATTATGAGGTATTTTAATAGAACAAACAGGGCTTGATTTTCAACACTGTTTCAAGCTGATAATCAATGGGATTAAAGGAGGGTTATCTCACCATACGGTTCTTCCTAAACTGTATTTTTTAAAAGCATGTGCTAGTTAATGAGACGTTGCTGATTCAACGAATATTGTCTTTTTACCCCATACTTATTTAATACCTTTCATGACTAAACCTCTGAGTTCAAATTCTGATCTTTTTGTTCATTTTTTCTGAAGTTTTTGAAGCTATTCAGAAAATTGTGTAAACAAACCAACACACACCTCTCCCCAACCACCCCAAGTGAAAAAAACACAAGCCAAGCAAAAAAAGCAACTCACAAAACCACTCAATCTCTCCTTAAATCCCTACAAGGCACAAAAATGTACACCCTCCCCATGAAGAAACCACAAAGCAGACAATAAACCCTCCAATACTGCTGCACCTTTAGTAGAGATACTGTGACATGCAGCTGATTACAGACATCTGAGAACAGACAATTTTGGTTTCTCAGAAAAATTCTCAAGGCATTTACAACACTAGTTTCATCCACTTCCATTTTTCCTTGATATCCTTTCACCTCCAATATAAATATCTTGAGACTTTTTGCACCCAAAATATCTTACCTCAGAGGAAGAATGATGAAACAGAGATTGTAGAAATTAACTCTGACAGAGTCACTAACCTTTTGAGAAACTTCCAATAAAATTACAATTTTGGTGATACCATCAGGAGAAAAATTTATTTCACTCGTCAGGGCTATTCTAGCAACTGTACAGAAAATACAGCTTTGAAAATCCAAGATGATAATTTTGCCTTTGGTCACTAAATTCTAAAATGACTTTAACCTCCATACATCTTTTCTGACTTCCCTACACAGGGCAAGAGTCAGAGTAGATTTGGTCCCACGATTTAGAAGAAGATATGTACAGTAAGTGAAAGCAAAATATTCCTCTAAGATTTAATATGCTTTGCTCTGTAAATGTGTGTGTATCCTGTGTAGCATGAACAGAGAAAGCTAAATACCCATCACTGGAGCTGTGCATGTTTGAACAGAAAACCTCACCACATTTACAAACCACTCTACACACAGAATCTTCACCACTTTCAATTAAAAATGGGGGAGAAATTAATCTGCATGTCAGTGAAGCAGTATGCAAATAAAAGATACTAATCTTCTTGTTTTAACATGGATTTGCTCAGATGCTGTTTAAGAATATGATTTTGATGTTCTGAAATGCTCATGCAGCTATGTTGTAAAGCAGTGTAGATGCTATATTCTTACAGCAACAGACAATTAGAGTAAGTAATTTTCTAGCTCTTTTTCTGAAAAACCTGAAGTTCATTAATATAAATATATTTTGTGTAGTATAAGGTAGGGTTTCCTGTCCTGTGGTTCAGGATTGAATGGATTACTCAACCCCAAGATGCTGATAATCACTGAAATTTTAAAGACAAAAGGAGGGGTTCAAGTTACCAAACCAAACTGTGGCCTTGGTTGAATCACATTGGTTGCTAATGCCCAGGTGGTGTTAAGGTTGATGCTGCTGGCTTATTTCACAGAATATTCTGAGTTGGAAGTGACTCAGAAGGACAATTGAGTCAACTCTTGCGTGAATGGTCCACATGGAGATTGAACCCACAACCCTGTCATCCTAAGCACCGTGCTCTGACCAAGTGACCTGGAAGCTGAAGTTTCAAAGGATGCTGTTGTAACATCTGAATTGTACTGCTCTAGATTCCCACCGCACCTGAATTACCACTACTTGCTATATAATATTTCATTTTTTTGTTCATCTTTATAGTTTTACCTAACTGCACCACATCGAGTCCCTCTGCTGCTGTATCCTCCCGTGCCATGGAGTTCAGCGCCTTGTTTTCATTCCTGGGGAGGCAGGAATCCCTTCCCGCCTTAGCCTGCGCTGTCCCTACCGGCGGCTAGGGGGCGGTGCTACCCCATTTTTAAGGCAAAAAAACCCTAAATTCAGGGACAGAAGGATTGGCCTCTCCTAAAAACCCTTTCCTCACCAGTTTGGGCAAACAGCAGTGTCTGGGCCTTTAATCGCCACTTAAACTGAATCATTTCTATAAGATGCAGAACCTCACAAGTAGCTGCAGTTCCATCTGCACTTTCATGGTTTTAGGGGTTAACAGTATGTTGTGTTTCTTAACTACAAACTCTGAATTGCATTGTATTCTTGTGGTGTTTCTGCAGCTATTCTACTGGAATCATGATCAGGTCGCCTGTTACATGAATTCACAGAGGAATTTTGTAGCTTTATTTTTCTTTCCTATATTTTTTCTCCTTCCAGGTGGCCTGATACTACATCAGCACAATCTCTGGTGAGTACAGGGAAGCAAGAGTTTAGGAAAAACTTCCTGGCCAAGAACAGCTGTGGGAATTCACTACCAGGTCTGATTAAAGCACAGAGAGAGGGGGTGGGGGGTGGCAGACATGACACAAGGACTTTCTTTTCTTATACTTTTGCATCAATTAACTCACTTAGTAATCGGTATTGCACTTCCACATGTTTTTTATTTGATTGCCGTGTGAATGCTCATTGCTTACTTTGCTTTTGTTTTATGTTTTTTCTGATACTTACTGAAAGCTCTAAACCCAAATAAATGACAAGTTCAGTAAAAACTCAATCTTGCTTTTGTGCTGCAAAAGCCCATTCAAGGCTTCATAAGCCCCTCAAAATTGATTTTTGGAGCACTGTTATTTAATCTGCCCTTTACAAAACTTTAATGCCTTGAGCAAATCCTTCTTGCCTTATTCCCACCAAAAGGCACTTTGGCTTCATGGTAAGCAGATAAATGTAAGACAAAAAATGCAGTGCAGGCTGTTCCCCCAGTTCCTGGTAATTCTCTAACTTCTCTATTCTCCCTTTCTCATTGAAGAAAGCTTCCTGTGTAAACACTACTTTTTGTGCTCCCATGGCACAGACTTTCCCATCATTTGCTTGCTCTCCCCCACCTGCTAGATCTGACTCATTAGATCAGCTTTAGCTTTGCTTCACCTCTTCACTCCCCTAAGAATTGTATTTAAAGTTCATGGCACTGTTCTTATTCTCAGCACACTTTCTCTTCACATACCTAGCGGCACCGCAGATAATACTGTGTAATGTTCCCTGGGCTCAGTGGCTCCAACTTCAATATTTTCTTGCAGGGTTCAGTCTTTAAAATGAGGTCTGTGGCAGAGATGGCAAAGGGAATCTGCAGGCTAACCCTGAGCCAGGCAATGGATAATGCAGCCTTCTTGTCAGCTCACAGGTACATTGTCATCTGAGCTGCTCCCAGCCAGACCAAGCTAACACAGTGCTCCAGCACTGCAGCCTTTGCAAGTGGAACTGCCTGCAAAACAACATCCACTGCCTTTGAGAGGCATCTCTGCACATGACACCTCCTAAGAGTTTGCTGTCGTTAATTTGCATGCAATGGAGGAGGCAGGAGGACATCACTAAACTGAACGCAGCGAAGTTCCTGTTCTGATTTCGCTCACTGCGTATGCCTGGCCTCGAGGAGCAGATGGCCTGGTGGATACAGGCTGCTGTTGCTTGATGCTGTTTCTGCATTCAGAGCATTTGGGCCCAGGCTGCAAGGTCACAGGAAACTTAAAGCTGCCCACACACAGCAGTGTTAGGGGTTACACTTACCTTAACCTACTTGGAAAGAATAGGGCTCGAAGCACTGACTTTTATTGAAATTTCAGTATCAAATAACTCCACTATCCACATTACTTTGTCTTTTCTTTGTGAAAAGTTTTCAATGAAAGAAAACCAGCTATTGTAGAACAGCTTCCAACTAAAAAGAAACCAGTAACTGCAACTACAGAAAGACTTAAGTACTGGCAGTTAATGCTGGCAGCAAGCAGCTTGAAGTAGCTGGTTCAGCCTTCCACATTACTTATACTGTAATGGCCTTTAAACAATAATTCTCTGGTGATTGTGTTGTCATCCTTCCTCCAATGAAAGGCTTACCAGCTGCACTTTGTGTATGTTATGTTAATTGTTCTGAAACTTTTTTATAAAACTCAACCAGCAGAATATTAAAAAAACTTAAATATCTTTAAAATATTTGCATGAAGTATTTCTGTATGGTTTATGTTTTTATTCTTCATTTGTCTGAAGACACTCATGAGTTGAGTGACTGACAGATACAAATCGTAAGGCACCCCTTGGTTTGACTGAAATCAACAGTAAAACCTACAATGATGTAATTTTACCCCAGGGCAGGTAAAAGGCACTTGGAAAACACAGTGCAAAAACCAAAAGGATTATGACTCCAGCGATAGAGTGGCTTATGGGGTTTTGTCTGCAACAAAAGTTTATTAATAATTCCATCTCTGAAAGAAAAAAAAAACCACAGGAAATTTCTGCTAAGGAACAACTGTCCTTGTGATTTGGAAGAAGCTTTCTTCCACCTACTGTCCTGTTAAAGAGTGTGTAGCAGTTGGATATTCTGAGCAACTGTATATATCTTGGACTTTCTTCTTGGATCTTGTTTTTCAAACATGGTTGCATTTTAAAACTTTTTTTCAATAATAACTTTTAACATCTTTCGATTTGGGTGGTAATTTTCCAGAGATGAGTCAAAATACTGGCAAGACGAGTGTTTAGATAGTATTCAGAATTTTTGGATGCATGTTTTCCAGCTGTTTTGTTATTTCTGAACTGTCAGCGACATTTTATTCAACTTTTACCACTTAACACGTGATTTCAGTTTTACTGTAACAGTAAACACCCCACAAAAGCTGTGTTTTATAACAGCAAAAGTAGTTACTAATGCAGAAATTTGCAATGTGTTGCTTTTTTATATGCCAAATATCGTGTGTGTATGTGTGTGTGTGTGTATGTATGTATGCAAGACATTAATGCATGAATGGTTTTGTAAAAAGTGGCCTGGATTTCAGTGTTATTTTCAGTTGCTATACTCTGCTGTGAACGTTGTAGCTACTCTTGACTTAGACTTCTAAATGACAGGAGAATTATGCTACTTTTGTATGAAGATACACGGTAACTTCTATAGAGCTTATCATGTGCCATGATGATGTCAAAATTACCAGTGAAGAAGTAATCATCTCTCTACATCACCCAGTTCAATTTCTATTGAAGCGTTTGGAAGACTAATTTGTTTCATTAAATACCAGCTATTTGAAAAGCTGTCTTGAATGGTCAATGCTATCAACAACGCAGCACCTTCTAATTATCTGAAATACTCCAGAAATCTGATCGTTGTCTTTGTTTCTCCAATTACATCCTTGTACCTGCAGCAAATAGATTTCATGACCATGTAATAGTTTATGCCTCTTCATCTTAAACAACCAAAACAGAAAACTTGTGACTTAATCAGTTGGAACTTGATATCACTATTAAAATTTCACTGAGAAAACCAGTGCTTTGCACAGGCTTTTTTTGGGTTTTGTTGGTTTATGTTTTATTTTTGTTGTAGGTCATGGTTTTGGGGTTTTTGTGGTAGAAATGCAAATCTGTCTGTTAAGAAAAAGCGGCAAGAGAGGGAAAAAAACCCAACAAACCTGAACAACAAACCTAACAAAAATAAGCTCCATCCATTTGGGTTCTATTAATGTTGTACTCTCTGTACATCCTGGCATATGCTAAGCTTTTAAATAAGTGTTTTGAAGTACCTTACAACAGTTTAGCTCCATCTGCCATCCAGTTTTTGCTATAAAAGTGGCCAGCCTGATCATCTCCCATCTCATGAGGCAAGGCAAACTCCTTTAGGCAAAATTTACTGCCAGGAGAAGCAAATTCCTTAAGTCGAATGGGCCAAAGAGCTTGTTGACAAAACTGCCAAGGAACATATACACCGACTTTTTTAAAAATAGAAAAAATTTGGGTGCAGCCAGAACATAAAAACACCTGAACCAAATTTTCCACATATGAAAACTAGGAAATCTGGAAGCTGACGCTATTTTAGGCTAATTGCATTTTGTAGGGTTTCGGGGGAGCGGTACATAGTAGCAACTGTGGGAAAACCACTAAATAGTTCTCTGTTTGAACCATCTGTCACGAATATGGGACATAT